>OY757188.1:47403895-47718464 GCA_963583895.1 Melanophora roralis
AGAACATGAGCAGGTGTCTGGTCCACATTTAGCATTTTCGTCTGACCAAGAGCAGTCTTCATAGTGTTCACCAAACTTATTTTTGAAGGTTTTGAAATTGTTTTCATACTCAAGATTTGTCTTCATCAGAAACAATGTGGGAACATTTTTTGAAAAAATCGTATATATCTTTTATTATCATTTTTCACTAAAAGTATGACTCTTTGCTACAACGAAATGTTTGTTAATAATCATATAAAGCAATAGTTTCAGCATTTATATTATTTTAAAAATTTGTCTTATTAGTTTTTTTATTTCGTTTGTAAGAGGAATATATTCAAACATTTTATCATGTATTATTAAACAATATGCAGATGTGTTAGCTGGTATGTTCTTTAAAGTTTTAAGTTCAATACGAATATCTATCGGTCCAGTTTTTACTGATTCATTTTGATATGTAACATCTAAAACAATAATTGGCACTATACTTTTGAAATTTTCTCGTGTTAATAATGGTTGCGGATCTCGTGAATAATAACTCTGCTGAAATTTTAAACACATATCGTATAGTAGAGCAAATCGATTAGAATCAAATTTAAGATTTAGATCATCATAAGGATATGTATTAGAGTTAAGGTGTACTTTAATATCAGTCAAATCACAATGTTTATAGATATTTTCATTATTTCGAAGTCCTAAGAGTAGAAAACGAGGTCTCTGATTTTCATTTGCAAGTTTAACATTCCATAAAACTGTTGTACTTTCTGGAAGTGAAGGGTAAAAATACATATCCCAACTTTTAAATGCTACACTTAGTGGATGACGATTATTTACAGTTTTATATATTTTTAACCTATATGAATCAGAGAGTTGTACATGTGGTACTTTCCAAGTAATATTAAAATATTAATTTTAATATTTTCAGTCAGAACATCAGAATTTAAAACTTGTTTATTATCCTTCAAACGTAAAAGAATCAACTCATGCTTAGAGTTAACTATGACTTTATTAAAATCTTTAGCAAATCCCAGTAATAACTTTAATGGTTCACAAAAATTGAAATATCCACTTATAAGTTTAAGATCAGTATTATTAAATGGTGACCACCCCGCATTTAATAAATTATCACTTTCAGATTTATTAAGCGATACATAGTTTTTCAGTTCTGTTGCAATTCATAAATGTCGTGTACAATCAATTTCTACACCATTAATTTCATAGCGAATTTCATCAAAAAGGTGTGCCATACAGTTATTTAACAGATGTATAGATGATGAAGCCGTTGAATCTTCCTTTGTTGCACGTCCTTCAATATATAAGAGACTTTCGTGTGGTAAAACATATAAATCCTGGTTTTGAATTGTGATACGTATTTCACCATTGTTTTTAAATGATTGTAAGTAAGAGTTATAGCTGTGATACCCTTTTTTGATGATTGAGTTATTAAATTGAGGTTTTTGTAAAATATTTATAATACTACTCATTTTATTGTATTGTTTTGTATTACACTGTGCAATAATTTTTAATTTTTTAATTTGAATCCTAGATTAATTAGAATCTCCTTATTGGTCTTATTAAGAATGCTAGCCTGTTTTTTAAGACTGTAAAATTTTGTTTATTGTTTTCTTTGAAGAGATTTTTAAAGTATAAAAGTTCTTCTATTTCACCTTCAGTTGATGAAAGAATGAAAGCCGAATCTTTTCGCAGCTCGTTTTTGTTAAATATGATCATACTTAAATAGGTTTTAAATGTAATCGAACAATTATTTTTTCACCACGAAAATTTATAAGATTTTCGTTTTGATCGACAACTTTCAAAACAATACTACTAATAGTTCTTGAATTTACCGGTAAATATATAACATTAGCCGAAGCTTCAGTTATTTTATATCCTGCGCTAACGTTAAGTGAAAGCTGATGCAAAATAAGTGCAGACGTGTTATTTATATATGACCCACATACAATATTACATTCAATGACTATAGTATTTATTTTCGTTATATCTATTGTTTTATCAGAATAATGTTCCACACCTGCGCTTAACACTCTTTTGCTACAACCTAGCAAAGATCTAATTGACCTCGTTTTGTTAAATAAAACTGGATCTAAACTGCTTTTAATATATGTCTGAAGTGTGTTATGATTTGCTTCCAGAGAAAGAAGACCATTTTCATTTAAAATTTGATATCTTTTAGTGAGTAGTCTCGCTATATCAGAAAATTCATATGATCCAACGGGAATCTCTATTTCATAATTACCAATATGAAACAAATTTTTTTCTATATAGATATTAGGAATTGTGTGATAAGTATCAAAACTTATTAGACCACAAACATAATTTTCTTTAAGTTCAATTGATGGAAAATAGTTTGCAATCAGTAAGGAAGAATCTCCGTTTAATGTTAATGTTATTGACATTGTAACCGCTGGCGAATGAATAAAAGATCTACAATTTTGTAATAGTTTTTTATTATGCAGTGTTGACGTTTATCCAAGAGTTGTGTTGTGATGAAAACCCTAACCATTTAACAAAGACCTTATTTCTTTTTCTTTTTAAAATTTTTTCAATCAAATATGATTCTGGAAATTTAGTTTTTATAATCTCATATTCATAAAAAGTGCCTTTGATTTCATGTCCTTGATAATCTTCCAATAAAAATGTATTAGGATTGGTGTTTTTAATAGTTTTAATTTTGAATATTTCTGTAGTCCAATTTGGTGTATATCCTTTTTCGAAAGTATGTTTATATTTACTTATTCGAACAAAATCGTTAACTTTAAACTTAGGTCTTTTAAATATCTTTAAATTGCTGTATACTATGTTAAGTAAATTTTTTTCATTTGAATGGTTTACTTCGTTAGGAGTCATCTTTATTGTTCTATGAAATCTATTATTATATTTGGTAACAAGTTCTTCATGTTTGTTAATCCATTTATATGTTCCTTGATAACTAAACTCTTTCCACATCAGTCCTTTTAATGTTCTATTAAATCGTTTTACTATTGATGCTTTCAGAATACTATATGTTGAGTAATGATTTATTTAATTATTATTCATTAATTGCCTAAATTGATTATTAAAGAACTCTTTGCCATCATCTGTCTGCAAGTTTTTGGGTTTTCGCTTATTGATTTTAAAAATATTTTTTAATGCGTTAGCTACACAAGCTGCAGTTTTTTTTATGGCTGCAGTCCATGCTTTTTTTGAAAAAGTATCTACTACAGTTAGAAGATAACAATATTCCTTGTTATATTTAGCATAATTTCCCATTTCAACTAGATCAGCTTGCCACAAATCATCAATTCCCTTCATAACTACTTGCCTTCTTTTAAAATTTTTTCTAGCTTGTTTGTGTAGCTCGTTAACTATTTTTTTCATGTTATTAAACTTTTTAAATATGTTGAATTTTTTTTATTTTGCTACTTTAATTCTAGGAAATTCAATTTTCCGTTTTTTTTACGTCATTTTGATGATTTTCTTCACTCCATTTAGAAATAAAACCAACAATTTTTTTAAACCTTTCTTCAATATTCTTCATTAAATTCTTATTTACAAAGTGTATTTTTTCAACAACGATCTTTCTAATAACTTCAACATCTCTAACAACTTCGGTTGTAATGATTTTTTTATATCGCTTTTTATAATATTTAATATATAATCATATTCGTTTTTGATATTTTCTATTCCAAATATATAATTTTTTTATTTCATTGAGCTTTTATTGTATTTTAGTTAAAACACTTATATCCACATTATCTAATTTATTTTGAAAAGCCTTTATTATATTGTTTATATAGTCTACGTCCTTCTTAATATTTTAAAGTTGTATATTATGGAAGCAGACCCTAAATGTAGGATTACTTATTTTATGTTTAATTGAACTTTCTCCAAATTTATTTATATAATTCATTTTATTTTTTTTTTATTTTTTTTAATATATTACGTTATCTTCTCTAAGTTCTTCCACAATAGAAATTATTTCGTTCTTATGGTTATTATGACCAGCTGCCTCTGATGAAATAAGTAAATGTAATCTATTGACTAACTCATTCGGATCATTCCAATACATATAGTTAGGTTTTCGGTTGTTAACAGATTTTAATGAAATACCCCAACCTTTCGTTAAATCATCTGGTTTTGTATTAAATAAGTTTTTTATGATATGAAAATATTTATACGCTCGTGTACCCTTAATTTGATCATTTGATTGATAGCAACGCTTATGTGCGTTTGTATAAATTAAAAGTTCTTTGTATTTTTTTTGATCAGTTTTAGTATAATGAATAGGTTTTGAATGAAAAACTAATTCAAATAATCCTGGAGTCATTTCCCACATTGGTTCTCCTATTTGAACTTTATTATCCTCACTAAATTTAAGTTCATTATTGGCATATCGCCAATTACCATATTTATCAATGTTAAAGCCATAAACTTTGTCAATCGTATGATCTTTCAGGAGTAATTTCATATTTTCAACTAGTGGGAGTTTTTTATTTTCAGCTATAGATTCATAACTCTCAGCATCATCATAATTACCAGAGCTACCCTCTGATGACAGTGGTGAAACTTGTGTTACTGAAGTATCAGTCTTTAATTCATAATCATCTATTTTGTTATTTTTCATCCCTTCATTAGTTTGTTTAATTATTTTGAATAACTTTGTTATTGAAGGTTTAAAGTTTTTTTCTGATAAGTCATCGTGTTAATAACTATCAATTTTTCTTATAATGTGTTCTAAAGGTCTTGTTAAAGGTTTAAATGTATCTTCTAACACTTGAACTCTATCTTCGTTATTTAATTTTTTTAAACTTTTCTCTTAATATCTCTCTTGTCTTAACAATATCACCCAAAAATGTATTATCCATATTTAGACGTTTCAATATGAACTAATCAACTCTTTACCTAAAAGCAATCTACTTTCTATCTGCTTATGACCTGCTTTATATTTGCTTATGATCTGCTTTCTATCTGCTTATGAACTGCTTTATATCTGATGATGATCTACTTTATATCTGATGATGATCTGCTTTATATCTATTGATGATTTGCTTTTTTTTTAATAATCTGCTTTCTTTTTGACTGCGGTCAACAGATATTAAATTATAACCTTACAACTGAATATATTTATCAAAACCTTTTCTATATCGACCATAATTGGTTGAGTTATACTAATAACAACAAACCAATACTTATCTTTTCAACACTCACTACATATATAACATGATCATTAATGTCGTAAATTTATTTCATCCTGTTTAAATAGTACTATCATGTTGGAATTATCGCGTATAAATTGCTTGGGAGTTTTACTAATAACAACAAACCAATACTTATCTTTTCAACACTCACTACATATATAACATGATCATTATATGTCGTAAATTTATTTTATCCTGTTTAAATAGTACTATCATGTTGGAATTATCGCGTATAAATTGCTTGGGAATCTTTGTATAAGTTTGACATAAGTAAAAACAATCTATATGTCTATGTCTACCTATACAAAAGTAATCTCTTATAGGATCTTGCTTTCCACAAATAACATCATCGAATATTATTATTGGATGGGGATTTGCTTCAGCTGGGCTTAGAACTTTTTCGTTTTTCGCAAATGTAAAAAGGTTGATTTCTTTGATTGGAGTAATTAATTTTTTGAGATAACAATATTTTGGTTGATATAAAGATTTAGAATATATGTAAATATTTTTAAAGCGAAGACCATTAGGGCTTTCTATTAGACTGATCATAACATTCGTTTTACCACAGTTTGAGGGTCCAACAATTAATGCTCGTATTGTATTTGGTAACAATACACTATGATTAATTTGAAATTGCTTATGTTGTTCCTCGTCCGCATTTCTAACTACGATTTCTTTTACTTGCTTTACCAATCGCATATTTAAAACTAATTTGTTTTGCTTTATTATTCCTCTTTTATAATAAAAACTTATCATTTGAATTAAGAATATTAATAGGATTAAACATTGACAAATCTTTGAATAATTAAAGTATAAAATGGGTATAAACTACAACAACAGATCTGAACATTATCAGTATAAAACTGGTATCGGTTTAGTAAACAACTTAATAAACAAATTGCCTATTGAATTACATTTACCTGGTTATGAGTTTTGTGGACCTGGAACAAAACTTGAAAAACGTCTAGCAAGAAGAGATAAATGGATCAATTTATTAGATGCAGCTTGTAGACAACACGATATTACATATTCAAAAACAAACAATATAAACAAAAGACATCAAGCCGATAAAATATTGGCGGAAAAATCTTGGCAGCGAGTTATATCCAACGATAGCAGTTTCAAAGAACGAGCGCACGCCTGGCTTGTGACAAACACGATGAAAGCAAAAGTTAAGTATGAAGAACTACAAAATTCAGAAAAAAAGCAAATCGAAGAAAAAGCTAAAAAATAAAAACAAATATAACAAAAAATTATTTTCTACTACTGTTAAAAATGCATTAAAGATATTAAAAAAAGAAAAACCTGAAAGTATCAACTCTGCTATTAAAATGGCGCAAAAAATCATAAACTCAAAATTCAAAAAGAATAATAAATCAAAGTAATTATTCCAAGGGTAAAATGCCAAAAATTGGCGGATTCCTACCATTAATTCCAATTCTGACAGCATTGTCTGCACTTGGAGGCTTAGCAACAGGAGGATCAGCTATTGTTAAAGCAGGTAATGATATAAAAAAAGGAAAAAAAAACTAGCAGAAGCAACTCGTCATAATAGATATATGGAATATTTTGCTATGGGGAAAGGTTTATATCTAAAACCGTATAAATCTGGATTTGGACTTGACTATAAATCAACTCCAAAAAATTTTTAAATAATATACCCAATCAGCCATTTAATCATCTACATTTAATAAAATATGGTAAACACCTAAAACATTTCAGAGGTGTTTTTATGCAGTTCAAGAAATTTTATTCTTACCATTCTATTACGTGTACTTTGAAGCGATGATAACAGAAATAACTTTAATAAACCACTTTACAGCATTTTATATCAAGTTTATAACACATAATAAAACTCAATGTTTAAATGAATTCATAGAGAATAAATGACTGTTATTTAAGAGAAAAACACACATTATAAATAAAAATATGGGTGCTGGGCACAAATACACATTATTTCTTATGGGGAAATCGATATATGATAATCCTAATTGGAAAAATATATGCACTGGTATTGCTAAACCTATACAGGTTAATGCTTATAGGAACGCATACACACATCAATTTTAATAGAGTTCTAATTGGATTAAAGTTGGGTTCCAATTGCCTTCTAATTAAAAGCTTATTGATCTCCAACTGCATTCTAATTGAAAACGCAAAAAATTCTAATTGGATTCTAATGAGGTTCTCATTGAATTTTAATTGGATTCCTTACGGGCTCACTTACACAGATCACTTCTTATGGAAAACGTGTACGGATCACTCCTTATGGAAAAACGTGTACGGATCACTCCATATGGAAAACGTGTACGGATCACTCCTATTGTTCCAGAATCCCCACAAATATACTACTGTTTTGGTTTGTTAAAAAATATTCGAGTTCGTTTTTGTGTTGCTGAATGCCGTTTGCGTTCCAGAAAAAAACCCTGAGGCAGTTCATGGCCTTTTCAGCATTGCCTGCAGAAGAGCAGACTGCATTTTTTGCATTTCTTGCATCATGCCAGCCATTTGCGCCATGATTTGCGTAAATTGTTTAACCATATTGTCAATTACTGCTTCCAGGCGGCTAAAATTGGGACCGTTTGGTTCATTTGTTGGCACTTCTTTTGGAGCAATTGGCTGATTAGGCTTACTTGTGTTGGGCTGATTAGGTTTACTTGTGTTGGGCTGATTTGACTTTAATGCATTAGCATAAGAAATTTGCCTTGTTGTTGTCTGCGCTAATGGGGGCATAGTAAAACTTGGTATATTTGACTGCTGAGGAGGGGCAGAAGCTATTTTCGGCTTAGATGAGTGCCTAACTGAATCGAAAACAAGATAACCTCTATAGGCAGTGTGGTTTCCACCGCAATTGCTGCACTTTTTCACCCTAGGATCATCTTTTGGTTTGTCGCATTTGGTCCTAGCATGCAGGTCCCCACACACAACGCAAACAGAAGGCAACTTACAATAAGTTTTGGTGTGGCCATACTCCTTGCAGTTCAAGCAATGTACGGGTCCAGATCTCTTATGTGGCGTTTCAACAACAACTCTACGATGCAAAATATATTTAAGATCATAAACTGCGTGGGTTTCGCTTTTTTTTAAGTTTTAAATCACCAGGCTCAAGCTCCACCCGGAATAATGATTGGGGATGCCTTTCTCTGTTTCTAATATTCGATACGGATTTGACTTTGAAGCCTTTGCTGCACAAACCGGCTTTAATCTCTTTCGGGTCAACGTTAGAGTCAATACCTTTTATGACTACCTAAAGGCCTTTTGCGTTTTTAAGTTGGTAAGTGTAGAAGTTTTTCTTAATTTTTTCGAATTCCAAATCCGTGGTGCGGTAAGCGCTTTCGTGATTTACCTGGATTTTTGTCTCATAAATGCTACCACGTTTTATGTTAGACACATAAAAGCTATTTTCACCTATTGAAACTTAATAAGATCGTTGGAGTTTCTTTCTCTCAAATATATTGGAGGAGGCTTAAATTTATTCTTCTCGGTAATAGGGGTATCGTTCTCCTCTTGCAGTATGGCAAAACGATTCTGCGATGAGGTTGGCTTCTCCTCATCTTTTGAAATTTTTGCTGGTTTGGTAACCTCTGCGGATTTCGTGCTACTACCTCTTTTAAGAACTATAATATAGCGGTCCATCCCTACCTGAACCTTTGGAGCTTCTGAAGAAAGTGGGCTGGGACCGCCTTTAGCAAATGATGAGTATGGTACCTCGGTGTTTTTTTTATAATTTTTAAAAAGAGATTGGGCTAAGATTGTTCCTTGTTCAGTACACTAATTTAAATTAGGCGCACTTGCACTTAAATTGTCTTTAATTACACAGTGCAACACGAAAAAAAATAACCATATTCGGACATCACTACGTGAAAGAAGACCAAAAAAGAAAAGACCCGTGTCTCCCAGTTTTGCCCAAAGTCATGCACTTTTTTTTTTTATGGGCCCCCAAAGATTTGGGGCCTTGGTGCCATTTTTGCAAAAAGTGATAATTTTCTTAGGCTCATATCTTGCAAACCGTTCGGAATGTTAATTTACTTTTTGAGGCAAAGTTGTAACCCTTTTTATAAAGAACAAGAATTGTGAACATAAAAAATTAAAAAACGAATAATTTTAAATCAAAATCGCAAACAACTTTAAAAAATTCAAATTTTTTTTACCTTTCTTCCCCTGTTCTTAACACCGTTTAGGTAGCGCTTAGGTAGCCGCAAAAGTTAAAAATTTTACAAAAATTTTTGAATTTCATTCCTTTTTTATTTTCTTCAACATTGAGATACTGGGCTGTCTATTCCAAAAAACTAATAAAAAAAAATATTCGTTGATGGCCCTGGACTTGAAAATCGCGCTCTCTTAAGTTGAGGATCTAAATCGTCGTCCGAGTTTGACTCTGATTCAGAACTTATGGTGTCCATAGGCACGTTGCTTCCAGACTGCCTTCCATCATTAGCTTTTTCTTTTTCAAATACCTTATTAACATCATAAAGGGCTATTTTGTGACTCCCCCAACATACGGGAAATGAATTAGAAAAGAAATCAAAAATAATGCAAGACCATGCATCAATAAAATTGATATTACCTCTGCAAGCAATGCGTCGAATTTTTTGCCTTTGTACCGTTTTTCCGTTTTGGGCATTGTGGTTTGGTGAAACCGTTCTCCTCGCTCATCGGATTCGGTAGGGAGTTCTTTAATAAAGTCGTCAGAATGAAAATGAAGAAAATGCAGCTTTAACGTAATCGATATGCTGATTTTCTCAAAATAATACAGCATTTCTTTCACCCATTCTCCTTCTCTCGGTTCCGCGTCTCGATCCCCTCCCAAGACTTTGGTGCATACACGCTGAAGGTAAATCCATGCCATCGAATGATTTTCATCAAGCGATGAATCAAATTTGCTCTTGAATAGCTTCTAATGTCAGGGCCATTAAGTACGCCTATTAAATGAAGACAATTATAAGGGCAGAAAAGAAAACATTAACATAGTGTAAATAGCTATAGTACAACGAGGTGAACAAAAAATCGTTCTAAGTTTACTGCAATAGCTTTTTTAATTTTGCCATCGCTATGCTTTGGGAAAACGCTTTTCAAATAGTCGAATGCGCTTGAACAATTTACAACGGCCACTTCAATGAATTTTTTATCAATTCCTAATTTTATATGGAGCAGCAAAATGTCTTGAGTATTGTCAATTAGAGGTGCATTCTTAAGTCTAAGTTGTTTCATTTGTTCCTGCACACTTCCTCTTTGGCTCCATGAATAAACATTGGAATTGATTTACAGGTGAGCGCAAATCCCAACTACAAAGAAAACAAAAGAATTTTGGAAAGCCGCCCTCATCGATTATTCCTTGCAAAATATTGATGACCTTCAAATCACAGCAAATCTTTCATTTATTTTCGTAGAATTTGATTTTTTATTAGTTATTAGTTTTGGTCCATCTCTTTCCTGTTCTTCGATCTTGATTAGTAACACCACTTGCTGTAGTCATTTCTGTAAATTCTGTCCTACGATCTGGAGTTTGCGGCCTTGGGAATACAAAATTTTCAGGTGCAAGCACTGGAAGTGTGGCTGTTACAGTTGCTTTATAATTTTTGTTCCTCTCATCATGTCTATTTAATCAAGATGTGTAATTAACGCATGCATAAGAACTGGTTCCACCATGATCACCTGGGCGATTAGTCCAGTTTACCGGCTTACAATATTTCATACTATGTTTGCCTCCATTCAACCATGCTATGAGATTATTATAACATTGGCGACACACTGCTTTAGGTGTGTAATTTTCACCGGTCAAATCTATTCCGTCCAAAAATAACTTATATGCTCTTTTAAATTCACTTGTTATAAGATTATTTACCTTTTAAAATTTTGTAGAATTATTTTTTCTGGTTTGATGACCACAAATCTTTTTACACTGCAAATTGAAAATGTCAGTTGCCAATGTTGTATGCGAATTATGCTGTAGAACTTTCTCTATAACTTTCACCGCTGAGATCTCGTTGACGTCGCGCTGTGTAATGCCTCGATGTGGGAGTCGCGTCGCTTTTATATTGTAATCTGCGTTCCTTGATGCGTGTGCGGTCGGTGCGTGATCGCGTGAGCTGTTTACTGAAATCTTAGGTAAATTTTTGTAGTTGATTTCTTGATAACTTTGGGTGCAATAATTTCTTTTTTTTTAAATTTATGTAATTGCTATTTTATTTTCGATTGTCCTTTCTTATTACAAAAATAGGTACATGGGTAATTTATTGGTGGTATAAACAATCATTATTAAAAACTAATAACAAAGCAATAAAAAAAGTATGAACATAATTTAATTAAAGGCCGTTAACGATCATTACTGCGATTTGTGTATGATGTATTTTGTTGTTTAGGGTTTCCAGCAATTTTAATGTTTGCCTACGTGTTCAGGTTGCAAGACTTTTCGCGGCTATCTCACATGCATATACACATATTTATATGCACTAGAGTTCTCTATTACACAAAAGAAAGATACAATATATGTATGTAATTAAGGCAATTTGATTAAACGTAAGGAAGAGATAGCTTCATAACTACATGTATGTACATACATACATTTTGGGGAAATTTTTAACTTTTGCGGCCACCCAAGCGCTACCTAAACGGTGTTAAGAATCATTCCTAGGAAGTTTATATGCTCTAAAAAGTTGTTTATTGGGATATTAGGTAAATTTTTATAGTTGACTATTTCCTTGAATTTTGAACGGTTTGCTACCTATGGACCTGAACAGGGAAAAAAAGGTAAAAAAAATTGAATTTTTTAAAGTTTTTTGCGATTTTGATTTAAAATTATTCTTTTTTTAATTTTTTGTGTTCATAATTTTTGTTCTTAATAAAAAGGGCTACAACTTTGCCTCAAAAAGTAAATTAAAATTCGGAACTGTTTGCAAGATATGAGCCTAAGAAAATTATCACTTTTTGCAAAAATGGCACCAAGGCCCCAAATCTTTGGGGGCCCATAAAAAAGTGCATGACTTTGGGCAAAACTGGGAGACACGGGTCTTTTCTTTTTTGGTCTTCTTTCACGTAGTGATGTCCGTATATGGTTATTTTTCCATGATTTAAAAAATTACACACAGTGTTATTTTCGGTTTCGCACTCAAATAGTTTTTATTATATTCAGGGTCTCTGATGTTTTCATTGCTAGCACCTGAGCTTAACACAATGTAAGCATTTCGGCTATTTGGCCCACTGTCACGACGATTACTGTTACTCATTAACCGTTCGCTTTTTTCTTTATTTATTTTGTTGTTTTTTTTTCTTTTTTCACTATTATGTATGTGTGTGTATGTATATTAAAAAATTCGTTTGCCACTTATTACTAATATCACCTATTACTAATATTAAACTCGCGTAGACACGTCCGTACACTACGAGATTAAGAATGCAACTGCTGTATATAATGGACGCATAAAATAGTTTTATATTAATTCACTTACAAACGAGTTCGTTTACTTTTTTAACATAAGTTCCCAATATTTATTCTTCATGGTGTATTTCGGAAAAAATAGGATTTGTTTGTTGATTTTAAGTCAAAGCAAACATTTTTTTTCTTTATTTGACTGTAAGGGTACTTCGCGCTCTTCCTTATTTATTTTAGTCAATATAGCAATTTTTTTAACGGGAACCAGGTTTTTTGAATAGTATTGCTTGAATTGATAGCGGCATTAAAAATTTTTATTTCTTAAATTTATTTTTTTATTAATGAAACTCAAACAAAATTTAAAGCCTGTTTTTTTAGTGCAAGAAAACGCAAAAGCCGATTATAGCCCAACAATTCACAAAAAACCTGCGGCTAAAGCTGAAAGTCAATAATTCGCTTTTCATGCGTTCTTGCTATATACACGGTTGTGAAAAAAGTTGAATAAGTGTATTTAAATATGGCAAGTAACATACCATGACGCGTTGACGTCATTTGACGCAACGCACGCAAAAACAAGAGCTTCTTTTCATTTTTGTATGCGTCATAAAGCGTCAGCTATTTTTACTAATGGGGGTAAAGGTTTTATATTATTTTAAAAGCAACCGATAAACTTTATTAAAACGCATTTTTTGTTTTGTTATTGTAGTGTAAAAAATAAAAAATTCTATTCGTCAAAGCATTGCATGTACTTGAAACGCAACAGCGTGCAAAAAGTTCAGAAAGACACAACGCATTGCGACATTGTCACGTGCCATGGACTTTCAGGTTAATCGTATGACTGCTAAATAGCAGTCTTTCAGGGATTGTTTGAATGTTCAAACGACGACGGGGGCTGCAAAAAAAGCGTTGGCACAACAAATGTCAAAATGTGGCTCAAAAATATTAATTGTAAATTTATTTACGATTGTTGCTTAAGAACAATGGTCCAATGATTTAAAAAACACATAAACAAAGATTTTCTTGTTTAGTAATCGTCAAAATTACTCGTAAGAGCATAGTTTTCAAAAACCAAACAGCAAGCGCCTGAAAGATAAAAAAAGGGTTGCGAAATAATTGCTCGGGTCAAATAAACGTTTAAACTTCAGCTGGGTCATTTCATGCATATATGTATATTGGGTTAACTATCAAGTTTGGTGGTAACTTAACAAGTTTTTTTAAGAAAAAATTTAAACAAGAATTTTATCTTGAAAAATCAGTACAATCAGTACTTTTTTTCAAATATCAGTACACAGTTTTTTAATCAGCACACTAAACCAAAAATCAGTACATTGTAACGATTCTATGCGTAGGTGTATAAGTTTGGGAACATTGCTACCTAATAATTCCGGCTGCGCTCGTCGAGGGGAGGGGTGATTTTGGTTTTCCCAGCTAGATGTTATAAAATTTAAAACCAATCTGAATATATTACTAGGGACCTTATTTAAAGTAGCTTAACTAAAATACAACAACTCAATATGCAAGGAGAAACCAAAAAGGCAAAAAGAAGATGCTGTTGATGATGGTAGTGTAGCGTGAGGTGACAGTCGCCACACCATTACTTTGCCCACCCTTTCATCTGACAAATAAAGTGGATTTCCATTGTCAGCTCTAAACAAAAACTAAAAAAAATTTTTTTACCCATGTCCTCCCATACTGATTACTTCACCTTTCGTTTTTTTAAATGCAACACAAAATCATAAGTTAATTTTTAAAACTGCTACATTTAAATAAATAGCTAAATTAAATAGATGATAGTTTTAAAAAAAATTCAAAAGGGTTAGTTAGGGTTAGTTTAACAGAAATGTTAAAAAAAATAATTGTGAATTACCAAGTGGTATCACATTAGTTAAACACAAAAATACATATATTGATGAAATATTTAAATAACAACACTAGTTCAGAGGTTATTATATGGGTAACATTAAAAAAAACAAATTTAAAATTAGGTTATTTATATAAATGTTTACGGTAAGCTTATTATTGGTTGCTTAGGGTATATAAAAGAGAGTAATTTTATAGGTATATGTTATTAAAACCGGAAATAAAAATAACATCTGAACTTACACGTACATAATCCAACGAAGTCAGCGTATTTAGCTTGCAAAATTAATTTGAAATTTAAAGAATATAAACAATGGATATGTGGAAGTGCAAGGTAAGTAGGTACAGGGGTGTTTATGGCTAGATGTGAATGACTGAATTTTTATGTAATTTTTTATGCTTGAAATACCGTTTTCTTTTTATTTTTAACCTTTAAATAAAAAATTTACGAAAAATTTAATTGAAGTGCCCTGTTGTGCATTGCTATGTCGTAGTTAGATAACAAGATTCAATTTAAAAAAATACTTAAATAGAATAAAACAAACTCAAAAATTAAAAAAAAAAAAAAAAATAAACAGTTTAAGAGGAAAACTTTAAATTTGGCCATGAAAATAACAGAAAAATAGATTTGGCTTATATTTTCGTTGGAAGTAGTTGATCTTGTAGTGTTTTATCCAAATTAGAAGCTTTTTTTTGGAACTAGGCACTTGAAGGTATATTTTAAACTTGTAAATAGAGAGTAACAAAGAATGTAGAATTGGGTCTTGTTTCGTCGCCTCAACTGCTGGTTAGTTCACTAATTTCAAGCAGTCCCTTATCGAAATTAGCTGGTAATTGACACCTCGTAATTTTCTATGCGACACAAAAAGGATATTTAAAAAAACCCCGTTAGAATTTAAAGATTAACTGTCTGACAAATATATATCTTACCTTTAAATGTAACTCTTCCAATTCGCTTTTCTCCAGTAGTGCAGTGTCCAACGCACAATTTCTACAGTTCCCCAAAACTATTGTGTTACAGGCTTCTCACACCCAAAAACCAAATAATTATTTGCCGTCTTAATCAATTTAAATTTTATCATGAAAATTTTCCATTTAATTTTTTAACTTAAACTAAATTTTTAAAGCAAAGTCAACTAAACAAACATTTAAATCGAAACAAAATTTACTAGTCAAGAATAAGATCCTTCAGCCGAAAAAAAATGTGTATTCAAAGACGAAAAAATACAAAGAAAGTAGCTTTACCATCACAACATGTACTGATGAAATCAGTACGAATGGTCACCCTAATGCAGCATGCACGACACAGTCGTTTGACGAGAAAATTTACGATTTGTTAGTAACGGGCTTTCAAGGTCATAAGTTATCTTAATGTAAATAAAACTATTATTTCGTTATTTTATCCAACATTTCGCTGGTATTTTCCAGCCTCTTCAGGGATATTTATTTTAAATCAATCTGGCAACGATATAAATTTAAACATAAAATATTTTTGTTTAGAAAAACAACAACATAATAAAAAGCTTTTGCCTATGCTACTTACATACATATAGTTTCTTACAATTACATTAATTTAAACATTGTCAAAATATTAAATTATTAATGCAACACACCACGACATAAAACATGAAATAATTCAAATAAATATATCAAAAAATAAGTATCACAGATAAAGGCTTGTATCACACTAAGATATTGCGATCAAATAATTGGTATTGATGTTGTCTTTGCCTTCTTTTCTGTTTACTGCATATGCGTCTCTCTGCTGAATTCTTAAGCTTTATAAAGTCGATCGTTTGTTTTGTTTTCTCTCTGTATCCAAAATTTTGACATTTATGAAATCTGCTTTATGTTTCGTTTCTGTACAATGTTGTGCCAGTGCAGTTGTTTGTTTTTCTTTGCGTATGTCTGCTTCATGTTCTGTTATCCTTGTGCCTAAACTTCTTTTTGTGGTACCCACATTTAATTTCCCACAATATGTTGGTGTGTCGCCTGTGCAGGTGATTTTATAAACAACATTGGCTTGCTCTTATTTATTAATTTTTGTTTTTGTAAATAAAGATTCTGTCGTCTTGTTTGCTTTATGTGCAAAAATTACATGTTTATTGTCAATCAAATTTAGTTATGTTTTTGTTTCTGTAAGTTTCGGTATGTAAGAGAGGCTGTTAAATGTTTTGGGTTTACCAGTGCCCCTGTTCTGTAACTCTCGCCTCGAGAAACTTTTTTCTTGAAACATGACAATGAAACAAAATCGCTGCAAATCGACACAAACAGCTGAATTTTCTCACCAGACTGTTTCTGTAACTTTCCATGCGAGAACTATCTGTCACGTAAGGCAATTACTCGTTAAACACAAGAAAAAGTGTTTCTGCAAAGTTTTAAAGCGATAAGTTTTTACTTTAAACTGTCAAAAATACTCACAAATAAAAAGACAGCAAATTAACAAAATTTAAAGAAAAAAGTATTAAAATATATAAAATGAGTAATTATTATAAATTTAAATTATTTAATTTTGTGAATTTTAAAAAAACACGAGAGTTTCGAAGCAGCAAAAAGAAAAATTAGTGGAGTTTATGTCAACTCCGCCGTCACTAAAGCTACATTATACATATTTTTTGTAATTTTTTCAACAATTTTTTTATTTATTTATACTTTTTGGTTTAAATTTGTAAATTTCTTTAATTTTCTTAACTATTTATTATTGCTGGCGCACAATTTATATATGGTTTTCTGCTTCTTTTTTCGTGATTTTGTTTACTTTTTCTCACCTTTCTGACAGTTCTATCGCAATGACGTAAACATTTTAGGCATTTCTCGCCAATAGTTACAGAAACACTTTTTTCTCACATGTCGAGAAAAGATTGGAAATTTTGTTTAATGACTTTTCGATGCGAGAAATTCTCACCAAAGTTACAGAACATAGGCTAAGATGTGTCGTCATTTTTGCCGTTTTTGTCGCTTTTATTTTCTGCTTTATATATTAAATTATCAATGAGTTGTGTAGGGTAGCTATTTTCAATTAAAATATCCTTCACTTTTTCTATATTCTTGTCTTTAAACTAACAGTCACTAAGTTCTATAACGCGTCTTATATAGCTGATAGCCGTTTTAATTTTCTGTAGCTTTGGTTGTGTAGAAATAAAATTTATTAGTCGTCCAGATGCAATTGCTTTAGTGTGTCAATCTGTTACAATTATTCCATTCTCTCTATATAAAATCATATCCAAATACGGTAGTGACTTTTTATTTTCCTTTTCAATAGTGAATTTTAACTTGGTATGGTATGTGTTAAAAACCTTTAGAAATGTTTTGTACTTTAATTTGAAAACTTTTAGCCTGGCACTGGCTAGATAAATTCAAATTATTTAGCTTGAAGATTTAAATACTTATTGTTAGTTCAATAATAAAAAATATCAAAAAAAAAAACTATTTATTTGTTATTTGCTTCATACCTATAACAAAAATTAGAGTAAACTTATAAAGAAATTATTTTTATTAAAAAAAAACGTTTAAAAGAATTAAAAGACGACCTGTTTGGTGCACCAGGCTAAAAGTATTTTTGAAAACATAAATTTAGGGCCATTATTTTATATTGTTTAAAAAGTGTACCTTAGCTAAAGTTAACTCTAATTAAAGTAAGCATCAAGTTACCTTTAAAATTTGTTGGTTGGGAGGTTGAAATTCCTTAAAGTTAACCTGAAAAAATTACTAAGCTTACTTGCTTGAATTATTGAAACAATGTATAAGTCCCTTGAAATAAAGAAGTATTTAAAAGGTTTGTGTGTAATAATAAAATCTTAACCTTGTATCTTATTTTATGTTTCTTTTATTCTTTTACTTAAACTATTTGTTTTTTTCTAATAATTTTTCTTTAAAATATTTCAGCCTGCTCCGGAACCATATGATCACAGTGTCGATGAAAGAGAGCACACTGTTGAACAATGGAAAGAACTTATATATGAAGAAGTCATGGATTACGAAGCACATACAAGTAATACCAACTCAGGGTCTACAAGCATGCGGTAGAAATATGCGCTTGGACTTTTTCAGTAAAAAGCTTTTAGTGTATATAACATTTAATAACAATAAAAGCACTAAAAAATATTTACAAAGCTGCAATTTTTTTTATTTATAAATTTATACAGCTAACTGTCCTTTTTTGCAAAACTATAGCAAGTTACATACTTAAAATAACTGCAAGCAAAAAATTTGTATTTAAAAATTTTAAGGCCCGTTTTTTAACATGCCTTTGAAGTACGTTTAAGTACTATTCAATAATAAAGGTTGCATTTGCAGGATAAAATTTTTTATCAAATTACTTCCATAAATTTTGTATTTATAAACAAAAGAGGGTAAAGAAAAGCATACTTTTCTGCACCTCTCATCTAAAAACAATAATTTTATAAAAGTAATTCTATGAAAAATTTCATCGTGTGAATGTAGTTATTACTTTTTTATTATTTGTTAGGTTATTTCTTTAACAACCAGTGAACAAAACGGCGATTTTATACGTACATACATAGATTAACCTTGTCATATAAAACGTGGTGCAAATTTTCTTAATTTGAGGTCAGCCTAATAGTCAAATAGAAACTAGCACCAAACCTCTTCTAGCCCTTACCCTAACTTGTACCTTTCTTAACCCCACAGTAAAAAAAAATTTAGTACGTTTTAAAATACCAAATAATTTTTTTTTAATAGCGTTAATGTTATTTTAAAACTTTTTTAACAATTATGATTAAATTTAAAAAATATATTCACCGAAAGGGAACTATCCTTTGTGTTAGATATGTCGACATTGCAAGTATTAGAAATTTCATTGCTTGCATGGGATTTTTTCTAATCTTTATACACCCACGATCTTTTTTACACGATTTCGAAATAACACGTGTTAATAAAAAAATATGCCTTCCTAATTGTTTCATTAATTTAAATAAAATAACACTGGATGTAGAAATAGAAATGAAATTCATGTGTTCCATAGAGGTTAAATTAATAAAACGCAGCCTAATTTATTGAACTGTTTTTTTTCACCATTTTTTTTTACACGATGCTCTCTGGAACGTATGTACCGAATAAAAACAGGATTAGGTCAAAAATATGAGTTCTATTTGCTTTAATAAAAACGGTCTTAATTTTTAAGCACGTTGGGCCCAAAGTTCCCGATATTATGAAAAAACGCGTTTAGTCCTATTTTGAGTATTTTTTAAACTACATAATTCGTTGAATAAAATACAATTTAAATTACACCCTACAACAAAACTCAACAAATTAAAAAATATTTTTGATGTTCTTTAGTCTCCTTAGAACAGTCGAAATTGAAAATTCTATAGACTTTTAAATTTTTTTTAAGGTGTAATTTTTGAAGATGCCGCTTTAGTAATTGTACCATAAATCCATACCTTATAAGAAACAATAATGCCCACAAAGCGAAATTATGTTAAATCTTTGCTAACATAATTTTTAAATTTCGGAATTATCAGAACGCAATGCTGAAAATATGCCTTTTTCGTCCAATTGAAAAAAGTATTAAATAAATAAAACTTTATGGGGTCTATTTAAATCAAAGTACCAACTTTCTTATAATCATAATCCCTTTTTTTACTGTTGCTAAGTAGGTTTGACTTAGTTCTACAATAAATAAACACAATCCTTTAAGATATGAAAAAAACTAAAGTTAAGGTATTACTACACTTCTATACCGCATTTACGTTTAGGATAAAGGTCAAAAAACAAAGTCTAGTTTTATTTTCAGTACTTACATTTTTGGCAGTTGAAATACACTTAAAAATTTTAACTGTTAACATGTAGCGAATTCTTTAGGAATTGAATTTCTACCTTTAACATTTATGGTGGTCACTGTGGTCTATGCTTGGCAGATAGAAAAGGCTAAGCTCGCCGGATTTGGGAGGGCTCTTGACCATTGATGACCCTAAACTACATAAACAAAAAGGAAAAACACTTCAAAGACTCAAGTAACTGAATTTATTTAAAAATGATCAAACTGGGCTATTGCATTAATATAACTTTGAATGTTTCTATAAACTTGCATGGATTCGTGGTAGTTGTTGAAACCACTTTAAGCCTACCCACATTTTTATAGGAAACATATGTGCTCAAAAAAAATATTTATTGTATCTGCCTTTAACTATCTTAGAAGCCTTGGGATTCATTGAAAAAAAAATTTGGTATAATAATAATAATGGCATTTCCAAGAAGTAATAAGGTCTACTCAAGATTGTTCATTATATATCAATTCAAAACTTTTATTTTACCAAACTCAATATACTTAAAACTAAATCTGTAGGGATATGTGTTTATATAATTCAATTAATAGACGTAACTTTAGAATAATCACCGACCAATGTGAATTATAAAATAGTTGTTTAAAAAAAATTCTTAGCAAAATAAAAAACTTATGCATAATCATATGTATATGCAGTAATTCAATTTAAATTTTTATAAGTATCTATCAAGTAACCAAATGCATGTTAGTTAAAGTTAATGTATATTAAAACTTACGATTTCTCTTATACTTTGATTGTAAAAGCAGGTTAATTTCTTTACCAATTTTGTATTTCACACTCCTGTTGTACTTGTGGCAGTTGATGAAGGATTGAGCTCAAAACATATTGACTGTAACTTATAAAGATAGGTAAAAGTAAATTCAATAAATAAAAAAAACCTCCTTTTTATACCCTTCACATAGTGATAGGGTATATATCACTTTGTCATTCCGTTTGTAATTTCTTTATTATTCATTTGCGACCCCATAAAGTATATATATTCTAGATCCTTATAGATAGGGAAGCCGATTTAGCGATGTCCGTCTGTCCGTCTGTCCGTCTGTTGAAATCAAGTTTCCGGAGTCAAATAAAAAGATACAGACCAGTTAATGGTGTCAAACTATTAAAAATATCCTGGAGACAATCGCTATTTAAAATCAGCAAAATCGGTTCCCTATTGACCGAGATATAAGCGAAAACCCAGAGTAACCCATTTTTTTTAGGACAAAACCCGTGCATATATCCCTATATATCTCAGTAAGTATAGTCACTCTTCCCACAAAACTTGGCACGGATACTCCTAAAGAAGGGACCTAAATAATGGAAAAAGTTTTTTCAGATTGGACCAGGCGAAGGGGTAGTTTTCCTACAATTGCACAAATTTGGGGAAATATTTTATGCGCTATATCTCGTAAACTATAACAGCTATCGACTTAAAATGTTCTACAAAAAATAATTGTACGCAAAGACCAACGCTTTAAAGATAAAATTTTTTGAGTGGGGGCAAAAATAGGGATAGCTCCCATACAAATCGACAATTATTATAAAATATTCGATACGCTATATCTCGGAAACAATAAAAGATATCGAAATAAAATGTTCTACAAAAAATAATTGTACGCAAAGGCCAACACTGTAAAGAACAAATTTTTTGAGTGGGGGCAAAAAAAGGGGTAGCTCCCATCCAAATCGACAATTATTATAAAATATTCGATACGCTATATCTCGGAAACTATAAAAGATATCGAAATAAAATGTTCTACAAAAAGTAATTGGGCAAGAAGGCCTACGCTTTAGAGAAAACATTTTTTGAGTGGTGGCAAAAAAAAGGGGTAGCTCCTATACAAATCGACAATTATTATAAAATATTCGATACGCTATATCTCGGAAACTATAAAAGATATCGAAATAAAATGTTCTACAAAAAATAATTGTACGCAAAGACCAACACTTTAGAGAAAAAATTTTTTGAGCATGGGCAAAAATAGGGGTAGCTCCCATACAAATCGACAATTATTATAAAATATTCGATACGCTATATCTCGGAAACTATAAAAGATATCGAAAAAAAATGTTCTACAAAAAATAATTGTACGCAAAGGCCAACACTTTAAAGAAAAAATTTTTTGAGTGGGGGCAAAAAAAGGGGTAGCTCCCATACAAATCGACAATTATAATAAAATATTTGATACGCTATATCTCGGAAACTATAAAAGATATCGAAATGAAATGTTCTAGAAAAAGTAATTGGGCGAGAATGCCTACGCTTTGAAGAAAAATTTTATTGAGTGGGGGCAAAAAAAGGGGTAGCTCCCATACAAATTAACAATTATTATAAAAAATTCGATACGCTATATCTCGGAAACTATAAAAGATATCGAAATGAAATGTTCTAGAAAAAGTAATTGGGCAAGAATGCCTACGCTTTAAAGAAAAAATTTTTTGAGTGGGAGCAAAAAAAGGGGTAGCTCCCATACAAATTAACAATTATTATAAAAAAAACGATACGCTATATTTTGGAAACTATAAAAGATATCGAAATAAAATGTTCTACAAAAAGTAATTGGGCGAGAATGCCTAGGCTTTAAAGAAAAATTTTTTGAGTGGGGGCAAAAAAAGGAGTAGCCCCCATACAAATTAACGATTTTTATGAAATATTCGATACGCTATATCTCGGAAACTATAACAGATATCCACATCAAAAGTTCTACAAAAAGAAATTGGAACACAAGGCCTACGCTTTAAAGAAAAACATTTTCGGATGGTGGGTGAAGAAGGGGTAGCTCCCATACAAATCAACAATTTTTATAAAATTTTCGATACGCTTCTGGAAAACTATTACAGCTATCGACTTCGAATATTCTACAAAAAGTAATAATCAAATAATTTATACATTTTGGAAAAAAAGTTGGAGAACAGCAGCGGGACTAGAACATTTAATAAGTTTTATTAACCTTTAAATATGGATAATGTCGAAAACTTTTAAAACTTTCGACCTCAAATCTTCTTCATCTATTTTTATTATTCATACGAACGTTAAAATTTTGTTATTTTTTCTATGGGCTTTAAAACTCGCACAAGGTTTTTTATTATATTATTTGCAGTACAAAATTACTAGACTGGGTATATTTAAAGGCCAATGTGAAGGGTATATAAGATTCGGCACAGCCGAATATAGCGCTTTTACTTGTTTCTGTATAATATAGATTAATTTAACATGCGTAAATTTATAAATCAGTTGGAAATATAAATTACAATTACGATTAAATTAGATACTAACATACATATGTTAAGATACTACTGTAAGATTAATACATTTTACATAACTATGTTTGACTGTAATCAATTATTAATACCGATAATAAATTCTGTAAAATCCTATGTTAAAAGTAACAACCATACATTACTCTGAACCGATGTAACATTAACAATAACTTAAGCTGGAGGTCCATACCGCACGTTCTATGCGTAGCTACGTCGTATGCGTATCATATTTCTGTACGTTTTATACGTTTGTTTTTGCCAAGTTACATGCAATACGTTTTGTGCGAAAAGTTATTTGTTTGGATCAGCTGTTTTTTAAAAAAAACTGTAAAATATATAAACAAACTAAAGCAAAATAAAAAGTAGAATTGTGTTTTTACAGAACTTATGGAATTTATTGGGTTAATACGTATAATCTTTTGTGTTACAAGGTTTTTGGTCCATCCCTTACATCTAGAGCGGGAAGTCAGTGGTATTTTTGCGCCAACTTTCAAAAAATTAAAAAGCCGTGATCAAGAGCATTCAGGTTTTCTTCATTATACTTACATAAATAAAAACACAACAGAGATGACACTTAAAATATTAAAGTAGTCGATAAAAACAATATTAACTTTGGGTCCAAAATACTTGTGTTGAAAATTAATTTTATGGTAATTTATTCTTAACATTATTTGCAAAATTTATAATAAAAGCATTTTCTTTCATAACATACTGTTTTTAACACAAAATATTACAAATTAAAATCTACCACACACACATGTTTTTTGATGGCATTGAACATTTGTCACCACTGGATAACAAAACCATCTATCATTTTTTCATTGCGCATGTAACGTATGAAAAAGTAGAAAGTAAACCTACTTTATACGTTACTTGCGCAGATGCGTTCTATGCAATTTGTTATGTTTCTTGCCACATACAACTACACTGATTCTACTTTTTTGAGAGTCGGAGAGAACGCACAGCGCATAGAACGTATGGTATGGACCTCCAGCTTTAAGGTTTACAACAGCTTTCTCTCTTTGCAGTATTATACTTAAGCTTGCAAAATACATGCACTAAAAATTACTCTTACTCTTCAGCTTCATGAGTTTAATAAGAGTTTTGGAATTAATACTTTTCTCTTACGGATTGGCTGATGACGTCACATAATATACGTTTTATATACATTCATGTGTAAAAATTGTTCGTATTTTTCTTGGTTTGCAAAGATATCTTCAAATTAACAGCGTTGAGCACTTATTAAGCACCACCTGATTTTTAATTCTGATTAATTCCGGGCACGTTACTCCTACATAATCAAATTTTAGGCTATGTAGAATATCCATGCAGTGGTTCGATTACATACTACTCCCTTCTTGCTGTCTTTGTGAAAACCTCAATTTCATATATTTAAACCCTAAAAAATATGTATGCAGTTTCGTATTTTCTCTTTTTGAAAAGTAATTCACCCTTATTGTGGTTGGCGTTGGCGTAGTCGTTTTTAGCTTTTTGGTACCGTCTAACAAATACGCCAATGTTAAATGAATAGCACCCCTGTCGTTTATGTGTCGATTTCGACAACATTCGACACGACAACGCCAAACACAATAACGCTGATTATTTATTTATTTAATGTAAGATATTAAGATTCTTCCCAATTTAACTTGGGTTTATAAAAAAATTAAAACTTTAATTTCCTTTAAAAAAAGTTTTTTTTTTGATTATTTCTCTTTTTTTTTGTTAGTTATACATTTCTATTTTCGCCAATATTTTACATACGTATATAATTTTTTTTTTCATCGTTTAGACTTTATTCTTCAAATTGAAAATCTGTAAAATCGGAAACGTAAAGCCGAAAGCAAGTTTTTTAGCTCGGCTTAGAGTTGACAAAAATGTAATTACCTGGTAACTGCATTACAGTACAGGTATTATTTAGTGCTGCTAACTTTGCTGGTTTAAAATATTTGAATAAGTAAATATGTTATGTCATAACATAATTTCATTCACATAATTATTCTGGTTACATACTTGTAACATGTTTAGCAGTTAACGATTAAGTAGCGTATTGTATGTTGTTCCCTATGTTAAAAAAAGATTCTTAGTACCACCAAATTTTATTTTCTAATAGATAATAATAACTGGATGTCAAAATTGAGTTTTAAAGCTATAAAAGATAGTAAGTAGTGGAATAAAAATTATTAATATTATGATATAAGAGCCTTTGTTATAAGAAGTGGCTTCCCTGGCTCAAATTATATACAAAAAACAATAAAAAATATATTTACTTTTTTTTCAGTAGTTATTAGGTTCCAAAAAAATCTGTTACAAAACCTTCTTTTTAGAACTAGTTTCTCCAGGGCGAAAAAAAATAAAATCGGATTTTGAAAAGTTTACCGTGGGGAACGACCACTCCCTGAGCATATAGTTGGTCGGGAAAATTCTATAGTGGGTTGAGATTTTTTGCGTGGTACGTTCCGAGGTATTTACCTGCAGTGGTTTCAAACTCATAATCAGTTGTTCCAACTTTCCTTTTTACTCTACACTTTATGTATGGTGGCAACAGTTTTGCATTTATACCCTTTTTCATATCAGACTGTTGAAAACTTTCCCTTAAAACTTCCTGTCCAGGCTTGTAACTAATGTCTCTACTTCTTAAATTATATCTCCTGGTAACTTTTTCATGTGCAGTAATTAAGTTGTCCTTTACTCTTTCATTCAAGATTTTACCGTCATGGGGTATAACGTTACACTGCGGTTCATCCAAACAATTAGGTCTTTGGAGGATAGGATACGCAGATCCATGAGTAACCATATTGTAACCAAAGGCACAAAAGTGGTTAGCAGTAGGGTTGCATTATGGTAGTCACTTCTCAAAATGCTAGCTACTTTTGAATCGTGCTTGCCCCACCTACCTTGATCTTGTTTTAAGGAAACGCAAAGCTTAATCAAAATTTCCCGGTTTACCCTTTCGGAAACATTTGCTTGTGGAGAATAAAACGCAGTTTTGATGTGGCTGACACCATAAGCTTTTAAGAAATCGGACAGTTGTGCTAAAACAAATTGCTTTCCGTTATCGGAGTGGATAAATAATGGTGAAAAATTTTCTCTTCTAAAAAGTTTATTATAGTGAAACTTGTAGCCTTTTTCAATGATTCTAAAAAAATGTACTTTGTAAAGTGATCAGTTGCTATAAAGACTGTTGAATTACCCCGTTTGGTTCGGAGATAGGGTCCTAATAAGTCCATATATATTCTCTTGAAGGGCAGTTCACTTGCAATTTTTTCCCATTAGTGGTCCCAGTAATTGGTTTGAAGGTTTGACAAGCTTGCATGTTTCGCAGTTGGAAACAAATCCCTTAATATCATGTGACATTTTTGGCCAAAAGTATTTTTCTCCTACTCTATTTAAAGTCTTCGCGAAACCCCCATGACACGACAAAACAACATGATTCATTTCAATAGCCTTTTGACAAAGTCCCTTGGGTAGCCACAATCTCCATAATGATACTTCATCAACAAACTCATCTTTTCGAAATTTTACCCTCTGAAACTATAGTATCTGGAAAGCTTTCAGGACTCTTCGCAATTTGAGATTTTAGCGAACTATATTCATTTGAATAAAAAAATAGAGAACTAAGATCCACTTCTGCCGATAGGAATGGTAATGTGATTTCATCTACGTCTAACCTGGATAAAGTATCCGGTACAATAATCACAGACCCTTTCCTATATTCAACTTCAAAATAAAAACTTTGCAACTTTAGACTCCACCGACGGAGACGACCGGATAAGTCTTTATGGGACATTAACCAACGCATACTGGCATGGTCAGTTACTATCCTAAATGGTAAACCTTCCACATAGGTCGAAATTTTTTAAGGCACACAATCGCCGCAAGACACTCCAGCTCTATGACTGTATAGTTCTTTTGGTATTTGTTTTATTTTTGAGACACGTACGCCACCGGGTGTTCCCTACCTTCTTCGTCTGTTTATGTTAGCACGCCACCTACACCTACGAGTGATGCATCACATTGGATTGTGAATGGTCTATTAAAATCAGGCTGTACAAGTACAGGAGCGGATATTAAGGCCTCCTTTAATTTATTAAATGCTTCTTCCGCCTCAGGTGTCATTCGAAATGCCGTACCCTTTTTCAGGCAGTCAGTAAATGGTGCTGCTAAATCAGCAAAATTCGGAATAACTTGGCGATACCACCTCGTCATGCCTACATACCTTCGTATTTGCCTGGGACTTCTAGGTAACGGAAAATCAACAATTACCTCCGCCTTAGCCTTATCTGTTCTTAAACATCCCTGTCCAACAATATACCCAAGATATTTTATTTCCCTTTGGCAAAAACGACTTTTCTTGACATTTATCGTCAAGTTGGCGCTTTTCAGACAGTTGCAGTGATGTTATACGTAGGGAAAAATCCCTATTCGTAAGGATTTTCGTTAAAAAAACCGAGCGTGGGGAAAAAAAGACGGATTTTTTTAAATCGTCAAAATGTAGGGATTTTGCAAAAATTTATTAAACTGGCACTATTTTCCAGTTTCTACAAACAACACGTAAAATTGTTGTAACAGCAACATTGCATATTGTCATATTTCTTTTGAGTACTTGTTTGCCGCCATTTGAGAAGTGATATTGAATTAATATACATTATGTATTATGTAAAATAAATTTATAATCAGGCTCCTCGGCTTGCTTTAAGGAAACAAAATTTTAACTTCAGCATTAATTTTCAGATCTTTTTTACAAAATGAATCTAAATATTGTTAAACTTTCCAGTGTAACGAATTGCATTTAAAACAAATGGCTTTACAATTGTACGGTTATGAGGAAGCAATCGTTCAAAACTAACGTTATTTTTTATAAGAAAGCACAACCCAAAAGTACAAAGCACAAATTTCTGTTTCGATTTATTAACGATTTGTGATTTATATGAATTTATATCCTTTGCTGTAATTTTTATTATTATTTTTCGTTTGTTTTTATATTTTCATTATATTTTTACGGAAATAAATGTTGACTGGGTATGTAACATGATAATTTTATAAGTTGTGGGGCATTATTGACGGTTGTTTTCTGCGCTAAGAAGTTATTTCGAAGTTGTGGCTAAAAGCATAATGAATTAATTTAAATGTAACTGCCATCTAGTTCTCGAAATAGCCGGAACTGCCATCTAGTTCTCGAATTTTGTAAAAGTTCACACAGTATTACCATCCACTATAAATAGTCGAGCATCACGAATGCCGCAAAAGTTTAAGTTTAACCGTTGAGTTGAATAAGTGAAATTGTGAAATTGCTAAATAATAAAGGTGAATAACTTTAAGTGTTATAAAGAAGATTGTAAATAAGAGTACGATAGTGTGTTTAAGAAAATAAAGTTTTTGTACAGTTAAAATAAAATTTCAAGTGTTGTTTATTATTACTTTTGCAATAAAAAGAACCCCGGTTTATTTAAAGGAAATAAACCAACGTTTATAAAAGGTATAAACGTAACAAAATGAAAAGACTGATTTATGTGCAAGGCAAATTCATACAAGGTAGTCTCGCCTCAATTTGTTTTTAAAAAATGCCTAGTTTCATTGTCAAAATTTAAAGCAAATTCACACACTTGCAAAAAAATACCTTATTGCTATGGAAATGTGTATAGATGTATAAATTGCACTTCAATATAAATTTTATTTTAAAATATAAACAATTTAACACAGTTTTTACTAAACAATTTAAAAGAATTTTTACAAAATTAAGCACAATTAAAAACAAACCCAAATTTATAAAACATGAAAATAAACAACTTGATCAAAATCAAGAAGCGAAAAAAAGTCACCTGAGCTGTCACGAGTACCTGTTATCAATTCGCCTTTTTTATTTATGTGTTTATTTATATACGTATATAGAATGTTTTTTTTTTCTTTTATTTCATATTGTTATTATTGGATCTTCGCCTTAGGCGAACTAACAATAAGTATTCAAATCTTAAAACTATTAATTTTTTATTAGACCAGCCAGTGCCAGACTAAAATTTAAGTTCTCATAATAAAATTAATTATTTCAGTAGTTTCATCTAAGTGCAATAGTATCCCTTCTTTTCAGACGAGTGTGTCCACTATGTTGCAAAATGTTTCGAGTGAGCGGATTTGGATGTGCTTCCAGCTTGTTTAAATACTTGTCCACATAGTTCAGGATTTCGCATTTAACTAGTGGAACTTGTAGATCTTTGTGGATGTTGCTGTTTTTAACGTACCAAGGAGCACTAGTTATCATTCTTAGGATTTTATTGTGACGGCGTTGAATTTTTTCAATATTGGAGGCGGAAGCAGTGCCCCATAATTGTATCCCGTAGCACCAAGTTGGTTTTAAAACTGAGTTGTATAGTAAAAGTTTGCAATCAAGACGTAGCACAGAGTTTCTACCGATTAGCCAGTGGATTTGGGCCGTTTTAAGTTTCATCTGTGTCAACTTTGCATCTATATGTGACTTCCATGTGAGGCGGCGATCCAGGTGAATGCCAAGATATTTCGTCTCAATTCGTTGAGGCACCGCATGGTTGCTAATAAGAATTGGGGGGCACGTTTCCTTGCGTAACGTAAAAGTAACGTGGGTGCATTTTTGTTCATTTATTTTTATTCCCCACAACTTTGCCCACTTTTCTACTTGGGTTACGTGATGTTGAAGTTGTTTTGAGGCTTCTTTAGGGTCTTTATGAATACTGAGAAAGGCGGTATCATCAGCAAATGTCGACGTATGAGTAAGATTGTTTGTGGGCATATCTGCTGTGTAAAGCAAGTACAGAATTGGGCCTAGTATACTCCCTTGAGGTACACCAGCCCCTATTGGTTGAGAAGAACTTGTTTGGTTTCCCTCTTTAATCATAAATTGTCGGCCGGTTTTGTATTTTTCTAATAGGTTAAAAATATTAGATGGAAGGTTGAGCTTTAATTTGTTTAACAGGCCTTCATGACATACTCTGTCGAACGCTTGAGAGACATCTATAAATAGCGCAGAGCAATATTTCTTTTCCTCAAAGGCCTTTCTTATAACCTGTACCGATCTGTGGGTTTGTTCGATGGTACTGTGTTGATTTCTAAATCCAAATTGGTGATCTGGAATGCAGTTGTTTTCACTCAGGATCGGAGTCAGCTTGTTTTTAAGCAATTTCTCAAACAATTTGAACATAGTTGGTAACAGACTTATAGGCCTGTAAGACTCCACCTTCGAAGGATCTTTTCCCGGCTTAGGAATCATCTTTACCAAGGCAATTTTCCATACTGGCGGGAAATGTTCGAGCCGTAATATGGCGTTAAAAATAAAAAGAATTATTCTTTTTTCTGTGCAAGGCAGCTCTACAAGCATTTTGTTGCTGATTTCATCAAAGCCAGGAGATTTTTTAGCATTTAAATTATTAATAGCCTCTACGACATCTGACAGCTGAAAACGTATTTCCATAGGACATCTAGCAACAACAGGCGGTAATTTACTCATGTCAGTGCATGTATTTGGAGTGAAGACATTTGTTAAATGACTTGCGAGCAGATCACATTTTTCTTCATCATTTCTTGCCCAGGATCCTCTCAGATTACGTAGTGGTGGTTTCGCGATAACGGGTCTTTTAAGATATTTGGCCGATCGCCATAGTGAATAATTAGTCTGAAGAGTCGAGTCTAGACCTTCGAGGTGTTCCTTAAGAGATGTCAATCGGTGAACTTCTAGCAAATTTTTCAGTTGGTTTGTACATTCCTTCAACTTGGCTTTAAGTTGGGGTGATCTGTGCTTTTGCCATTCCCTTCGGGCTCTTCTTTTTTCAGATAAAAGCTGTTGCACATCAGCTGAAAAAATTTTGTTGTATTTTGTCTGACGATAGTAGGAAGAAGCATGATCAACGGCTTTTTGTATGTTCTCATTAAGGCTGCTCAGACAATCATCGATGCCTTCGGGAGTTTTTAGCGGCTGGTTTTCCGAGCAGTGGGTGCTGACAAATTTTTTGTATTTTAACCAATAAACTCTTTTAAATGAAAAAATATCACTTGTTGGTAATTGATGAGGACTAAAAATAGTGATTATAGTGGGAGAGTGATCTGAAGATAAATCCAACGAGGCTTGAGCTTCTGTAAGTTCCGGGGATATACCTTTTGTTACGCCAAAATCAATAACGTCTGGAATTTTATTGTGTTCAGTTGGCCATTACGTCGGTTGTCCAGATGAAATAACGTTAAGTCCCATTTCAGATACGGAATCAAACAAAACACGACCACTGGGACTTATTAGGCGAGAGCCCCAGTACGTATGCTTAGCGTAATAGTCTCCAGCAGCTATGAAGCGGGGACCCAAAGATTTGTAAAAACTGTTGAACTGATCCTTGGTTATGGAGAACCTGGGTGGACAATACACTGACGAAATAACTAAGCCATGGAAAAACTCATCAACGCAAATGTTTGTTGCTTGCATATAACATTCGGAGAGACCACCCATCCATTGATGTTTGATTCTCAATATTATTATTGAAGCCGAGCCACCACATGATCTATCTCTGGGATCCTTTGAATCGTAAAAAGAATAGCCTCTAATTTTGAAATTACTTCTAGATGTCATATGCGTCTCAGAAATCAACATGACATCAATTTTTTGGTATATTAAAAAATATTCGAGTTCGTTTTTGTGTTGGCGGATGCCGTTAGCGTTCCAGAAACAAACCCTAAGGCAGTTCATGGTCTTTTAAGCATGGCCTGCAGAAGAGCAGACTGCATTTTTTGCATTTCTTGCATCATGCCAGCCATTTGCGTCATGAACTGCGTAAATTGTTTAACCATATTGTCAATTACAGCTTCGAGGCGGCTAAAACTGGACTCGGTTGGTTCATTTGTTGGCATCTCTTGTTGTGTTGTAGGCTGGGTAGGATTACGTGCATTGGGCTGGGTAGGCTTACGTGCATTGGGCTGGTTAGACTTTAATGCGTTGGCATAGGAAACTTGACTTGTAGTTGGTTGTGCTAATGGAGGCATGTTTGTAGTTGGTATATTTAAAGGCTGGGGAGGGGCAGGAACCACTTTCGGCTTATATAAGGGTTTAACTGAATCAAAAACGGGACAACCTCTATAGTTGGCCGTGTGGTTTCCTCCGCAATTGCTGCATTTCTTTACCCGAGGATCATCTTTTGGCTTTTCGCTCTTAGTCGTAGCATGCAGGTCAACACACACAACACAAACAGAAGGCAACTTGCAATAAGCCTTGGTGTGACCATATTCCTGGCAGTTTAAGCACTGTACGGGCCCAGATCGCTTATGTGGCGTTTCAACTACAACTCTACGGTGCATAATATATTTTAGGTCATAAATAGGGTGAGTCTCATTTTTTTTTAAATTTACATCACCAGGCTCAAGCTCCACTCGGAATATTGGTTGGGGATACCTCTCTCTGTTTCTTATGTTTGATACAAACTTTGCTTTGAAGCCTTTGCTGCACAAACTGGCCTTAATCTCCTCTGGGTCAACATTTGAATCAATACCTTTAATAACAACCTGTAGACCTTTTGCGTTCTTAAGTTGGTAGGTGTAGAAGCTTTTTTTATGTTTTTCAAGTTCGGAAACCGTAGTGCGGTAAGCGTTTTCGTGATTCACTTGAATTTTAGTTTCAAAAATGCTACCACGCTTTATGTTCGAAACATAAAAGTTGTTTTCTCTTATTAACTCAACTCAAAACTTTATGAGGTCATTTGAGTTTTTCTCTCTCAAATATATTGGGGAGGCTTAAATGACTTTCTTTCGGGTAATGGGGCATCATTTTCCTCCTGCAAAATGGCAAAACGATTTTGCGATGAGGTCGGCTTTTCTTCATCTTTCAAAATTTTTGCTGCGTATGTAACCTCTGCCGATTTGGGGCTGCTTCCCCTCTTAAGAACTGTTATATAACGGTCCATTCCTACCTGGACCTTTGGAGCTTGTGAAGAAAATGGACTGTGACCGTCTTTAGCAACTGTAGGTTCAATTTCTGAATTCAATAAGGAAGACCGCGATGAGGATGGTACCTCGGTATTTTTTTTATAATTCTTAAAAAGAGATTGGGCTAAATTTGTCCCTTGTTTGTATTTATTTTTGGTTTCTCTTTCAAATAGTTTTTATTGTATTCAGGCTCTCTAATGTTTTCATTGCTCACGCTTGTTGAGCTTAACACAATATAAGCATTTCTGCTATTAGGCCCACTGTCACGACGATTACTGTAACTCATTTACCGTTTGCTTTTTTTTTATTAAGTTTGTTTTGTTTTTTTTTTTCACTTATGTATACAATATGTATGTATATAATAAAAATTGTTTGCCACCTATTACAAATATTCGCTCTTATTAACACTCGCGTAACACGTCCGCACACAACGAGTTTAAGATCACGAATGTATATAGAATGTACGTACAAAAATTTTAAATAAATTTTACTTTTAATACAAATTTTTGATTTTTAGTTTTGGCTTTAGTTCATATAATTTCTTTTTATTAGAAGAAATTATTATTTTCCGTTTATGTTGAAAGAAACTTTCAATTTGAAAAAAGCTGATTTTTCTACCGCTACTAGCCGAGTAGAATGCATTTTCGAAAGCAGCTACGCAATTTCATCATCAGTACTCTTTGAACGGTAGTAGTGTATTTGGTTGTAAACATCACCTATTTAACTTACATGTAACAGAGAAAAGTATACGGTATCAGTGTTTTCCTTCTGTTTTTATATTGTAAGTTAGGACGAAGTTTATTTTTCATATACACTATGCTTTTTTCCATTAAAAGTCTCTTTGGCAACACTTGACTAACGGACAAGCATTTGTCCATCTCTCAGATGGAACGAAACGCTTTTTATTATTGTATATCATACAATAGGGGTAATCACTTTTTAATTTCTTTTTTTGTCAACGACAAATTGACAGAAATTATTAAATATCATTTTGCACCGTGCCATGTGTGAGTTAAATGTTAATTTTTATTTATTGTTGAACTAATTGTTTTTAATACAAATTTTTGATTTTTAGTTTTGGCTTTAGTTCATATAATTTCTTTTTATTAGAAGAAATTATTATTTTCCGTTTATGTTGAAAGAAACTTTCAATTTGAAAAAACCTGATTCTTCTACCGCTACTAGCCGAGTAGAATGCAAAGTGATTACCCCTATTGTATGATATACAATAATAAAAAGCGTTTCGTTCCATCTGAGAGATGGACAAATGCTTGTCCGTTAGTCAAGTGTTGCCAAAGAGACTTTTAATGGAAAAAAGCATAGTGTATATGAAAAATAAACTTCGTCCTAACTTACAATATAAAAACAGAAGGAAAACACTGATACCGTATACTTTTCTCTGTTACATGTAAGTTAAATATGTGATGTTTACAACCAAATACACTACTACCGTTCAAAGAGTACTGATGATGAAATTGCGTAGCTGCTTTCGAAAATGCATTCTACTCGGCTAGTAGCGGTAGAAAAATCAGCTTTTTTCAAATTGAAAGTTTCTTTCAACATAAACGGAAAATAATAATTTCTTCTAATAAAAAGAAATTATATGAACTAAAGCCAAAACTAAAAATCAAAAATTTGTATTAAAAACAATTAGTTCAACAATATATAAAAATTAAATTTTACTTTTTTAAAACCTAAATACATACGTTTGTTTCCTTTGATTTGTGTTGATTTATATTTGCATTGAAAGTAGGGATTTTTGTAGTGACAATTTTTTTATCGCGTAGGGAAAAATAGGGATTTTTTCCGACTGTGTAAAGACATTTCAAATACGTGTATAACAACACTGGACAGTTGGCAACTTCACGCAAAATGTGAGTTTTGAAGCTGCTCGGGCAAATCAACAAGTCATCAAGATAAATGAAGACATGTTCACGGAGTCGGCTAGGAATAACCTTGTCCATTAACCGACTCATTCTTTGTGCGGCGTTACAGAGCCCGAAAGGCATAACTGAAAACTGGTACAGTGGCCTGCCAGGGACTGCAAATGCCGTTTTTTTTTGGAACACTCATCTAGAGCTATCTGCCAAAAGGCGTCCTTTAAATCGATACCCGTGATATAATGAAAATCTTGCAAACGGCTTAAAGGCCCGTTAATATGTGGCAGTGGATATGCAGCTTCCTTTGTAAGCGTATTTAGTTTTCGCGAGCCGAGGCAGAGTCGTATTTTTCCGGGCTTTCTAACTAAATTTATAGGACTACAGTAGGGGCTGTTACTCTCCTCAATTACTCCTAGATTCAACATTCGATCTAATTCGCTATAGGCCTATGTTTGCCTTGGAGGTGATAAGGAATAATGTTTTATCTTGAAGGGTAGGGCTTCACCAGTATCAATGGTATGAGTTTCCAATGTAGTGCGCCCCAAACTGAGCTTACTAAATGACGGAAATTCTTCTATTACACCTTTAAATTCCAGGAGTTCTATGTCCGTTATGTCATGAATGTTACTATTATTGTTTACAAAAAATATTTCCCTTTTCAAAGAAATCTCGGACAGAAATAGTTGAGGGGCAATTTCGAAACTTTTCCAAAAGTTAATTCCTTGGTAACCCGACTGGGTTAAATTAGGAGAAAAGTAAAAAAGAATATTTTTCGTGATGTTTTTGTAAGTAGTGGGTATTTCGAGAAAACGGTGACGTTTTGTTAGCCGCCATCAGCAGTTTTTAAAGATATTCTAATTAGGTTATAATCTAGTTGAAGTTTAGACAAAAGCTCTATACAATTTTTTCCTAGAACACTTATAGATGCTCCAGAATCGGGTAACCCGAATACTTTAGTAGAACCAAAACATATTTTCGATATGGTCTATTATCTCCTAGTTTATTTATTACTGTGGATTCCACTACTTTAGCGAACGTTTTTCTCTTTCGATATCGTTCCCTGCATTTGCGAGTTTTTCTTGAAACAAGGTTATCTCTAAAAATGCGTGCCTTTGCTTGTTTGTACTTCAACATTCGTTGATGGAACGTATCACTGAATTGTAAGTTATCTTCTGATGTTTTATTAACATGATCTACCGGGGGCCTACTTAAAACTTTAACTACTCTGCTATCGACATCCTTTTTAATATCCGGGGTAAGAATTTGTACTTTAATGTAATTGTTTGAGGGATTTCTAAGGGGGAACGAGGCACCCTCTTTTACTCGTTCAGGTTCCTGTTTTTCGAGTGCTTTTTACACTGAGGAGTAGTTGTGTTCTTTTCACCACATCTAAAACAGAGAGACTACGATTATCAGATGGACAATCATAAAAGGAGTAACCTGTCTTGTCACAATTCCAACATTTAAAATGCCTTATGTCAACTTCCTTCCGGTCCTTATTGTAATTTCCCTGGTACCTAAACGCAGCTTTTTCATTATCCTCAGTAAGTAATACATTTACGTTTACAGTTGTTTCTAACTCTGAAATTTGTCGTTTTTGAAACTTTATTTGTTGTTGCCTGCTAATATACTTCTCGGCTTTTCTTGCAGAGTCCCTTAAATGTTCCAAGCTGAATACATCTGTTGCAAATAAAAGTGAACCTAACGTCTCCCTTACATTATTTTTAATAAGATCTCTCAGTTTGCTTTCGCTCATTGGTTGCGAAAGCCGTGCGTTCATGGTTAACATTTCGGTGAAATAATCATCAAACGATTCCTTTGGCATTTGACGACGTTCGATAATTTAAACATTCTTGTCACAGTCGTTTTTAATCACACCGAATTGTTTGTTATTGCAAATTTAATTTCCTGGTATGCAGAATCAGGGTGTTGCCTTAAAAAGGACCAGAACTAAGTATTGGATTTGCCTTTAAGCAATGTGTGAAAATTTGATCCTAGTAACTTTCGGAGCACTGATACCTTTCTTTAAGTGTATCCACTTTAAAAAGAAAATCATTGATATCTCCAGAACCATTTGTCCAGTCTGACAGAATCATTGGAGAAGGTTCTGTTTGGAGCAGAATTTGCGTTCTGATTGTGTAAGAAATCATTTGAGTTATTATTTCCGTTAATCCCAGAATTATTTTGACCTCCAGGAGGTTGATTATTCGACCCTGAACTCTGGTTAACATTTCCTAATAATGCCACTTTTAAATTTGAAATTTCACCCATGAAAGCATTGTGGTTTATTGTCAGAACATGTTCCAATCTTGATGTTAAATTCCCTAATTTGCTTGTGTGAGCAGTACCATGTAGAACATCCTGCGAACCACTTGGCAAGTTACCTTCGTTCTTATTACTCATTTCCCCCGCTGATTCGATTGGCTGTAATGTTAATTGAAAATAACTACGTCTGACTTGTGCTAAAATTGGACTTTTGACTATTTTAGGTCTTGCAACAACCGGACTATCTAAATTTTCATAAAGAGGTCAAGCAAAGTGGGTTTTTTTAGCCCTTGCCCTCGTCATAATCGGACTAACACTCATCTTCGGCCTAGGAGCAAAAGGATTTTCGGAATTTTCCTCTACTGTATACTCTATTGCACTATCGCTAAATGCATCTTCAATATTCTTTTCTTTTCCTTTTTTATTTCACATCACTTAAAACAAAACAAAAATTCTTTTCAAAATATTATTTAGGATTTGATCCCAATTTTCTTGTTTATTTATAGTTTGTTGTTGGTTAAGTTTGTCTATATGCATTTCGTTGGTTCTTACACCAACTCATCAGTAGACTTCAACCCAAATTCTTAAAAACTCATGAATATTTTGTGTCTTTATATAATAACCTCATTAAACAAAATGAGAATTACTATAAGCAACCAAAACGTTCAAGTTTTTTTAAGAATCCAACAAACCAATATTCGCTGTTCGCTTGTTTTGATTTTCTTTTTCCCCTTACATTTGAATAACCATTGGTTATTACTAAATGTATTAAGGGGCTACCGAAAACAAAACCTTGTTGTTAAACAACACTTTTCAAAATATTATTTAGGATTTGATCCCAATTTTCTTGTTTATTTATAGGGTTTGTTGTTGGTTAAGTTTGTTTATATGCATTTCGTTGGTTCTTACACCAACTCATCAGTAGACTTCAACCCAAATTCCTAAAAACTCATGAATATTTTGTGTCTTTATATAATAACCTCATTAAACAAAATGAGAATTACTATAAGCAACCAAAACGTTCAAGTTTTTTTAGGAATCCAACAAACCAATATTCGCTATTCGCTTGTTTTGATTTTCTGAAAATAGCAACTTTTGCTGAAAGTAGCAACCACTATATATGATTTTAACCAATTATAGAGTGACTTACCTTTTTAGGCAGATAAATTAATGTGTCACAATAACTTACAGCTACAATAATGGTAATGGTAGCACATACGACTAGCATGTAAGTAAAAAATCGTTTTTTTTTTATTAATTGAATAGTAAACTGCAATTTAAACTGATGAAACTCAACATCGAATCAGATAAAGACAATTTACTTAAAGGGTTTGAAAAAAAATCGAATACGGCATTACTACCGAACTCGTTGTGCGCCCTTTATTTATTTAGCGAATTCTTTAGGAATTGAATTTCTGCCTTTAACATATACGGTGGTCACTGTGGTCTATGCTTGGAAGATAGAAAAGGCTAAGCTCGCCGGATTGGAGAGGGTTCTTGGCCATTGATGACCATGAGCTACATAAGCAAAAAAGGAAAAACACTTCCAAGACTTAAGGAACTGAATTTATTTAAAAATGATTAAACTAGGCTATTGCATTAATATAACTTTGAATATTCCTATAAACTTGCATGGATTCGTGGTAGTTTTTGAAACCACTTTAAGCCCACCCACATTCTTATAGAAAACATATATACTCAAAAAAATATTTATTGTATCTGCCCTTAACTATCTTAGAAACCTTGGGATTCATTGAAAAAAAATTTGGTATAATAATGATAATAGCATTCCCATTCATTATATATCAATTCAAAACTTTTATTTTACCAAACTCAATAGACTTAAAACTAAATCTGTAGGGATATTCATGTGTTTATATAATTCAATTAATAGACGTTACTTTAGAATAATAACCGACTAATGTGTATTATAAAAAAATTGTTTAAAAAAATTCTTAGCAAAATAAAAAACTTATGCATAATCATATGTGTATGCAGTAATTCAATTTAAATTTTTATAAGTATATGTATATCAAGTAACCAAATGCATGTTAATTTAAGTTAATGTATATTAAAACTTACGATTTCTTTTATACTTTGATTGTTGTACTAGTGGCAGTTGATGAAGGTTTGAGCTCAAAAGATCCATTGACTATAACTTATAAAGATAGGTAAAAGTAAATTCTTTTTAAAAAAACCTCCTTTTTTATAATATACATTAATTTAACATGCGAAAATTTATAAATCAATTGGAAATAAACATTACAATTACGATTAAATTAGATACTAACATACATATGTTAAGATACTACTGTAAGATTAATACATTTTACATAACTATGTTTGACTGTAATCAATTATTAATACCGGTAATAAATTCTGTAAAATCCTATGTTAAAAGTAACAATCATACATTATTCTGAACCGATGTAACATTAACAATGACTTAAGGTTTACAACAGCTTTCTCTCTTTGCAGTGATGCAAAGTGTTATACTTAGGCTTGCAATTTACATACACTAAAAATTACTCTTACTCTTCAGCTTCATGAGTTTAATTAGAGTTTTGGAGTTAACACTTTTCTTTTACGGATTGGCTGATGATGTCACATAATATCCGTTCTATATACACATATGGCCATTAAAATAGGTACCCTGATATACTATTACATTTTTTCAGTTTTTTTCTAAAAACGCATACATTTTTTTAAAAACTTTACATGGTGTCAATTGTCAACATACATATTGTTACATTTATACCTTTAATAAACATTGGTTTATTTCCTTTAAACCGGGGTTCTTTTTATTGCAAAAGTTATAATAAACAACACTTGAAATTTTATTTTAACAGTACAAAAGCTTTATTTACTTAAACACACTGTCGTACTCTTATTTACAATCTTCTTTATAACACTTAAAGTTATTCACCTTTATTATTTAGCAATTTACACTTATTCAACTCAATGGTCAAACTAAAACTGATAGTGGCATTCGTGTTGCTCGACTATTTATAGTGGATGGTAATACTCTGTTATGTTCCTCAAAGTTCGAAAACACCCTAGCACTTTCTGGCGAATACTAGATGGCAGTTACATTTTAATTAATTCATTATGCTTTTGGCCACAACTTCGAAATAACTTCTTAGCGCAGACAACAACCGCCAATGATGCCCCACAACTTATAAAATTATCATGTTACAAACCCAGTCAACATTTAACTCCGTAATACTACCGCCCGCTTAAGCCTGTTCGTCCCGAACAGGCAGAGATTCATTTTTTCCATATTCGGCGAGGCGCTCGAGATGAACCACATTCATCTTTGATCTTGGGTTTTTGTATTTTTGAATTCTATACACGACATCATTTATTCTTAATATCACCTTATACGGTCCATCCCAATGGGTTTGTAATTTAGGAGACACTCCCTTTTTCCGTTGTGGGTTATACGGGTTGGTCTTCTGTTTTCCTCCTTTGCCGACATAATTTTCGTCAGTACGGGATCGTGCCTTTTCGGCGCTGACCAGTCGTAACTTGTCTCTATCCGTGTGATTCGAACATCAACGACACCTTCTTTTTCTTCAGCTTTTATATAATGTTTGAACGCCGATCTTCAAGGTCTTCGGAAAAGTGCATCCGCATTTCCATGCTTAGTGCCTTTTCATTACTCAATGCTGAAATCGTAGCTCTGGAGACGTTCAATCCAACGGGCTAGCTGCCCCTCTGGTTGTTTAAATTGTAGCAACCACCTGAGTGCGGAGTGATCGGTCGTTATTTCGAGTTGTTGTATGTACAGGTATTTGTGGTAATGTTTTACATACTTTACCACTGCCAGAAGCTCTCGCCGTGTAACACAATAATTTCTTTCAGGCTTTGAGAGTGTTCGACTGTAGTAGCCTATAACTTTTTCTGTACCATTGACAACTTGTTAAAGAACACCACCTATCCCGTAGCCACTCGCATCACTATCTAGCCCAAATTTCTTTCCAGCAATTGGATAGGCCAGGACTGGTGCTACGCATAATAACTCCTTGAGCTTCTGAAATGCTTGTTCTTGTGTGTTAGCCCACAGAAACGGTCGTGACTTCTGGGTAAGCTCATGTAGACTGGCAGCGAAACACAGTGCTGTGGCCCATGGACAAAAATACAATAAAAAAGAAAGTTTTATATTGTAGATAAAAATATATAGGTCGACAGATAACAATAATTTTTTAATAAATTTTAAGGAATTTTTTAGATTTAACTCTTTTTTGTGGCGCTAGGGGGGCCAAAGTCATAGAATTTTAAGTAAAAAAGGCTAAACAAATACCTAGTCTTACATGCTTCAAGAAAGCAGTTGTAAAAAAATAATTTTTTTGGGTATTTATGAGTCTGAAATTTTTTTCTGTAGTAACTAACTATGTTTGCAACTAACTGTTTAGTGATTTCGTTTTTTATAAGTATTTCTTATTAGTTTAAAAAATGCTTATTATTCACTTAAGCTTTAAAATTTTTTTAATTTTGATGGAAAATTAAAAAGAAAAGAAAAATATGGTCTATGGGTTTTTTTCTGTTTTCAAAAATCCATACTGCTTTCTTATTATTATAAGAAATAAATTTTTTAAAATTTAACCACAACTTAAAAAAAAATTATTTTTAAAACTGGTTATTTTCTTGATTTTATCTCAAATTTCGACAGTTTTCTAAGGTTTAAAAAAATAACAACAAATACTGTAAAACATAAATTCAAATTAATACTTTTTAATAAAAAAACAACAAAAATAGTAAAGTTTTTGCGTTTGTATGTATTTTAAGCTAGAAAATGACACTAAAATCCCAAATTACCTTGGTTTTAAAAAAATAATTGTAAAAATTTTTTTTGGACTAGGAGATTCAAATTTTTTCTTGTAATAGCTAACTATATTCGAAACCAACTGTAAAAAAATTTTTTGTTGGTTTAAAAAATGCTTATTATTCACTTAAGCTTTAAAATTTTTTTAACTTTGATGGAAAATTAAAAAAAAAAATATGGTATATGGGTTTTATTCTGTTTTCAAAAATCCATACTGTTTTCTAATAACTACAAGAAAAAAATTTTAAAAAATTAACCACAACTTTAAAAAAAATTATATTTTAAAATGCCTATTTTGGTGATTTTTTGCCAAATTTCGACAGTTTTCTGGAGTTAAAAATAAAAAAAAACTTACAATATAATAACATATAATACAAATTGATACCATTGGATTAGATTAATTAACGAGATAAATTAAAAAATAAATATAAAATTGTGTTTGCCTCTTTTAAAAGTGTTTAAAATGTGAGCTATGAATTGCCAAAAATATTTTTTTTTCCAGTTCTGTTGTGAATACTTATAACAAAAACTAGATAAAAATATGACAAAAATTAAATGTCTTTCATATATCTTATAAAACTTTGCATCACAACAAACTAATACAGCAATTGAAAATCGCTAGATTTGACTCCCACCTACAAATATTATTTACCGTTATTTTTTATTTAAATTGGAGATGGGTACGTGACAGAACATGCAACATCCTTTGTTTGTAGTAAGCAAAAATAGTAAGCAAATGTGTTCGCAAATATTGCACACAGACATTTCAGTTAAAGAAAAAATTAAAATTTTCTAAAAAAAGTTTAATAAAGTTATATGCTTATAATAACATAATTACTTTTACAAACGAGTAAAAGTGAGGGCGCGTGGTTCAATAAATTAACGTGCACATTTCTAATCACATCCTAATCCGCTCGCTCGAATCATTTTGCAACATAGTGGACACACTCGTCTGAAAAGAAGGGATACTATTGCACTTAAATGAAACTACTGAATTAGTTAATTTTATTATGAGAACTTGAATTTTAGTCTGGCACTGGCTGGTCTAAGAAAAATTAAATAGTTTTAAGATTTGAATACTTATTGTTAGTTCGCCAAAGGCGAATATTCAATAATAAAAATATGAAAAAAAATCTCAATTCAAAGTGTTAACAAAGATTTTAATAGAACATCAAGTAATTGGTCAAAACAAATAATTTAAAGTGATGGTTTTAATTTTATATAATTCAGATATAGTTGACTGCTGGATAATATAAACTTCTGAAGATAAAGAACCAGAGGTATATAAATATGTTGAAAGAAAAATAGTCATATTTTGACAAAAATAAGTTATTGCAAAGTGTTTATTTCTTTCACATCAAAATTAAAAATTTTTGGGAAAGAAAGCAGGGGCATTTAAAAAATAAACATTCTTCGTGAGTAAACAATATTTTTTTGATGCTGATGATGCAAGTTTTATAATTTTTAATTGCTATTTTAAAATAAAGATATTATTAAATATATTTAATTTAAATTCTTAGCAACCAAGCACGAGTAAAATTGCTTATGAAAATTTGCTGCTCTAAATAATTATTTAATACTATCTCCAGTTTCGGTTTTGTGCTCAAAAAGGAATCTAAAGACCAAAAAAATTTATTATTTGCCGAAATTGATACATTTTTACTTAGAGAAAATGCTAATGAGCCAGTTGAAGACGACGAGACAAATGTTTAATTGAGCGGCAAAATATTTTGGGAAGAGTCCAATACTGAAGATGATTAATCGTAAATTAAAATATATACATATATATATATATATATAATTAAAAAAAAAATACTATTAAAAAACGCACTTATACGTATTTAAAATTTAATTTTAATTTAGAAAGATTGTAATTTTAATACTTTCATGTTGTCGTTAAAATCATAATGTAGAAGATTTGAAGCCAATTTGTTTTTTTTTCTATTTTTATAAATAAATTTTAATGTAATTTGGCACTAACATATGTTTAACACATAATAATAGCCATACCACCCAATTTAATGAGAATCGGATAACTGTTGTAACAGTGTTAGCATTTTTGCGAAAAAGGATATATGGCAGGACCTAAAGTCCTTGCGTCAATCTCAATAAAAATTATCACACAAGTTAATAGCACGGGATGTAAATGATCTACGGACTATTGTAATTTTCTGTACAGTTATGTAGTCAAAATTGAAAATTTCGTCCTTTCTATATATGGGCAGTAGGCGTGTCCTTAGCCCGATTTTTTCAAAAAATTTAATTTTTCTTAATTTATGTATTTTATATTAGTGTACCAAATTTCAAAACTCTGGGACCTGTCCTTCTATTTTTGTCCTATCTCTATATGAGATCAAAGCACTGTACGACACTGGCAAAATTTGGCACAAACCTCCTATACTAGATACAAAGACCAAGAAAACTGCGTTACTCATGCAGATTGTGTGGGCGAAGCCAGTTCATTACAGCTTGAATTTTATCTTAGTCGGTTGATATACCATTTTCTGCAACGTGATGGCTCAAGTAGCTAACCTCTTGTTGGAACAATGCAGATTTTTTCGCACTTAATTTAAGTCCAGCCAATGATATCCGCTTAAGGACCTCTTCTAGATTTTTAGGTGGTCATCAAAACTTTTTCCCATGATAATAAAGTCATCAAGATACACCAGGCATGTCTTTCAATGTAGTCCCCTCAATACACGCTCCATTAACCGTTCGAATGTGGCTGGGGCATTGAATAGCCCAAATAGCATTACGTTAAACTGCCACAGCCCATCACTTACACTAAAAGCTGTTTTCTCCTCTCCCAGAAGGGGAAATGTTTGCCTGGAAACTGTGGGTGCCAAAGTCTCTTGTACATACCCTAATAGACCGCTCCCATTCGCCCCCAAATAAATGTCACGGTGGTATCGGCAAAACACTGGAACGGTTGCGTAGGAATTTCTATTGGCCTCGCATGGCGAATGATGTAAAGGATTTTATTGCAAATTGTAACATCTTCCAGGAGTCAAAAGCGCCAAATCGTCCTTTACGGACCCCTATGTCGAATAACTTTACAGCCTTACGCCCATTTCAGATGTTATACATAGGCTTTATTGGTCCTTATCCCAAGTCTAAAAGAGGAAATATTGGATGTACAGTCCTACTTGACAGCCTAACAAAATTCCCCTTTCTAAAACCAGTAAGAAAATTAACTTCATCGGTAGTAATAAACGTTCTTAAAACTGACATTTTTCCAACATTTGGTACTCCGGAAAGTATTTTGAGTGATAACGGTAGGCAATTTAAATGCAATTCTTTTTCAAATTTTCTTAAAGATCGTTGTATACGGCATATAGTAAAGGCACTTTACAGCCCGCAGGCAAATGCCAGCGAGCGTGTAAACCGCTCAGTCCTTACCGGAATAAGATCGTATGTATCCCAGGATCATTCGAGCTGGGACATTCATTTGCAAGACATTGCAGAAGCTTTACGTAGCTCTCTACACCAATCTACTGGTTATAGCACTTATTATGCTCTTTTTGGCCAAAATATGGTATCTCATGGCGAGGAATATAGACTTCTTAATAAGCTTGGTTCGTTCGATTGCGAAATATTAAATAAGTAGAAAATAGTAAGAGAAAATATCCGAAAAAATATTGATGAGGCGTTTCGAAAATCGTCTAGAAAATACAACCTAAGGAGTTATACTAGGTTGTTTAAAATTGGAGATATTGTTTATCGCCGAAACTTCTCTGCAATCAGTGCTGGGAAAAAGTTTTGCTCGAAATTTGCCCCGAAGTTTGTTCAGGCCGTTATTATTGGTATTAAGGGTAACAACAGCTATGAACTGGAAGACCAGGAAACCGGCAAACGAGAGTTTTATCATGCAAAGGATATCAAGAGAACTATGGATCAGTAAACCCTTTTCAAGTTTTGACGCCAGGGTCGCAAAACATGTTTTGTGATGGGTTTTGTTTACATGCAATAATTTTTTTTTGGCTCACAAATTGTTTGCAAGTATTTAAACTCATAGTTACAGCTCTGGGCAAGCTGTTCATACGACCATCAAAATAAAATAACCGGTTTCATTTATACCAGTAACCATTTATTCGTGAAGTTTATTCATGTGTGTGAAAGCACGTAAAATTTGTGAAAAGTAATTTCCGGCATTTCAGCTCCGAACTCAGCCGAAAGTGGTCAACGTTTAATTTAGTAAAAAAGTGAAGTAATATAAGAGAAATAAGACAAACAGCATCGGTTGATCGAACTGTGTTTCGCAATCATTAAAATTATATTTGTGTGTGGACACTGCAGACAGGGTAGGAAATTTTATGCGCATAAATAGAATGTGTCTTACAAATTCTGCTTATAGTGAGCAGACGACTAGACAACGTGGTCGATCGCGAAAGAGCCCTGGCACTTGGTGCTTGCATACGTTGCCACCTAAATCCTTCGAGCCACAACTGCAACGACACCAACATATTATCCTGTTCTAATTGTTTTGTCATCCGAACACTATTTGCAACTAACATCAAAGAGGAGTAACCTAACCTGGTGGCGCAAGGAGCTGGCACTTATAGTTTGTGGTAACATATATATGAATTTGAGCAGTACTGGGAGCTACTCCAATTTCATGACAAGTGGTTTATCAACATGTTACTTCAATTTGTATGCTAAAGTCTTGCTAGCACTACTTAAGAAAATAACGTTCAATTAACCTTACTAATGATTCCGTAACCTTATAAAAACTTTAATTGCCAATTCTACACTGATATTTTTCATGGATATACAATTACCTACATATATAAGCCTGCGTATACTAATCTTAATTTAATTTAAGCCCTAAAAAGTTCCCATCTCTGCTTTTACAATTTCATTGACATATATACATACATATATATATGTAATTTAATTCATTAATTTCTTCAATTATTTTCGTTTTCTTTTTACTGCCTAATTTATCATTTTAATCCTGTTTTTCTTTTTTATATGTATTTTCACCACCTTATCGCTGCTTTCTCGTTAGTTTTTGTGACAGATCAACATATTTAAATATGGTGATAATTATTTACTAGTTCGAGTGCAGTTAGAGATTAAAGTTTAAAATATATAGTCACGGCGAGAAGCAGTGCAGTTAGGTCAGTAAAGTGCTAGTTAGAGAAAAAAAAATTAAAAGAAAATTAATAATAATATATATATATAAATATATATGGGTCAATTTCAAAAAAAAAAACGTACACATCGAGTTTTTTTTTGCTTTTTTTAAAAGTTTTTTCAATTCGCCTTTAAGAGTGGCCAATTTATGTAGAACTTGATGAAGAATCCGGTGGTACCTTAGGCTCTCAAAAAAATCAATATTTTTTGAAGTTTTTTTAGGTTTTCTATGATTTCTATCTTGAGCGTCACACACCAAATATGTATAAAAAATCGCTAAAAATGCAAAAATATTTGAAATTCAAGCTTACTTCGATGTTCGTTTGTTTGTTAAGATTGACTTTTGCGAAAATCACCTCTTCTATTATAAGCACAAAATCACGATTCACCTTGATTTTTAATTTTTTTTAAAAGTGACTAGTTATCTTAAAATTTTAAGATGAAAATATGTAAATTTTTGTTAAAAAAAAGGCTTGAACTTAGAGGTTACATGCAAAGTAATAGGCTTGTAATAATATATTAAAAAAATGCAATTATAAGCGTTTTAAGGGGAAAAAACTAAGTGTTACGCTCAAGATATTTTGTGACGATCAAGAGATTTTCTCGCACGTAAACAAGAAATAATGCCAAATTTTAAGTTCAACGAAAAAAAGTTTATTTTTTTACATAAAGTAAATAAAAAAAAAAACAAAAATTCTTCAAAAAACAAAAATTTTTATGCAAAACTAAACACGTATTCTTTGATGTCTTTAACAAAAATTGAAAAAAGGAAGCAGTTCATGAATAAACTTATACTTATATGTAAATATTTAATGCAAAACAATAACTTAACTTAATTTAATTTATACATTTTCATTCGAATTCTTATTCTGAATCTGTATAAACTTCATGAAATGACAAGCGGCTTTGTTTTCTTTCTTTCTCATTGATTTTTACCACTTTCGAATTAAGTTTGTGGCAGTTGCATAAATTTCCGGTCCTCCAGAGGTTTAGGTTGCAAAAGCACGAGAGAGATCTGTAAATCAATTCACCTCTGGATTTTGTAATTATTTGGTGAATATCTCTCGTATCTTGAATTGTCTTTAAATTTTTGGGTAATGTTTTATTAATGTTTGAAATTTGATTTGGAGTAACATAAAACAATGTCACATCAATTTTGCCTAAAAGCGAGTGGTACAATTCTTCTGCACTTACTATGTCTGCTCCGTGAGCAACAAGCGAATCTGCTGTTCGCTTCACGACAGCACCCACTCCATCTGCTGCACCTTTTCCATGAGATTTCTCAAAAAATGACCATGTTGCGCATGCAAATTTTTTGTCAAATATTCGATTGCAGAAAAAGAAAAAAATGTTTTTCTGCTTATACTGAGAAGATGGCCCATCCGAAAAAAAGTGTATGGTCGATATTTCTGGAGCACAATCTTTCAAATAATTAATTATTGGATCTAAATGGGCCCAAATAGCACCAGGTCCATGATTTAAATCTGAAGAAATCGTGCAGAAGCTCATGGGCTTTTCAAATTTTTTTAAATAAATTAAGTCGGTATGGAGGGATGCTTGGTTTCGCGAAGCACCAAAGTGAAACGATTGCACTTCTTCTGAAAGTTTGCACATGTAGTTTTCGGAAAAGTCTATGTGAATCAAAACTTCTGTTTTGCTCAAATCATCCTTGCAAGAACGATATGCACTGTACTGATTTCGAACATTGAAGTAATGTTTTTTAAACTTCAGCATGTCTTTCTGAAACTCACTCACCAAGTTAGCTACCGTTAAAACTTTTTGAACCTTTTTCATGACCTTGACATCATATTTATCTTGGGAAATACTCTTCTTATTTAATCTTTTTTCCGTAACAGACTCCCATTGAAACCATTTGCATTCATCTAAACTGTTAGTTGAGCCTATACAAATTTTTTTCGACTTGCAAGTTTTGCAAAGACCCCAAGCGCATAAAGCCGACTCACTATCGCACATAATTTTTTTAACTAACTGAGCAGGATTTCTTTCAACAAGAGCTTTTTTTAGAAATAGTTTCGAGGCCTTTAAATCAATATTGGCGTGATCCATACAAGCACAGGTGTTTCTGTCAGAAACAGAAGGACTTTTTATAAAAAAAGGTTTTTGCCGCGTAAAAGATATGTAGGACATATTAACATTGCTGTTCTCGGATTTAAACATTTTGTACAGATTTTTCATCGTATCAGACAGGTATCGTTTTTGCTTTTTTATTTTACCGCGTGTAACGGTTTCTTTCTTTCCAGCGCAAGCTCTACTGACGTCGTCCCTCATAAGAAAATCATGTATAGTGGTGTTTTTTATGAGCAGAGGATCCGGCAATTTTTTTCCCCATTGCCTAATATTTTTTTTAGTCTGTAACGTTTTAAAATTTTAGAAGCCATACCTGAGCAAATGATTTTTTTCTGAGTATACTTCTGTTTTAAAAGACTCAAAGTTTCCTTTGAATCTCGAACAGTCGAACTTAAGCTTTTGGTATCTTTAATATGTTTTTGAGATCTTTGTAATTTTTTTTTGTATTTTTGTTTCTTTTTTACAGCATCTTTAAGTTTACCCTTTAAACGGTCAACTAGTAATTGTAATTCGTGATTTTTGTTTCTTAGCTGCTTATTACACTTTTTTAATCTTTTGATTTCAGAAGTATTTTCATTAAATTTAGATGATATTGCTGGCAATTCTTCCTTTTTATTGCTTATAAATTCCGGTAATCCATGGGCTTGAGTAATTTTACTAGTTAAAGTATGGGTCATTTGACGTTCGGCAGCTTTTTTTAACTTTCTCGTACGTACATATTCTCTATTTTTAGCTCGCTCACGCTGAAGCATTTTTTTCGGCATGTCACCTCTTTTCATCCACTTCTCGTTGCTATTCAAAAACAGAATCAGTCAGTAACAATAAAAATTAAACTTAAATATACCCCGATTATACCTTTCTTTCTTTTTTCTTTTATATTCGTCATTACGCTCTTTATCGAGCTTTATTTTCTCTCGATACCTTCGTGCTCTTTCAGCCGCCGTTAATTTTGTTGTTTTACTCTTGAAAATTACAAAATAAAATCAAAATTAAGCATTTTAAGCTATGAAGCAATATATATCAAAAGTGATGCTCATGAAATGTTTGCCTATTTTGGTTTTTTCCTAGGCAATTTATTTCCCAAATTCACAAATTATAAAAAAATGAGTTGAAACCATGTAAACAATGATTGTCAGCTTCAATTTTTTACATTTAATATAATCACTTTAAAAAAAATCAGCGTGATGCTCATGAAATTTTATCGCGCCCTTACCATAGTGTTCACAAAAACCACCCAAATACACACTTTTTTTAATAGATTTTTTTTCGCTTTTTCACTTTTGTAATAATTTAAGTTTGTACTTTTCTTACGTTATTTACTTTACTAAAATGCAAATTGAAAACTAGTAATATTACTTGAATTTTAAAAAAGTGACGCTCAATGCAAATTGTGGGGACAACCTTTATTCGCCACGCCAAATTCGCACTAATTTAGTTTTTACGACTATAACAAATCAAAACACAAGAAAGAAATGCAATAATTCGAAAACTGTTATTAAATGTTACATACTTACTTTTTTCTTGATTTTATTTTATTTTGCTTACTAAAAATTCTAACGGGGGACACATGCTTTTGTATGGAAGCAGTCAGAGGGAGAAAAAAAACACTATTCTGAATAAACAAACATACAAATTTAAGAATTAGGTTTTTTTTGTTACATATTCCTCGCTGATCACTCTCACATCTTTTTGTTTTGTTTTTTTTTTTTTTTTACCTAAAATAGTACTGTAAGGTGCGGGGACACAAAAATTGCGTTTTTTTTAAATTGACCCATATATATATGTATATGTGCTCGTATATAGAAAAGAAAAATGTGTAAACTATAAAAATATTATCGTTTATAAATTTTTGTAAAAATATCGATGTAACTTTGTGACGTAAAAACATAACAGTGATGAAAACAACCAACAGAAGTATTACATAAAATTTCTAAGAAATTCCTAAATCTAGCTAAAATCTACCGTAATATAATTAAGATATGAACCTGTATCCAACGGTGATGAAGGCCTTCAACCCAGAGATAAAAAAAAAATTGAACAGTAATGTCGACCACAACAACAAATGTATGTAAGTGGTCTTTATTTATTTCATAATTTTTCTTATTGCTCGATTTTTATTTAAGTTCTTAAATATCTCGAACTTTGCTTTATTATAATATTCGGCTCCTAAATTCACCTTAAATTTTTTTTGTTTTGTTTTGGTTTTTTTTTTCTAAATTTTACTTGTGCTATGTAAATTATCATTCCTTCTTCTTACACTTAAATTCTTTTCGTTGGTTATTCTTGCACAGAGCAAACATAATTAAAACAAATACTAATTTCTCTAAATTTGTTTGTTATTTATGTTAAATTTTTGTAAGTTCAGTATAGGTTCGATAAATAGCGTAAGTTTTGAAAATACCTACTTTTTGTAAACAATCGATAAGAATGTTTAGGTCGATTCGAGTAATTTTAACTGTCATTTGTATAAATTAGGATTTGATACCCTTAATTCTTTTGTCGAACCCTTGATATACATAAGTATTTTGAAATTTAATAATGATTTAATGAAATTTATTTGTGAATGGAATTTATTAAAATAAATATGGCTGTGTAAATTTTTATATGGTACGAAATTGATTCGCCGACACTTTTGAGGACATGGTAAGGGAGGGATTAAGAGCAGACATTGAAAGATTACTGCTGGCCAACTTTTCAGGTTATAAGTCTGTCTGATAGTGTAGAGGTTTTATGTTGTAGTCAAGATATAGTGTGCACAATTTTTCTTGTTCTGACAAGATAATGGGATCGGCTAGCTGTATGAAATAGAACCCAAGACTGACTGAGCCGCCGGTAGACAGCCAGGTGCACACCCTTACCAGTAGCCAAGAATACCACCTATCCTCCACTAGAAAGCAAGGCTAGTTAACATAACACTTTGTCATTCGTGATCTTAAACTCGTTGTGTGCGGACGTGTTACGCGAGTGTTAATAAGAGCGAATATTTGTAATAGGTGGTAAACAATTTTTATTGTATACATACATATTGTAAACATAAGTGAAAAAAAACCAAAACAACTTTAATGAAAAAAAGCAAACTGTAAATGAGTTACAGTAATCGTCGTGACAGTGGGCCTAATAGCAGAAATGCTTATATTGTGTTAAGCTCCACAAGCGTGAGCAATGAAAACATTAGAGACCCTGAATACAATAAAAACTATTTAAATGAGAAACCAAAAACAAATACAAACAATTTAGGTGCAAGTGCACCCAATTTAAATAAGTGTTTTGAACAAGGGACAAATTTAGCCCAATTTCTTTTTTAAAATTATAAAAAAATACCGAGGTACCATCCTCATCGCGGTCTTCCTTATTGAATTTAGAAATTGAACCTACAGTTGCTTAATACGGTCACAGTCCATTTTCTTCAAAAGCTCCAAAGGTCCGTGTAGGAATGGACCGTTATATAACAGTCCAAAGCCCCAAATCGGCAGAGGTTACCAACCCAGCAAAAAGTTTGAAAGATGAAGAAAAGCCGACCGACCTCATCGCAAAACTGTTTTGCCATTTTGCAGGAGGAAAATGATGCCCCATTACCCGAAAGAAAGTCATTTAAGCCTCCCCCAATATATTTGAGAGCGAAAAACTCAAATGATCTTATAAAGTTTAGAATTAATAGGCGAAAACAATTTTTATGTTTCGAACATAAAGCGTGGTAGCATTTATGAAACTAAAATTCAAATGAAACACGAAAACGCTTACCGCACAACGGTTTCCTAACTTGAAAAACATAAGAAAAGCTTCTACACCTACCAACTTAAGAACACAAAAGGTCTCCAGGTTGTTATCAAAGGTATTGATTCAAATGTTGACCCAGAGGAGATTAAGGCCAGTTTGTGCAGCAAAGGCTTTAAAGCCAAGTTTGTATCAAACGTTAGAAACAGAGAAAGGAATCCCCAACTAATATTCCGAGTGAAGCTTGAGCCTGGTGATGTAAATTTAAAAAAGAATGAGACTCACTCTATTTATGACCTAAAATACATTTTGCACCATAGAGTTGTAGTTGAAGCGCCACATAAGCGATCTGTGCCCGTACAGTGCTTAAACTGCCAGGAATATGGTCTCACCTAGACTTATTGCAAGTTGCCTTCTATTTGTGTTGTTTGGGGTGACCTGCATGCTACGACCAAGTGCGACAAGCCAAAAGATGATCCTTGGGTAAACAAATGCAACAATTGCGGAGGAAACCACACGGCCAACTATAGAGGTTGTCCCGTTTTTGATTCAGTTAAGCGCTCAACTAAGCTTCCTACCCCTCCCCAGCCTTTAAATATACCACCTGCAAATATGCCTCCATTGGCACAACCAACTACAAATCAAATTTCTTACGCCGCCGCATTAAAGTATTACCAGCCCAATGCACGTAAGCCTACCCAGCCTGCAACACAACAAGAGATGCCAACAAATGAACCAACCGGGTCCAGTTTTAGCCACCTCGAAGCCGTAATTGACAATGTGGTTAAACAATTTACGTAGATCATGGCGCAAATGCAGTCTGCTCTTCTGCAGGCCATGCTTAAAAGACCATGAACTGCCTCAGGGTTTGTTTCTGGAACGCTAACGGCATCCGCCAAAACAAAAATGAACTCGAATATTTTTTAATAAACCATAAAATTTATGCCATGCTGATTTCTGAGACGCATATGACATCTAGAAGTAATTTCAAAATTAGAGGCTATTGTTTTTACGATACAAAGGACTCCAGAGATAGATCATGTGGTGGCTCGGGTATAATAATCAAATCGAAAATCAAACATCAATGGATGGGTGGTCTCTCTGAATGTTATATACAAGCAACAAACGTTTGCGTTGATGATTGTCCACCCAGGTTCTCCATAACAAAGGATCAGTTCAACAGTTTTTACAAATCTTTAGGTCCCCGCTTCATAGCTGCTGGGGCTCTCGCCTAATAAGTCCCAGGGGTCGTGTTTTGTTTGATTCCGTATCTGAAATGGGACTTAACGTTATTTCATCTGGACAACCGACATATTGACCAACTGATTACAATAAAAATGCAGACGTTATCGATTTTGGCGTAACAAAAGGAATATCCCCGGAACTTACCGAAGCTCAAGCCTCGTTGAATTTATCTTCAGACCACTCTCCCACTATAATCACTATTTTTAGTCCTCATCAAATACACACTAGTGATATTTTTTCATTTAAAAGAGTTAATTGGTTAAAATACAAAAAATTTGTCAGCTCGGAAAACCAACGGCTAAAAACTCCCGAAGACCTCGATCATTGTCTGAGCAGCCTTAATGAGAACATAAACAAAGCCGTTGATCATGCTTCTTCTTATTATCGTCAGACAAAATACAACAAAATTTTTTCAGCCGATGTGCAACAGCTTTTATCTGAAAAAAGAAGAGCCCGAAGAGAATGGCAAAAGCACAGATCATCCGAACTTAAAGCCAAGTTGAAGGAATGTGCAAACCAATTGAAAAATTTGCTAGAGGTTCACCGATTGGCATCTCTCAAGGAACACCTCGAAGGTCTAGACTCGACTCCTCAGACGAATTATTCGCTATGGCGATCAGCGAAATATCTTAAAAGAACCGTTATCGTGAAACCACCACTACGTAATCTGAGATGAAGAAAAATGTGATCTGCTCGCAAGTCATTTAACAAATGTCTTCACTCCACATACATGCACTGACATGAGTAAATTACCGTCTGTTGTTGCTAGATGTCCTATGGAAATACGTTTTCAGTTGTCAGATGTCGTAGAGGCTATCAATAACTTGAATGCTAAAAAAGCTCCTGGCATTGATGAAATCAGCAACAAAATGCTTCTGGAGCTGCCTTGCACAGCAAAAAGAATAATTCTTTTTATTTTTAACGCCATATTACGGTTCGAACATTTCCCGCCAGTATGGAAAGTTGCCTTGGTAAAGATGATTCCTAAGCCGGGAAAAGATCCTTCGAAGGTGGAGTCTTACAGGCCTATAAGTCTGTTACCAACTATGTCCAAGTTGTTTAAGAAATTGCTTAAAAACAAGCTGACTCCGATCCTAAATGAAAACAACTGCATTCTAGGTCACCAATTTGGATTTAGAAATCAACATAGTATCATCGAACAAACTCACAGATTGGTACAGGTTATAAGAAAAGCCTTTGAGTAAAAGAAATACTGCTCCGCGCTCTTTATAGATGTCTCTCAAGCTTTCGACAAAGTGTGGCATGAAGGTCTGTTAAACAAATTAAAGCTCAACCTTCCATCTAGTATTTTCAACCTTTTAGAAAAATACATAACCGGCCGACAATTTATGATTGAAGAGGAAAACCAAGTAAGTTCTTCTCAACCAATAGGGGCTGGTGTACCTCAAGGGAGTATGCTAGGTTGAATTCTGACCTTGCTGTACACAGCAGTTATGCCCACAAACAATCTTACTCATACGTCGACATTTGCTGATGATACCGCCTTTCTTAGTATTCATAAAGACCCTTAAGAGGCCTCAAAACAACTTCAACATCATGTATCCCAAGTAGAAAGTTGTGGGGTATAAAAATTAATGAACAAAAATGCACCCACGTACCTTTTACGTTACGCAAGGAAACGTGCCCCCAATTCTTATTGAAAACCATACGGTGCCTCAACGAATTGAGACGAAATCTCTTGGCATTCACCTGGATCGCCGCCTCACATGGAAGTCTCATATAGATGCGAAGTTGACACATATGAAACTTAAAATGGCTCAAATCCACTGGCTAATCGGTAGATACTCTGTGCTACGTGTTGATTGTAAACTTTTATTTTACAACTCAATTTTGAAACTAATTTGGTGCTACGGGATACAATTATGGGGCACTGCCTCCGCCTCCAACATTGAAAAAATTCAACGCCGTCAAAATAAAATCCTAAGAATGATAACTGGTGCTCCTTGGTATATTAAAAACAGCAACATTCACAAAGATCTGCAAGTTCCACTAGTTAAATGCGAAATTTTAAAATATGTGGACAAGTATTTAAACAAGCTGGAATCACATCCAAATCCGCTCGCTCGAAACATTTTTCAACATAGTGGACACACTCGTCTGAAAAGAAGGGATACTATTGCACTTAGATGAAACTACTGAATTAATAAATTTTTCTGTTACAACTTGAATTTTAGTCTGACACTGGCTGGTCTAATAAAAATTAAATAGTTTTCAGATTTGAATACTTATTGTTAGTTCGCCAAAGGAGAAGATTTAATAATAAAATTATGAAAAAAATTTTGCCAATAACCACTTTGCAGGTCTAATGTGGAGAACCGTTTCGTTCCAGCTAGCGTGTCCAGCGTGTCATCTATCCTTGGTAGCGGGTAACTGTCCTTCTTGGTTACGTCATTCAGTTTTTCTATAATCGACGCAGAATCTGGTGCTGCCATCTTTCTTTTAAAAATTTAAAGCTGCTCAAATCTACTGGCTTATTGTTAGAAACTCTGTGCTACGTCTGGATTGTAAAATTCCACTCTACAACTCGATCTTAAAACCAATTCGGTGCTACGGTATACAATTATGGGGCACTCCTTCCGCCTTTAACGTCGAAAAAATCCAACGCCATCACAACAAGATTCTAAGAGTGATAAATGGTGCTCCTTGGTATATTTAAAACAGCAACATCCACAAGGATCTAGAAGTTCCACTTGTAAAATGCGAAATCGTAAACTATGTGGACAAGTAATTAAATAAGCTGGAAACACATCCAAATTCGCTCGCTCGAAGCACCCTGCAACATAGTGGGCACACCCGCCTAAAAAGAAGGAATACTATTGCTCTTAGATGAAACTTTTGAAATTAGTTAATTTTATTGTGAGAACATAAATTTTAGTCTGGTACTGACTGGACTATTATTAATTACTTAGTTTTAAGATTTGAATACTTATTGTTTGTTCGCTTAAGCCAAGATTAAATAATAAAATATATGAAAAAAAAGAAAAACAAACAAAAAAAAAATCTTTCTTTTTAACCAACACTACCGGGGAGCTCCAAGGGCTTGAAGAAGGTTCTATTACTCCAATCCGCTCCATTTCTCTGACAAGTTCTTTTACTTCGTTGCGTTTTGCTAGAGGAATACTTCTGGGAGCTTGTTTTATTGGCCTTGCATCTCCTGTATTTATCTGATGTTTCACAAGTGACGTTTTTCCTTTCTGTTGCTTTATTTTTATCGAACGAGGATAAACCTTTAATCCATTTCTCTATGCACTCTGATAGCATTTTCGGCTCTTTGTTTGACATACTAACAGAACCCGATTCTATTTCGCAATTTATTATTGCCTTAGCTGTAGCACAAGGGCCTACTTCGCAATTTGGCTTGGCGACTTTTTCGCATGTGGAAAGGTTTATCATTCTTACAGGGACTCTTCCGTTGTTACTGGTTCTCACGAGGGCTTTTGCTGTTATTAAGTCACTTTTTCTATCTGTTTTTTCTACCACCCACAACCGGTTGTCGACATAATCTCCCTCTATACGCGCACATACTACACTTTCTATGGTGGTATTTTCTCTTGTTCTATAGCAAACAGCTTCCTTACAGGCGATTTATCTTCTTAACCAACATCTAGGGGTATTTCAATGTTCCGCCAAATCATTGTCTTTTGCCCCATATACAGACTAATTTCATGATTAATTATAAAATCTGCACCGATGATTACTTCGTCCACAATCTCGGCAACAATGAATACATGATTTACACTTATGTTAGCAATAGTAACTCTTACGTTTATTTTACCATAGACAGTAGCAGGCTCTCCAATTGCTGTTCGTAGATTTACGCCATATAACGGTTCAATTATTTTCTTGACTATATTAGGTCTGATGCGATGCTCCTGTGTCTATAGTAAAAATATGCCTTCGACCATTGATATACCCACAACCAATAAGGTTGCTATTTTTCTGTTGCATGACTGAAATGGAGATTGTGGGGCAACAGTACTGTTTCCCTTATCTGCTTTTAAAATAAGTAAATTTTTATTTTTCTTTAAAAACCTATCTGTTTCATCTACCTTATTTAAAATAAATTTATCCCTGTTCGTTAGTTTAACCTTATTCATATGACTATCCAAAATTGTCCTAAACTTAGTCCTTGCTATTTCCTGAAAAATAAAAATTTACTAATTTTAAAAGCAGATAAGGGAAACAGTACTGATGCTATTAAAAAAGAGGACTATAATTTGAGAATGGACAATACTGTAGGATATACGACACAATACAGATTAGTAAACAAAGATCCGACAAGTAGATTGCAGAAGACAAATAATGATTTAGTTGAAGAACTTATTAAGAAGGACATTATTACAGTTAGTGAAAGAAACATATTAAAAACTAATGTAGCTACGGCGCCCAGATTATATAGACTTCCGAAGATTCATAAGGAAAATTTTCCTTTGAGGCCAATTTGCTCGTATGTGAATTCTCCGTGTTATGGTATATGTAGATATATAGCAGACATTCTTAGAAAAATTACTGATCAGTCTAGGTATAATGTCAAGGCCTCTTTACAATTTAGGAATAGGATAAAAGACAAACATATACAGGACAATGAAAGGTTAATTTCATTTGATGTAGTTTCTCTTTTCCCGAGTATTCCGGTGAATGCAGCTATAGATATCATAAAGGAAAAATGGGACAAAGTTAAGGAATATACAAATATTGGTAAGGACCTATTTTTAAAGATTTTAAAATTTTGCATTGAGGACAACAGGTATTTTCAATATAATGGAAAGATATATATACAGGATAAGGGACTTCCTATGGGATCTCCTGCTTCTTCAATAGTGGCAGATATAGTTATGGAAGGTTTATTGGATACTTGTATTGCAAAAATGACAATAGAACCGAGAGTTATGACTAAGTATGTAGATGATTTATTTTGTATTGTTTCTGATTCCTCTAGTGAGTATATGTTAGACACTTTGAATAGTTTTTATCCAAGTATTAAGTTTACAATGGAAAAGGAAGATAATTCCAGACTTTCTTTTCTAGATACGTTAATTATATGAAAAGGTAACAGCTTACAAGTAGATTGGTATCAAAAACCAACGGCTTCTGGAAGGATAATTAATTATTATTCTAAGCATAGCAATCAAGTTATCACAAATACGGCAAGGAATTTGGTGAGAAGGGTACTTACAATAAGTGACAAAGAATTTCATAGGAAAAATAAGAGGATTATTTGGAATATTTTAAGGGATAACAGTTTCCCCAGGGGACTTATTTCTAAATTAATTAATCAATTTACAGACAAAAATGCAGATAGTCGGAATAGTGAAAGGGGGCCGAAGATTTATAAATCATTTACTTATGTACCAGGAGTGGCAGAAAGGGTTAAAAGATCAAAAGTGTTTGACTGTGAGAAATATGGCATGGCGTTTAAAACTTACAATACATTAGCTTAATTCTTTAGTAAAACAAAAGATAGAATACAAAAGTTGGATATGGCAAATATAGTTTATGAGATACCTTGCAAGGGAAACGATAAGGAGGAATGTAGGAAAGTGTATGTAGGAACTACGAAAAACTAAACTTAAGACAAGAATTGCTGGACATAAATCTGACCAGAGATATAGGGACACTAGTTCACAGAAAACAGCATTATCTTTTCACTGTTCGGAATTAGATCACTACCCAGAATTTGAGAATGTTTCAATATTGGATAAAGAAAATAATTATAAACGTAGATACATGTTAGAAATGTTAAATATTATTAACGTTCCAAAAACATATAGAATTAATTTTAAAGCAGTAACAGACAATGTTGCCCAGAATTACAGACATCTAATATGTAAAAAATAACAGAGATAGGATTTATATAAGCACATATATAATTTTGACTAATATGGTTTTTAGGCATACATACATATATGTTTTTCATGAGTTAATTTTTTATATGATTGTTTTTTTGTGTTGATTTACACTGTTTTACATGAACTTCTGATACTAATCTTTTGTAAATGCATCAATACATGTTAAACATACAATGTTAAACTAATTTTTTAAAGATTTTTTAATACATGTATTATTGTTTTTTAGTTTACATTTATATATTTGTTTTTTGTATATAACACTTAATGTTATTTTTAGTAACACTAACATTAACATTACACTTTTATATTGGAATAGCTTAAATTAATATAAACACTAACATAAAATTTTTGTAACTATTGTCCCAACTAATTTTTTCAAAACTTTTTTATGCATGTATTGTGGTTTTTTGTTTATATTTATATCGTCACAGAAAATGCAAAACGCCCTATCTAACATTTAAAAATTTTTTAGAAGGAGCAAGCATTTTTGTGTAAATGAAAAACATATTTACAATTAACACAAATTTTTGCCATATATGTTAGTTAAAAAGGATCAACAAATTTATTTCTGCTGAAAAAAAAGAGTTTTGCGAAATGATGTACATATTTGAAGGTTATAATTTATAAAAAGTCAATTTTAAATTGTTTGTTAGATAGGGCGTTTTGCATTTTCTGTGACGATATGTTGTTTCTATGTACAGTAATCCCCCGGTTTACGAAGGCTCGCTTTACGAAATTTCGAAGTTACGAACATCATTAATAATTTATTAAATTCGTTTTGCGAACATGAAATTTCGAAGTTACGAACATCAATAGTTATGTAATTAAAAAGTTTAAAATTTACACAAAAAAATTCCCGTTTTTGTTGTTTTGTTGTGCAACAACACCAATTGCTGCCACCTAGTACATAGTGATTTTACCATGGTGCAAGTGGTGTATTGTAAAATTTTAATTTAATTTGGGAACTCCCCGAAAACAATTAGTTATGTTCAACCATTCATTGAAAATTTCTTTTTTATTTTTAAAACGAATAAATTTCTTCCTTATCATTTTGTTATACATAAATGTTTCTAAAAACGGGGTTTCGCATAGCGAACATTTTGGGTACACATCTATGTATTTTTAGTACAAACTTATGCTAATATAGATCTCGTTTTACGAATAATTTTAGTCCCTGGAACGTATCTATTACTTTTTAGTAATATGTCGTATGTATATTGAGCTCGCTATACGAATATTCGATATACGTCCACTTTCACAGAACGTATCCTATTCGTAAATCGGGGGATTACTGTATAACACTTAACATTATTACTTTTTAGTAACACTATTATTCTTAATACATATTAGGATTTTTTTATATTAGAATAGATTGAAATTGACATACACACTTATTTTGGTATATGGATACATTTTTTAAAAGTATAAAATTTGGTAATAACACATTTTCTAAATTTTAAAATATTTCAGATTTAGTACATTTATGTAAAATTTTCTTTAACAAAATATTTTGAAGTTTATATAAAAAATTTGTTAATATTATAATCGTTATTCAAAAAGCCAAAATCTAATTTTAAAACCAATATAACAAGTATAATAATTAACTGAAATAACCTCCTGATGATGCCACACAACGGAGTGACAAAATATTAAAAAAATTGTACAAAAAAATAAATATAAAAATAGACCTAAAGCTTAAAAAAATAGACTTATTTATTAATATTAAAAAAGTCAAAAAACTAGAAAAAATAGTTCGTTTATTATTATTAAAAAAAAAATGTCCTTTTAGATCATATTATATTTTAAAATTGTTTATTTTAATAAGTTGAGAAAGGCAAACAATAAAATTTTACACTTTTTGTATAGGATTTAATATTTTCTTATTCGTGTTAAAGCATCCTATACTAAATACATATATATTATTTTTTTGTGTAATTACGCTTTCAATATGTGTAAAAAAAAATTATATAAATATATTCGTGTTTGGATATGAGCACAATATATAAAAATATATAAAAAATTTAAATTTACCAGCACCTTTATCGTGAAGGTTGGGATGGTCCTTGAGTTGGTTGCCTGAAATACCACATGTTTGATGACCTTGTTTTGTTGATGTTGATTGAAGAAACGAGTTGGTATGTTGCACCTATTCACAAATACTCTCACTGACACAAGCGTATAATTCATGTGTGTCTGCTCCTTGAAAAAATGTTTTTTTTTGTTGGTGTGTGTTTTTTTCTTTTATTACTATTGTTTTTATTTTGTCTAAATGTTTTTTATATACGGGGCTGAGGCCGTTGTATTACATACTAAGTTGGTTTAGGCTTAGTATGTAATACTATAATTAAGTGGGTATTGATGTCATCCTTTTTCACCTCCTTTTGTTCTTTAGTCTCTCCAACAGTGTTATCAATTCGCATCCTGCAAATATGGCGGAATATGTGGAATTGCGAGGTAAATAGGTACAGGGGTGTTTAAGGCTAGGTGTGAATGACTGAATTTTTATGTAATTTTTTACGCTTGAAATACCGTTTTCTTTGTATTTTTTAATCTTTAAATGAGAAATTTACGAAAACTTAAATTGAAGTGCCCTGTTGTTCATTGCTATGTCGTGGTTAGATAACAAGATTCAATGAAAAAAAATACTTAAATGGAATAAAACAAACTTCAAAATTAAAAAAAAAACAGTTAAAGAGGAAAACTTTAAATTTGGCCATGAAAGTAACAGAAAAATAGATTTGGCTTATATTTTCGATGGAAGTAGTTCATCCTGTAGTGTTTTATCAAAATAAGAAACTTTTTTTGGAACTAGGCACTTAAATGTATATTTTAAACTTGTAAATAGAGAGTAAAAAAGAATGCAGAATTGGGTCACTTTTAGTCGCCTTAACTGCTGGTTAGTTCACTAATTTCAAGCAGTCCCTTATTGAAATTAGCTGGTAATTGACACCTTGTTATTTCCTATGCGACACAAAAATGATATTTAAAAAAAACCCGTTAGAATTTAAAGATTAACTGTCTGACAAATGTATATCTTACCTTTAAATATAACTCTTCAAATCGCTTTTGTCAAGTAGTGCAGATTTTAACGCAAAATCTCTACAGTTCCCCAAAACTATTGTGTTACAGGCTTCTCAAACCCAAAAACCAAATAATTATTTGCGTCTTAATCCTTATTTTATGTTTATTTTAATCTTTTACTTAAATTATTTGTTTTTTAATAATCTTTCTTTAAAATATTTCAGCCTGCTCCGGAACCATATGATCACAGTGTCGATGAAAGAGAGCACACTGTTGAACAATGGAAAGAACTTATATATGGAGAAGTCATGGATTACGAAGCACATACAAGTAATATCAACTCAGGGTCAAGCCAAAATGCAGATAGTCGGAATAGTGAAAGGGGGCCGAAGATTTATAAATCATTTACTTATGTACCAGGAGTGGCAGAAAGGGTTAAAAGATCAAAAGTGTTTGACTGTGAGAAATATGGCATGGCGTTTAAAACTTACAATACATTAGCTTAATTCTTTAGTAAAACAAAAGATAGAATACAAAAGTTGGATATGGCAAATATAGTTTATGAGATACCTTGCAAGGGAAACGATAAGGAGGAATGTAGGAAAGTGTATGTAGGAACTACGAAAAACTAAACTTAAGACAAGAATTGCTGGACATAAATCTGACCAGAGATATAGGGACACTAGTTCACAGAAAACAGCATTATCTTTTCACTGTTCGGAATTAGATCACTACCCAGAATTTGAGAATGTTTCAATATTGGATAAAGAAAATAATTATAAACGTAGATACATGTTAGAAATGTTAAATATTATTAACGTTCCAAAAACATATAGAATTAATTTTAAAGCAGTAACAGACAATGTTGCCCAGAATTACAGACATCTAATATGTAAAAAAAACAGAGATAGGATTTATATAAGCACATATATAATTTTGACAAATATGGTTTTTAGGCATACATACATATATGTTTTTCATGAGTTAATTTTTTATATGATTGTTTTTTTGTGTTGATTTACACTGTTTTACATGAACTTCTGATACTAATCTTTTGTAAATGCATCAATACATGTTAAACATACAATGTTAAACTAATTTCTTTAAAGATTTTTTAATACATGTATTATTGTTTTTTAGTTTACATTTATATATTTGTTTTTTGTATATAACACTTAATGTTATTTTTAGTAACACTAACATTAACATTACACTTTTATATTGGAATAGCTTAAATTAATATAAACACTAACATAAAATTTTTGTAACTATTGTCCCAACTAATTTTTTCAAAACTTTTTTATGCATGTATTGTGGTTTTTTGTTTATATTTATATCGTCACAGAAAATGCAAAACGCCCTATCTAACATTTAAAAATTTTTTAGAAGGAGCAAGCATTTTTGTGTAAATGAAAAACATATTTACAATTAACACAAATTTTTGCCATATATGTTAGTTAAAAAGGATCAACAAATTTATTTCTGCTGAAAAAAAAGAGTTTTGCGAAATGATGTACATATTTGAAGGTTATAATTTATAAAAAGTCAATTTTAAATTGTTTGTTAGATAGGGCGTTTTGCATTTTCTGTGACGATATGTTGTTTCTATGTAGTATAACACTTAACATTATTACTTTTTAGTAACACTATTATTCTTAATACATATTAGGATTTTTTTATATTAGAATAGATTGAAATTGACATACACACTTATTTTGGTATATGGATACATTTTTTAAAAGTATAAAATTTGGTAATAACACATTTTCTAAATTTTAAAATATTTCAGATTTAGTACATTTATGTAAAATTTTCTTTAACAAAATATTTTGAAGTTTATATAAAAAATTTGTTAATATTATAATCGTTATTCAAAAAGCCAAAATCTAATTTTAAAACCAATATAACAAGTATAATAATTAACTGAAATAACCTCCTGATGATGCCACACAACGGAGTGACAAAATATTAAAAAAATTGTACAAAAAAATAAATATAAAAATAGACCTAAAGCTTAAAAAAATAGACTTATTTATTAATATTAAAAAAGTCAAAAAACTAGAAAAAATAGTTCGTTTATTATTATTAAAAAAAAAATGTCCTTTTAGATCATATTATATTTTAAAATTGTTTATTTTAATAAGTTGAGAAAGGCAAACAATAAAATTTTACACTTTTTGTATAGGATTTAATATTTTCTTATTCGTGTTAAAGCATCCTATACTAAATACATATATATTATTTTTTTGTGTAATTACGCTTTCAATATGTGTAAAAAAAAATTATATAAATATATTCGTGTTTGGATATGAGCACAATATATAAAAATATATAAAAAATTTAAATTTACCAGCACCTTTATCGTGAAGGTTGGGATGGTCCTTGAGTTGGTTGCCTGAAATACCACATGTTTGATGACCTTGTTTTGTTGATGTTGATTGAAGAAACGAGTTGGTATGTTGCACCTATTCACAAATACTCTCACTGACACAAGCGTATAATTCATGTGTGTCTGCTCCTTGAAAAAATGTTTTTTTTTGTTGGTGTGTGTTTTTTTCTTTTATTACTATTGTTTTTATTTTGTCTAAATGTTTTTTATATACGGGGCTGAGGCCGTTGTATTACATACTAAGTTGGTTTAGGCTTAGTATGTAATACTATAATTAAGTGGGTATTGATGTCATCCTTTTTCACCTCCTTTTGTTCTTTAGTCTCTCCAACAGTGTTATCAATTCGCATCCTGCAAATATGGCGGAATATGTGGAATTGCGAGGTAAATAGGTACAGGGGTGTTTAAGGCTAGGTGTGAATGACTGAATTTTTATGTAATTTTTTACGCTTGAAATACCGTTTTCTTTGTATTTTTTAATCTTTAAATGAGAAATTTACGAAAACTTAAATTGAAGTGCCCTGTTGTTCATTGCTATGTCGTGGTTAGATAACAAGATTCAATGAAAAAAAATACTTAAATGGAATAAAACAAACTTCAAAATTAAAAAAAAAACAGTTAAAGAGGAAAACTTTAAATTTGGCCATGAAAGTAACAGAAAAATAGATTTGGCTTATATTTTCGATGGAAGTAGTTCATCCTGTAGTGTTTTATCAAAATAAGAAACTTTTTTTGGAACTAGGCACTTAAATGTATATTTTAAACTTGTAAATAGAGAGTAAAAAAGAATGCAGAATTGGGTCACTTTTAGTCGCCTTAACTGCTGGTTAGTTCACTAATTTCAAGCAGTCCCTTATTGAAATTAGCTGGTAATTGACACCTTGTTATTTCCTATGCGACACAAAAATGATATTTAAAAAAAACCCGTTAGAATTTAAAGATTAACTGTCTGACAAATGTATATCTTACCTTTAAATATAACTCTTCAAATCGCTTTTGTCAAGTAGTGCAGATTTTAACGCAAAATCTCTACAGTTCCCCAAAACTATTGTGTTACAGGCTTCTCAAACCCAAAAACCAAATAATTATTTGCGTCTTAATCCTTATTTTATGTTTATTTTAATCTTTTACTTAAATTATTTGTTTTTTAATAATCTTTCTTTAAAATATTTCAGCCTGCTCCGGAACCATATGATCACAGTGTCGATGAAAGAGAGCACACTGTTGAACAATGGAAAGAACTTATATATGGAGAAGTCATGGATTACGAAGCACATACAAGTAATATCAACTCAGGGTCAAGCCAAAATGCAGATAGTCGGAATAGTGAAAGGGGGCCGAAGATTTATAAATCATTTACTTATGTACCAGGAGTGGCAGAAAGGGTTAAAAGATCAAAAGTGTTTGACTGTGAGAAATATGGCATGGCGTTTAAAACTTACAATACATTAGCTTAATTCTTTAGTAAAACAAAAGATAGAATACAAAAGTTGGATATGGCAAATATAGTTTATGAGATACCTTGCAAGGGAAACGATAAGGAGGAATGTAGGAAAGTGTATGTAGGAACTACGAAAAACTAAACTTAAGACAAGAATTGCTGGACATAAATCTGACCAGAGATATAGGGACACTAGTTCACAGAAAACAGCATTATCTTTTCACTGTTCGGAATTAGATCACTACCCAGAATTTGAGAATGTTTCAATATTGGATAAAGAAAATAATTATAAACGTAGATACATGTTAGAAATGTTAAATATTATTAACGTTCCAAAAACATATAGAATTAATTTTAAAGCAGTAACAGACAATGTTGCCCAGAATTACAGACATCTAATATGTAAAAAAAACAGAGATAGGATTTATATAAGCACATATATAATTTTGACAAATATGGTTTTTAGGCATACATACATATATGTTTTTCATGAGTTAATTTTTTATATGATTGTTTTTTTGTGTTGATTTACACTGTTTTACATGAACTTCTGATACTAATCTTTTGTAAATGCATCAATACATGTTAAACATACAATGTTAAACTAATTTCTTTAAAGATTTTTTAATACATGTATTATTGTTTTTTAGTTTACATTTATATATTTGTTTTTTGTATATAACACTTAATGTTATTTTTAGTAACACTAACATTAACATTACACTTTTATATTGGAATAGCTTAAATTAATATAAACACTAATATAAAATTTTTGTAACTATTGTCCCAACTAATTTTTTCAAAACTTTTTTATGCATGTATTGTGGTTTTTTGTTTATATTTATATCGTCACAGAAAATGCAAAACGCCCTATCTAACATTTAAAAATTTTTTAGAAGGAGCAAGCATTTTTGTGTATATGAAAAACATATTTACAATTAACACAAATTTTTGCCATATATGTTAGTTAAAAAGGATCAACAAATTTATTTCTGCTGAAAAAAAAGAGTTTTGCGAAATTACGTACATATTTGAAGGCTATAATTTATAAAAAGTCAATTTTAAATTGTTTGTTAGATAGGGCGTTTTGCATTTTCTGTGACGATATGTTGTTTCTATGTATAACACTTAACATTATTACTTTTTAGTAACACTATTATTCTTAATACATATTAGGATTTTTTATATTAGAATAGATTGAAATTGACATACACACTTATTTTGGTATATGGATACATTTTTTAAAAGTATAAAATTTGGTAATAACACATTTTCTAAATTTTAAAATATTTCAGATTTAGTACATTTATGTAAAATTTTCTTTAACAAAATATTTTGAAGTTTATATAAAAAATTTGTTAATATTATAATCGTTATTCAAAAAGCCAAAATCTAATTTTAAAACCAATATAACAAGTATAATAATTAACTGAAATAACCTCCTGATGATGCCACACAACGGAGTGACAAAATATTAAAAAAATTGTACAAAAAAATAAATATAAAAATAGACCTAAAGCTTAAAAAAATAGACTTATTTATTAATATTAAAAAGGTCAAAAAACTAGAAAAAATAGTTCCTTTATTATTATTAAAAAAAAAATGTCCTTTTAGATCATATTAAATTTTAAAATTGTTTATTTTAATAAGTTGAGAAAGGCAAACAATAAAATTTTACACTTTTTGTATAGGATTTAATATTTTCTTATTCGTGTTAAAGCATCCTATACTAAATACATATATATTATTTTTTTGTGTAATTACGCTTTCAATATGTGTAAAAAAAATTATATAAATATATTCGTGTTTGGATATGAGCACAATATATAAAAATATATAAAAAATTTAAATTTACCAGCACCTTTATCGTGAAGGTTGGGATGGTCCTTGAGTTGGTTGCCTGAAATACCACATGTTTGATGACCTTGTTTTGTTGATGTTGATTGAAGAAACGAGTTGGTATGTTGCACCTATTCACAAACACTCTCACTGACACAAGCGTATAATTCATGAGTGCCTGCTCCTTGAAAAAATGTTTTTTTTTGTTGGTGTGTGTTTTTTTCTTTTATTACTATTGTTTTTATTTTGTCTAAATGTTTTTTATATACGGGGCTGAGGCCGTTGTATTACATACTAAGTTGGTTTAGGCTTCTATAATTAAGTGGGTATTGATGTCATCCTTTTTCACCTCCTTTTGTTCTTTAGTCTCTCCAACAGTCTTACCAATTCGCATCCCGCAAATATGGCGGAATATGTGGAATTGCGAGGTAAATAGGTACAGGGGTGTTTAAGGCTAGGTGTGAATGACTGAATTTTTATGTAATTTTTTACGCTTGAAATACCGTTTTCTTTGTATTTTTTAATCTTTAAATGAGAAATTTACGAAAACTTAAATTGAAGTGCCTTGTTGTTCATTGCTATGTCGTAGTTAGATAACAAGATTCAATGAAAAAAAATACTTAAATGGAATAAAACAAACTTCAAAATTAAAAAAAAAAACAGTTAAAGAGGAAAACTTTAAATTTGGCCATGAAAGTAACAGAAAAATAGATTTGGCTTATATTTTCGATGGAAGTAGTTCATCCTGTAGTGTTTTATCAAAATAAGAAACTTTTTTTGGAACTAGGCACTTGAATGTATATTTTAAACTTGTAAATAGAGAGTAAAAAAGAATGCAGAATTGGGTCACTTTTAGTCGCCTTAACTGCTGGTTAGTTCACTAATTTCAAGCAGTCCCTTATTGAAATTAGCTGGTAATTGACACCTTGTTATTTCCTATGCGACACAAAAATGATATTTAAAAAAAACCCGTTAGAATTTAAAGATTAACTGTCTGACAAATGTATATCTTACCTTTAAATGTAACTCTTCAAATCGCTTTTGTCAAGTAGTGCAGATTTTAACGCAAAATCTCTACAGTTCCCCAAAACTATTGTGTTACAGGCTTCTCAAACCCAAAACCAAATAATTATTTGCGTCTTAATCCTTATTTTATGTTTATTTTAATCCTTTACTTAAATTATTTGTTTTTTAATAATCTTTCTTAAAAATATTTCAGCCTGCTCCGAAACCATATGATCACAGTGTCGATGAAAGAGAGCACACTGTTGAACAATGGAAAGAACTTATATATGAAGAAGTCATGGATTACGAAGCACATACAAGTAATATCAACTCAGGGTCTACAAGCATGCGGTAGAAATATGCGTTTTGACTTTTCAGTAAAAAACTTTTAGTTTATATAACATTTAATAACAATAAAAACACTAAAAAAATATTTACAATTATTTCAAAGCTGCAATTTTTTTTATTTTTAAATTTATACAGCTTACTGTCCTTTTTTCCAAAACTATAGCAAACTTAAAATAACTGCAAGCAAAAAATTTGTATTTAAAAATTTTACGGCCCGTTTTTTAACATTCCTTTGAAGTACGTTTAAGTACCATTCAACAATAAAGGTTGCGTTTGCAGGATTAAATTTTTCATCAAATTACTTCCATAAATTTTTTATTTATAAACAAAAGAGGGTAGAGAAAAGCATACTTTTCTGCACCTCTCATCTAAAAACAATAATTTTATGAAAGTGATTCTATGAAAAATTTCAACGTGTGAATGTAGTTATTGTTTTTTATTTTATACCTCTTCCCCTTGAAATTTGATCTAATTTGGTACATACATAGATTGACCTTGTCATATAAAACGTGGTGCAAATTTGTTTAATTTGAGGTCAGCCTAATAGCCAAATAGAAACTAGCATCAAACCCCTTTCTAGCCCTTACGCTAACTTGTACCTTTCTTAACCCCACAGTAAAAAAAATTTAGTACGTTTTAAAATACCAAATAATTTTTTTTTAATAGCGTTAGTGTTATTTTTAAACTTTTTTAACAATTATGATTAAATTTAAAAAATATATTCACCGAAACGGAACTAACCTTTGTGTTAGATATGTCGACATTGCACGTATTGGAAATTTCATTGCTTGCATGGGATTTTTTCTAATCTTTATACACCCACTCCTGTTTTTGCACGATTTTAAAATAACACGGTTAAAAAAAAAATAATGCTTTCCTAAATGTTTTAAGGAAACGTTTAAATTATTTCTTTGTTTTGTGCCTTAAAATCATAAATTTATATAAAATAACACTGGATGTAGAAATAGAAATGAAATTCATGTGTTCCATAGATATATTAACCTTTTAGACCACCTATGAGGTTAAATTAATAAAACGCAGCCTAATTTATTGAACTGTTTTTTTCACGATATTTTTTACGTGATCTTAAACTCGTTGTGTGCAAAAGTGTTAATAAGAGCGAATATTTGTAATAGGTGGCAAACAATTTTTATTATATACATACAAATTGTATAGAAAAAAAAACAAACTTAATAAAAAAAAGCAAACGGTAGATGAGCTACAGTAATCGTCGTGACAGTGGGCCTAATAGCAGAAATGCTTATATTGTGTTAAGTTCCACAAGCGTGAGCAATGAAAACATTTGCGACACTGAATACAATAAAAACTATTTGAGTGAGAAACCAAAAATAAATACAAATACTTTAAGTGCAAGTGCACCAAATTTAAATAAGTGCTTTGAACAAGGGACAAATTTCGCCCAATCTCTTTTTAAAAATTATAAAAAAAATACCGAGGTACCATCCTCATCGCGGTCTTCCTTATTGAATTTAGAAATTGAACCAACAGTTGCTAAAGACGGTCAGAGTCCATTTTCTTCATAAGCTCCAAAGGCCTAGGTAGGAATGGACCATTATATAACAGTTCTTAAGAGGGAAAGAAGCCCCAAATCGGCAGAGGTTACCAACCCAGCAAAAATTTTGAAAGATGAAGAAAAGCCGACCTCATCGCAAAACCGTTTTGCCATTTTGCAGGAGGAAAATGATGCCCCATTACCTGAAAGGAAGTCATTTAAGCCTCCGCCAATATATTTGAGAGAGAAAAATGACCTCATAAAGTTTTTAGTTGAATTAATAGGCGAAAACAACTTTTATGTTTCGAACATAAAGCGTGGTGGCATTTTTGAAACTAAAATTCAAGTGAATCACGAAAACGCTTACCGCACTACGGTTTCCGAACTTGAAAAACATAAAAAAAGCTTCTACACCTACCAACTTAAGAACGCAAAAGGTCTTCAGGTTGTTATCAAAGGTATTTATTCAAATGTTGACCCAGAGGAGATTAAGGCCAGTTTGTGTAGCAAAGGCTTTAAAACCAAGTTTGTATCAAACATTAGAAACAGAGAAAGGTATCCTCAATCAATATTCCGAGTAGAGCTTGAGCCTGGTGATGTAAATTTAAAAAAAAAAATGAGACTCGCCCTATTTATGACTAAAAATATATTTTGCACCGTAGAGTTGTAGTTGAAGGGCCACATAAGCGATCTGGTCACACCAAGGCTCATTGCAAGTTGCCTTCTGTTTGTGTTGTGTGTGGTGACCTGCATGCTACGACCAAGTGCGACAAGCCAAAAGATGATCCTCGGGTAAAGAAATGCAGCAATTGCGGAGGAAACCAAACGGCCAACTATAGAGGTTGTCCCGTTTTTGATTCGGTTAAGCGCTTATCTAAGCCGAACATGGTTCTTGCCCCTCCCCAGCCTTTGAATATACCAAATACAAATATGCCTCCATCAGCACAACCAAATACAAGTCAAGTTTCCTACGCCAACCATTAAAGTCTAACCAGCCCAATGCACGTAAGCCTACTCAACCTATAATACAACAAGAGGTGCCAACAAATGAGCCAACTGGGTCCAATTTTAGCCGCCTCGAAGCCGTAATTGACAATACGGTTAAACAATTTACGCAGATCATGGCGCAAATGGCTGGCATGAAGCAAAAAATGCAGTCTGCTCTTCTGCAGGCCGTGCTTAAAAGATCATGAACTGCCTCAGGGTTTTTCTGGAACGCTAACGGCATCCGCCAACACAAAAACGAACTCGAATATATTTCACTAAACCAAAAACTTGATGTCATGTTGATTTCTGAGACGCATATGACATCTAGAAGTTATTTCAAAATTAGAGGCTATTCTTTTTACGACTCAAAGGATCCCAGAGATAGATCATGTGATGGCTTGGATATAATAATTAGATCAACAATCAAACACCAATGGATGGGTGGTCTCTCCGAATGTTATATACAAGCAACAAACGTTTGCGTTGATGAATTTTGCCATGGCCTAGTTATTTTGTCAGTGTATTGTCCACCCAGGTTCTCCATAACAAAGGATCAGTTGAAAAGTTTTTATAAATCTTTAGGTCCCCGCTTCATAGTTGCTGGAGACTATAACGCTAAGCATACGCACTGGGGCTCTCACCTAATAAGTCCCAGAGGTCGTGTTTTGTATGATTCCGTATCTGAAATGGAACTTAACGTTATTTTATCTGGACAACCGACATATTGGCCAACTGATCACAATAAAATTCCAGACGTTATCGTTTTTGGCGTAACAAAAGGTATATCCCTGGAACTTACCGAAGCTCAAGCCTCGTTGGATTTATCTTCAGACCACTCTCCCACTATAATCACTATTTTTAGTCCTCATCAAATACACACTAGTGATATTTTTTCATTTAAAAGAGTTAATTGGTTAAAATACAAACAATTTGTCAGCACCCACTGCTCGGAAAACCAACCGCTTAAAACTCCGACCGAAGACATCGATGATTGTCTGAGCAGCCTTAATGAGAACATAAAAAAAGCCGTTGATCATGCTACTTCTTACTATCGTCAGACAAAATACAACAAAATTTTTTCAGTCGATGTGCAACAGCTTTTATCTGAAAAAAGAAGAGCCCGAAAAGAATGGCAAAAGCACAGATCACCCCAACTTAAAGCCAAGTTGAAGGAATGTACAAACCAATTGAAAAATTTGCTAGAGGTTCACCGATTGGCATCTCTTAAGGAACACCTTGAAGGTCTAGACTCGATTAATCATTCACTATGGCGATCAGCGAAATATCTTAAAAGACCCGTTATCGCGAAACCACCACTACGTAATCTGAGAGGATCCTGGGCAAGAAGTGATGAAGAAAAATGTGATCTGCTCGAAAGTCATTTAACAAATGTCTTCACTCCAAATACATGCACTGACATGAGTAAATTGCCACCTGTTGTTGCTAGATATCCTATGGAAATACGTTTTCAGTTGTCAGATGTCGTTGAGGCTATCAATAATTTAAATACTAAAAAAGCTCCTGGCATTGATGAAATCAGCAACAAAATGCTTTTGGAGGTGCCTTGCACAGCAAAAAAAATAAAATTCTTTTTATTTTTAATGGTATATTACGGCTCGAACATTTCCCGCCAGTATGGAAAGTTGCCTTGGTAAAGATGTTTCCTAAGCCAGGAAAAGATCCTTCGAAGGTGGAGTCTTACAGGCCTATAAGTCTGTTACCAACTATGTCCAAGTTGTTTGAGAAATTGCTTAAAAACAAGCTGACTCCGATCCTGAATGAAAACAACTGCATTCCAGGTCACCAATTTGGATTTAGAAATCAACATAGTACCATCGAACAAACCCACAGATTAGTACAGGTTATAAGAAAAGCCTTTGAGGAAAAGAAATACTGCTAAGCGCTCTTTATAGATGTCTCTCAAGCGTTCGACAAAGTAAAGCATGAAGGCCTGTTAAACAAATTAAAGCTCAACCTTCCATCTAATATTTTCAACCTTTTAGAAAAATGCATAACCGGCGACAATTTATGAGTAAAGAGGGAAAGCAAATAGGTTCTTCTCAACCAATAGGGGCTGGTGTACCTCAAGGGAGTATACTAGGTCCAATTCTGTACTTGCTTTATACAGCAGATATGCCCACAAATAATCTTACTCGTACGTCGACATTTGCTGATGATACCGCCTTTCTCAGTATTCATAAAGACCCTAAAGAGGCCTCAAAACAACTTCAACATCACGTATTCCAAGTAGAAAAATGGGCAAAGTTGCGGGGAATAAAAATAAGTGAACAAAAATGCACCCACGTTACTTTTACGTTACGCAAGGAAACGTGCCCCCCAATTCTTATTAACAACCATACGGTGCCTCAACGAATTCAGACGAAATATCTTGGCAGTCACCTGGATCGCCGCCTCGCATGGAAGTCACATTTAGATGCGAAGTTGACCCAGATGAAACTTAAAACGGCCCAAATCAGTGGCTAATCGGTAGAAACTCTGTGCTACGTCTGGATTGTAAACTTCTACTCTACAACTCGATTTTAAAACCAATTTGGTGCCACGGTATACAATTATGGGGCACTGCTTCCGCCTCCAACATTGAAAAAATTCAACGCCGTCAAAATAAAATCTTAAGAATGATAACTGGTGCTCCTTGGTATGTTAAAAACAGAAACATCCACAAAGATCTGCAAGTTCCACTAGTTTAAAGCGAAATTTTTAATTATGTGGACAAGTATTAAAACAAGCTGGAAACACATCAAAATCCGCTCGCTCGAAACATTTTGCAACATAGTGGACACACTCGTCTGAAAAGAAGGCACACTATTGCACTTAGATGAAAATACTGAATTAATAAATTTTGTTATGAGAACTTGAATTTTAGTCTGGCACTGGCTGGTCTAATAAAAATTAAATAGTTTTAAGATTTGAATACTTATTGTTCGTTCGCCTAAAGCGAAGATTCAATAATAAAAATATAAAAAAAATAGTCCATTTGTTGACTGTTCCTAAGTAGGTTTGACTTCGTTCTACAAATAATAAACACAATCTTTTAAGATATGAAAAAAACTAAAATTGGTTGTAGAAATACCTTCTATACTGCATTTACGTTTAGGATAAAGGTCAAAAAACAAAGCCTAGTTTTATTTTCAGTACTTGCATTTTTGGCAGTTGAAGTACACTTAAAAATTTTAATTGTTAACACTAAAAGGTATAACTGAAAACAAACCCCTCTCTTTGTGTTGTTTATTTAAAAACTATAATTTTATTTAGTAAATTAATAAACTAAAATTGAAAAAAAATTCAAAATAATCTGCACAGTGTGCCGCGTGGAAAATGCTGGGTGGACAAAATTCATGTAATCATTTCTAGGAAATATTATTTGCAAAACATAGAAAATGGTGTTTGTCAAATTCGCAAGTGGTGAGTTATAAGTGTCAGAAGTCAGGTAGTGAGTTTGATGAAACCCTTTCAATCAATCAGTTGCAATTTAGCGACACTTTAGTGCACATCTCAATGCGGCATATTGTAATATTGTAAAAGTTTTTGTAATGGATATAAATACTGAAAGTAAGTACTATTTTTTATGTATATTATGAAATCAGAATTTATTATTTTGAATTTTAAAAACTTTTTTTAAGTCTTTACATATTAGCGTGTTAAAAAAATTTTTTTAAAGGTTCACCTCTATCCGGAATAGTTTTTAGATATTTAGCCGCCTCGAAGCCGTAATTGACAATACGGTTAAACAATTTACGCAGATCATGGCGCAAATGGCTGGCATGAAGCAAAAAATTCAGTCTGCTCTTCTGCAGGCCGTGCTTAAAAGGCCATGAACTGCCTCAGGGTTTTTTTCTGGAACGCTAACGGTATCCGCCAACACAAAAACGAACTCGAATATATTTTAATAAACCAAAAACTTGATGTCATGTTGATTTCTGAGACGCATATGACATCTAGAAGTTATTTCAAAATTAGAGGCTATTCTTTTTACGACTCAAAGGATCCCAGAGATAGATCATGTGATGGCTCTGCTATAATAATCAGATCAACAATCAAACACCAATGGATGGGTGGTCTCTCCGAATGTTATATACAAGCAACAAACGTTTGCGTTGATGAATTTTTCCATGGCCTAGTTATTTTGTCAGTGTATTGTCCACCCAGGTTCTCCATAACAAAGGATCAGTTGAACAGTTTTTATAAATCTTTAGGTCCCCGCTTCATAGTTGCTGGAGACTATAACGCTAAGCATACGCACTGGGGCTCTCACCTAATAAGTCCCAGTGGTCGTGTTTTGTATGATTCCGTATCTGAAATGGAACTAAACGTTATTTCATCTGGACAACCGACATATTGGCCAACTGATCACAATAAAATTCCAGACGTTATCGTTTTTGGCGTAACAAAAGGTATATCCCTGGAACTTACCGAAGCTCAAGCCTCGTTGGATTTATCTTCAGACCACTCTCCCACTATAATCACTATTTTTAGTCCTCATAAAATACACACTAGTGATATTTTTTCATTTAAAAGAGTTAATTGGTTAAAATACAAACAATTTGTCAGCACCCACTGCTCGGAAAACCAACCGCTTGAAACTCCCGAAGACATCGATGATTGTCTGAGCAGCTTTAACGAGAACATAAAAAAAGCCGTTGATCATGCTACTTCTTACTATCGTCAGACAAAATACAACAAAATTTTTTCAGTCGATGTGCAACAGCTTTTATCTGAAAAAAGAAGAGCCCAAAGAGAATGGCAAAAGCACAGATAACCCCAACTTAAAGCCAAATTGAAGGAATGTATAAACCAATTGAAAAATTTGCTAGAGGTTCACCGATTGGCATCTCTTAAGGAACACCTCGAAGGTCTAGACTCGATTAATCATTCACTATGGCGATCCGCGAAATATCTCAAAAGACCCGTTATCGCGAAACCACCACTACGTAATCTGAGAGGATCCTGGGCAAGAAGTGATGAAGAAAAATGTGATCTGCTCGCAAGTCATTTAACAAATGTCTTCACTCCAAATACATGCACTGACATGAGTAAATTGCCGCCTGTTGTTGCTAGATATCCTATGGAAATACGTTTTTAGTTGTCAGATGTCGTTGAGGCTATCAATAATTTAAATACTAAAAAAGCTCCTGGCATTGATGAAATCAGCAACAAAATGCTTTTGGAGGTGCCTTGCACAGCAAAAAGAAGAATTCTTTTTATTTTTAATGGTATATTACGGCTCGAACATTTCCCGCCAGTATGGAAAAATACCTTGGTAAAGATGTTTCCTAAGCCAGGAAAATATCCTTCGAAGGTGAAGTCTTACAGGCCTATAAGTCTGTTACCAACTATGTCCAAGTTGTTTGAGAAATTGCTTAAAAACAAGCTGACTCCGATCCTGAATGAAAACAACTGCATTCCAGGTCACCAATTTGGATTTAGAAATCAACATAGTACCATCGAACAAATCCACAGATTAGTACAGGTTATAAGAAAAGCCTTTGAGGAAAAGAAATACTGCTAAGCGCTCTTTTTAGATGTCTCTCAAGCGTTCGACAAAGTAAAGCATGAAGGCTTGTTAAACAAATTAAAGCTTAACCTTCCATCTAATATTTTCAACCTTTTAGAAAAATACATAACCGGCGACAATTTATGAGTAAAGAGGGAAAGCAAATAAGTTCTTCTCAACCAATAGGGGCTGGTGTACCTCAAGGGAGTATACTAGGTCCAGTTCTGAGTAGTATATTTGTGGGGATTCTGGAACAATAGGATTGCTCCGTAAACGTTTTTCATAAGGAGTGATCCGTACATGATTGTCCATAAGGAGCGGTGTGGGGGCGATATAAATTTTGCAATTAGAATCCAATTATAACCAATTAATGTGTTTTCCAATTAGAATTCAATAAGAATCTATTTAGAATCCAAATGGAGTTTTCTTATCGTTTGCAATTAGAGTTCAATTGGAGATCAATACGATTTCAATTAGAAGGTAATTGGAACCCAACTTTAATCCAATTAGAACTCAATTAGGATTGATGTGTGTATCCGTTCCTTTAAGCATTGATCTGTATAGGTTTAGCAATACCAGTGCATATATTTATCCAATTAGGATTATCATATATCGATTTCCCCATAAGAAATAATGTGTATTTGTACACAGCACCCATAATTTTTATTTATAATGTATATTTTTCTCTTAAATAACAATCATTTATTCTCTATGAATTCATTTAAATATTGAGTTTTTAACGCTTTAGTTAATTGAGAGTTTTATTGTCTGTTAGTCCCAATTCGCACGGTGCAAGAAAATAAGCTGAACTGGTTAGGTTGAAGACAACAGAGAGAAGGGGAAAAAAGTGGGTACAGACTTGCTTGTACTTGCAATACGGCTTGCTTCCATATTCGTAATTTTGTAGGCTGAAGTTAGTTGCAGATGTATTTTGACAGTTTTTCTTCATATTTAATTTCGTTCTACTCTGTTCATTTCGTAGCGGGCATCTTTTTTCGTGTAATGTGCTTTTTTTATTGTACAAAATATATGTAATTTAAAATATAAAGTAACAAATACAAATATACATATCTTTGAACAAAATATTAAAATATGTCTTTAAAATGGAAACGAGAAGATACCGAGTTGCTAATAACAACAATACAGCAACATTCATGTATATACAACGTACGCTCCATGGAATATTTAGACCGTACAAAGAAGGCGCATGCATTCAACAGTGTCTTGGAGGTAATGCGAAATAGCATGAGTACCATTACGTAGAGGACATAAAACAAAAATGGAGAAACGTGAACGTTGAAGACGAATACCCTACTAAAGAGCCACCAAAAAAAAAGGTAAACTTGAATTTTTTGAATAACCAAATACTAAAATATTTTTTGATTTAGCGTGTTGTAAATGTAAAAGAACTGCGAAGTGATCTTGAAAGCTTCAAAGCGGCTTTAAGTGAGCGCAAGCAGGAAAAAAAGTTCGCCTGGTTAGGAATGTTGGTGGCTACTCAAATGGAAAGAATAGACTCTGATGGACAGGATGATGCCGCCTGGCAAGTCCAATGCTTAATGCGTAAACTAATATCAAATAATAGACATGATTCTGACAGAAGCTCTTTCACCAAGGATATTCTAGAGCTATCAATGGACGGGGTTTTTGAAGAAGATGACTTTGTGTAACACTGACAACAAAATAATCAGGTATGTGATGGAAATAAATTTTGAAAAACAATCGTTTTAAAAACAACAAATGGTGTGATGAAATAACTTTAATTGGTTTCTAAATATTAACAAATTTGGTTTTAACCACTTTGCATTAGTTGTTATGAATATTTTTTAATATTTAGTTTATATCAATTGTTACTTAAATAATATTGTGATTTTCAAAGGGAAATCACGGCAAATTTTTCAAAAAAAATTTTTAACAATTGATCCGTTTTTGATCACACCTTTTTAAAGCGATCAGTATCCATCACATACCTGAATTAAAAATTAGTTCATCACACCTTCAAAACAATTATTTTTCAAAATTCATTTGCAACATACCTGAAGCGAAATTGAAGCATTCGATATCGATCGAAGCTGCAATACAATTTAAATAGAAATTTTGAACGATTTAAATGCCGTAACTTTGACAACGATTAACTCTTTTAAATAATGAATTTTTATTTTTTAATATTTTGTTTTGTCCATTGCAGGATTTTATAATTTTTTTTATTTATTTATTTTATATTTAATATCAATAGAAGTGCAAATGTATTTTAAGTTTTCTTCTTTTGTGTAATATTTTTTAGCATCAAAATGAAAAACTCAAAAATTAAAATAACTGAGTTACATTCTTTTTTGGTTGTTGCTTGTTTTCGATAAACGAATGTTAACTCAAGAATTACTTTCATATTTAAGTTTTACTTCTTGATAATATACATACATTAATACTTCGCCATATTCCCGTTGGCGTTGTCATTTTTGTTTCTATATTGTTTTAGTTTTTATCACCACTTCATTCCAAAACTTGCATTCCTGAAAAACATACATATATTAAGACAAAGGAGACAAAATAGATTTGTAATTTTTAAAAGGTAAATTAATCAACTAAATAATTCCAATACATAAAGTCGCATTGCTTGATTGATTTTTCTTTCAAAAATAACAAAACTATTTCGTAACAATATCTCTCCTTTGTTCGAGTGCAAGATTATGAATGATGCAGCGATAAAAACTCGAAACAATAACAAAAACGCCTACTTGAATAGACTAATTTTAGCATTTATGAATTTATTTTTGTGTTGGTCCTAGTTTTTCAACCTTTTTAATTTGAAATTGAAAACAATACAAACAATTGAAAATTAATATTTTTATTATTTTACATATCTGCATTTATTTTTAATTATATTTTAATTTAACATTAATCATATTTTTTTATAACATTGGAAAAATGTGATACTTTGAATTTACGTGACATAAAAATGAAATATATAATATATTCCTTTTTTTTTTTAATTTTTTATACTCACATACATTAACTTAAATTTGATGTAATAAAAGAGTATGAAAACAAGTAAATTTTAATGCGTTTTAATTTTATTTTATTAATATTAATCAACATACATTTATATTATTTTATAATAAATATTAAGGGTTTAAAATTGCATTTGTGCGAATTTGCGAGACAGGTTTCATTAAGCCCCTTTTTAAACAATTGTGTAACTTTAAGCAGTAAATATTTTTAATTATCGAAATTATACAAAAATATTCAAAGCAATTTTCAAATTTGTGTATAAAAAGTGTAATATGTTTTTATGAATGGCTAAAGAAACCCAAAAGACTAAATTGATCAGATTATTCGAAGAAATCACAGTAAAATAACTTTTACATCCAATCCAACTTTCCCTCATTATTAAAATAGGCCATAAACTGCTGTCGAATTTCTTCTGCCGCACCTCTTCGCGGATTGTAAGGTATTTCAGAATTATTTTTATGAGCTGCACTATATTTTAAACTTTGTGGCGTATTAAAATAAGTTTCATCTGACTGCAGTAAAAAGTTGTGGAGTGCGCAACAAGCAAATGTTATTTTCTCTACTGTTTCAACTTTCAAATTTATATGAGTTAGAAATACTCGAAACCGATTAGCAAGGATTCCAAAAGCGTGTTCAACTACATGTCGAGCTCGGGAGAATCTTGCGTTAAACATTTGCTTCTCTGTAGAGTTTGTTTGGTAGGGATATGGCTTCATCAAATAGGTCTGTAGAGAAAATGCGTCATCCCCAATAACTACAAAAGGGAGTCTCCTGCCATTGCCAACCACTGAATTTGTTGGTATGTTCTTGCCTTCTTGCAAAATAGTTCTGAGATTGCTTTGCAAAAAAACACCAGCATCGTTATTGCGCCCATTGCAACCCACATCCACATAAACAAATTTACAGTTGGCATCGACAAGGGCCATTAAAATGATGCTGTTTGTCCCCTTGTAATTATGGTAAAACGCACCATCTTTTCGGGGTGACCGAAAGTTAATGTGTTTCCCATCCAAAGCACCCAGGCAATTGGGAAATTGCCATTTCAATGCAAACTCTTTTGCAATATTCTCCCATTCACTTTTTTGTTGGGAAACTGTTTAAGAACATTTGTTTATAAAATTAATAAAAATATGTCGCTTACTGTGTAAGTATGACATTTTAAAATTTTACCTTAACATATGTCGCTCTTAAGCTCTTCCAGATTGCTTCGCAGACCTCGGGTATTATACCGGAAATAGTTGTCTTGGATATGCGAGTTTGGTAGTCAAGACTTTGAAACGTCTCCCCTAAAGCATTTAATAAAGAAATCTTTCTTTTTTTGAAAGCTTTGCTATTCTTACAAACTTACCAGTAGCTACAAATCTTAAAGTCAGCGCCAACTTTTCTGCAGGTGTAATTGCTTTCCTCATATTAGTGTCGGAACGCGTTATATGCTTTTCTACTAAATTAAGCAGGGTTTGAAATTGAGATTTAGACGTCCTTAAATAATTTCTATATGACGACTCGTCATTTAATAGCAGCTCCTTTGTAAGAAAGGAAAATGACCCACGCTCATTTCTAGCGTTTCTCCAAGATTTGATCCACAGCTTCTTAGCACTATTAAGTGGAAGGTATGTAGCCTTATTGGCTAATTCAGTCAAACCTTATACAAATGATAAAACCAAGAACAAGAATCATAATTAATAGCTTGTATATATGCGTGCCGCTTACCTATGAGTATGTCTTCCTTTTCACTGTCATCCGAATCCAATTGCATAGCTACTCCAATGCATTGCATGAATTCGTTTAAAACTTCAATTCGGGGGGAATTCATTTCTACTACTTTCAGTACAAAAATTGAACACAAATTAAATTTATATATTTGTTTTAAAATATATCAAATTGATTCATAACTCAACTTATTAAAATTTATGTAAATTTGAACAATATCTTTTAAACAACTTGACCTCAACCAAAAAATTAACATTTACATATGTACAAAAAATATCAAACCACTTACTTTTTCAAAATTTTTGTAAATTTGCACAATAATTTTTCAAAAACAACATGTATGTTTATTCTTTCAACACCAACTTGAATTTGATGGAAAAAAGAAAATGTCAAAAAATACAGATGTGTGTGTGTACATTCATGAAAAAATTAGAACAAATTAAGCAATAAGACTTAAACCGTGCGAACGCCAATGAGAGTTCAAAGAAGAAAAAGAAAATAAGCAGGCTTATTTTCTTGCATCGTGCGAAAGCGGTCTTATAAACTTGATATAAAAGGCTGTAAAGTGGTTTACTTAAGTTATTTCTGTTATCATCGCTTTAAAGTACACGTAATAGAATGGTAAGAATAAAATTTCTTAAAATAAAGGTTTTCGTTTATTTATATACATACATTAATTTTCAGATGTATCAACAAATAATTAATATTGCCCAAGGTATAAAGCCAGAGTACACCAGAATTGATGATATTCCATTGAATCAAACTTACGAAATTATAAATTTCGAAAAATATTTGAACAAAGAGGATCCTTACTTAGCCAAAATAAATGAAAAAACCTGGATTGTAAAATATTTGAACAAAGAGGATCCTTACTTAGCCAAAATAAATGAAAAAACCTGGACAGTTATTTACAAAGGACGTCAATCACCGAATGGTTTTGCAATATTTGAACTTAAATATAACTAACATTTTTAGAAGCCTGTACTTTATATATAGAAAATAAAAAATTTTTTACAAAGGAAAAGTCTACAATTTATTTTATAAATGTAAAAATTTCAAGGTAAGGTTTTACTTAAAACGCAACTAATTCAAGGTCAAAGTTTATATTCTTTTAAGAACCAATTACATCAAAAAAAAAATATAAGACAGGCATAAACATGCAAAACTCTTAATGATCTTTTACATTTAACGCCTGCAAAAAATTAAAAATATCTCCTGTTGCTTATTCGGTATCTTTGTTTTATTAATGAATGCATATACAAAACTATAAATGACCTTTTTTAGGTTTAACAGATACTTTCTATGCATTCCTTAATACAATAGCTAACAAAGGAGTTTAAAAAATTTTCTCAAGCAAGGCAATGCTTTCATATAATGTTAATTGAAAAAGGTAGGTGTGTTTTTCTAGTTTTTGGTTACACTCATTAATTGAGAGGATCATAAATTTATTTCTTTTCTATTTATTGCTTCAAAAGGATATTGAAAATTTGTTAAGTAGTTTTGTTTTAGGGATAAAATATACATTTAAAACTATAAATGACCTTCATAGATTTAACACCTGCAAAAAATTAAAAATATCTCTTGTTGCTTATTCGGTATCTTTGTTTTATTAATGAATGCATATACAAAACTTTAAATGACCTTTTTTAGGTTTAACAGATACCAGCTGTGTATCCCTTAATACAATAGTTAACAAAGGCATGGATAAATTTTCTCAAATAAAGGAATGCAGAATGCATTCATATTATTGTACTTATGTATGTAGTAGTGCACTTAGAAAAATGTATATAAACTCTACTCTTTTAGAGCAGTGGTTCAGTATTCTGCGCTATCCGAAAAAAATAAATTCAAAAATATTGTGCCCTATATGTAAAATTGTAACCTTTTCGAATGTGTCGAATCAGAAAAGACACATTCGAAAACAACACAATGAGACATATAACTTATATATGACGGGGAGAGCCCCTTTATATTACAAGTTAAAGACTTACTACAACAAAAAAGGGAAAATAGAAGAAACTTCGTCATCAGCACCATCATCAACACCATCCTCAACAGAGACAACAACGTTATCAACATCATCAGCATCATCTTCAACAGAAACAACAACAACAACTTCATCAGCACCATCATCAACACCATCATCAGCATCATCGCCAATAGAAACAACGATACCATTAACATCATCTGAAGCAGTGTTTTATCAATTCATGAAAGAAGATGACGATTTATTTATGAATATATTATCACAGAAAGACCCTATTAAAATAATCAAAATTGAAGAGTTACCACCGATAGATGTTGTAACATTCTTGGCCATGAACGACGGTCAGGATGAGCTGTTATTAGAGGCTTTGAAAAAAATTGAAGAAAATTTGTAGTATTTTTTTTTTATTTCTAAATATGTATATATATATATATATATATATATATTTATATATATAAGTATAAAAATAGTAAATAATAACAATAAAAGTTTAATTTTATATAATAATATTTTTGTTTCTTTATTTATTAAGTCTTATGGAAATTACAATTTTTACATTTAGTAATATTATAAATGTTGTAGTATGTTTGCATAAGCTGTTTTGCTTCTTCTTCGACTGCTAATTTTCTTTTCCTATAGTGAGAACATGAGCAGGTGTCTGGTCCACATTTAGCATTTTCGTCTGACCAAGAGCAGTCTTCATAGTGTTCACCAAACTTATTTTTGAAGGTTTTTAAATTGTTTTCATACTCAAGATGTGACTGAATATTGATAAGCTTAAATTTGTCTTCATCAGAAACAATATGGGAAAATTTTTTGAAAAAATCGCATATATCTTTTATTATCATTTTTCACTAAAAGTATGACTCTTTGCTACAACGAAATGTTTGTTAATAATCATATAAGGCAATAGTTTCAGCATTTACATTATTTCAAAAATTTGTCTATATGAGTTTTTTTATTTCGTTTGTAAGAGGAATATATTCAAACATTTTATCATGTATTATTAAACAATATGCAGATGTGTTAGCTGGTATGTTCTTTAAAGTTTTAAGTTCAATACGAATATCTATCGGTCCTGTTTTTACTGATTCATTCTGATGTGTAACATCCAAAACAATAATTGGCGCTATACTTTTGAAATTTTCTCGTGTTAATAATGGTTGTGGATCTCGTGAATAATAACTCTGCTGAAATTTTAAATACATATCGTATAGTAGAGCAAAGCGATTAGAATCAAATTTAAGATTTAGATCATCAAAAGCATATGTATTAGAGTTAAGGTGCACTTTTATATCAGTCAAATCACAATGTTTATAGATATTTTCATTATTTCGAAGTCCTAAGAGTAGAAAACGAGGTCTTTCATTTTCATTTGCAAGTTTAACATTCCATAAAACTGTTGTACTTTCTGGAAGTGAAGGGTAAAAATACATATCCCAACTTCTAAATGCTACACTTAGTGGATGACGATTATTTACAGTTTTATATATTTTTAATTTATACGAATCAGAGAGTTGTACATGTGGTACTTTCCAAGTAATATTTAAAATGTTAATTTTAATATTTTCAGTCAGAACATCAGAACTTAAAACTTGTTTATCATCCTTAGATCGTAAAATAATCAACTCATGCTTAGAGTTAACTATTACTTTATTAAAATCTTCAGCAAATCCAAGTAATAACTTTAATGGTACACAAAAATTGAAATATCCATTTATAAGTTTAAGATCAGTATTATTAAATGGTGACCACCCCGCATTTAATAAATTATCACTTTCATATTTATTAAGCGATACATAGTTTTTCAATTCTGTTGCAATTCATAAATGTCGTGAACAATCAATTTCTACACCATTAATTTCATAGCGAATTTCATCAAAAAGGTGTGCCATACAGTTATTTAACAGATGTATAGATGATGAAGCCGTTGAATCTTCCTTTGTTGCACGTCCTTCAATATATAAGAGACTTTCGTGTGGTAAAACATATAAATCCTGGTTTTGAGTTGTGATACGTATTTCACCATTGTTTTTAAATGATTGTAAGTAAGAGTTATAGCTGTGATACCCTTTTTTGATGATTGAGTTATTAAATTGAGGTTTTTGTAAAATATTTATAATACTACTCATTTTATTATATTGTTTTGTATTACACTGTGTAATAATTTTTAATTTTTTAATTTGAATCCTAGATTAATTAGAATCTCCTTATTGGTCTTATTAAGAATGCTAGCCTGTTTTTTAAGACTGTAAAATTTTGTTTATTGTTTTCTTTGAAGAGATTTTTAAAGTATAAAAGTTCTTCTATTTCACCTTCAGTTGATGAAAGAATGAAAGCCGAATCTTTTCGCAGCTCGTTTTTGTTAAATATGATCATACTTAAATAGGTTTTAAATGTAATCGAACAATTATTTTTTCACCACGAAAATTTATAAGATTTTCGTCTTGATCGACAACTTTCAAAACAATACTACTAATAGTTCTCGAACTTACCGGTAAATATATAACATTAGCCGTAGCTTCAGTTATTTTATATCCTGGGCTAACGTTAAGTGAAAGCTGATGCAAAATAAGTGCAGACGTGTTATTTATATATGACCCACATACAATATTACATTCAATGACTATAGTATTTATTTTCGTTATATCTATTGTTTTATCAGAATAATGTTCCACACCTGCGCTTAACACTCTTTTGCTACAACCTAGCAAAGATCTAATTGACCTCGTTTTGTTAAATAAAACTGGATCTAAACTGCTTTTAATATATGTCTGAAGTGTGTTATGATTTGCTTCCAGAGAAAGAAGACCATTTTTATTTAAAATTTGATATCTTTTAGTGAGTAGTCTCGCTATATCAGAAAATTCATATGATCCAACGGGAATCTCTATTTCATAATTACCAATATGAAACAAATTTTTTTCTATATAGATATTAGGAATTGTGTGATAAGTATCAAAACTTATTAGACCACAAACATAATTTTCTTTAAGTTCAATTGATGGAAAATAGTTTGCAATCAGTAAGGAAGAATCTCCGTTTAATGTTAATGTTATTGACATTGTAACCGCTGGCGAATGAATAAAAGATCTACAATTTTGTAATAGTTTTTTATTATGCAGTGTTGACGTTTATCCAAGAGTTGTGTTGTGATGAAAACCCCAACCATTTAACAAAGACCTTATTTCTTTTTCTTTTTAAAATTTTTTCAATCAAATATGATTCTGGAAATTTAGTTTTTATAATCTCATATTCATAAAAAGTGCCTTTGATTTCATGTCCTTGATAATCTTCCAATAAAAATGTATTAGGATTGGTGTTTTTAATAGTTTTAATTTTGAATATTTCTGTAGTCCAATTTGGTGTATATCCTTTTTCGAAAGTATGTTTATATTTACTTATTCGAACAAAATCGTTAACTTTAAACTTAGGTCTTTTAAATATCTTTAAATTGCTGTATACTATGTTAAGTAAATTTTTTTCATTTGAATGGTTTACTTCGTTAGGAGTCATCTTTATTGTTCTATGAAATCTATTATTATATTTGGTAACAAGTTCTTCATGTTTGTTAATCCATTTATATGTTCCTTGATAACTAAACTCTTTCCACATCAGTCCTTTTAATGTTCTATTAAATCGTTCTACTATTGATGCTTTCAGAATACTATATGTTGAGTAATGATTTATTTGATTATTATCCATTAATTGCCTAAATTGATTATTGAAGAACTCTTTGCCATCATCTGTCTGCAAGTTTTTGGGTTTTCACTTATTGATTTTAAAGATATTTTTTAATGCGTTAGCTACACAAGCTGCAGTTTTTTTTTTATGGCTGCAGTCCATGCTTTTTTTGAAAAAGTATCTATTACAGTTAGAAGATAACAATATTCCTTGTTATATTTAGCATAATTTCCCATTTCAACTAGATCAGCTTGCCACAAATCATCAATTCCCTTCATAACTACTCGTCTTCTTTTAAAATTTTTTCTAGCTTGTTTGTGTAGCTCGTCAACTATTTTTTTCTTTCAGTATCCGCAATCATGTTATTAATATGTATGCATACAATCGACTGGTTCCTTTTTTATCTTTTTAAATATATTGAATTTTTTTATTTTGCTACTTTAATTCTAGGGAATTCAATTTTCCGTTTTTTTACATCAGTTTGATGATTTTCTACATTCCATTTAGAAATAAAACCATAAATTTTTTTAAACCTTTCTTCAATATTCTTTATTAAATTCTTATTTACAAAGTGCATTTGTTCAACAACGATCTTTCTAATAACTTCAACATCTCTAACAATTTCTGTTGTAATTGATTTTTTTATATCGCTTCTTATAATATTTAATTTATAATCATATTCGTTTTTGATATTTTCTAATCCAAATATATAATTTTCTATTTCATTGAGCTTTTGTTGTATTTTAGTTAAAACACTTATATCCACATTATCTAATTTATTTTGAAAAGCCTTTATTATATTGTTTATATAGTCTACGTCCTTCTTAATATTTTAAAGTTGTATATTATGGAAGCAGACCCTAAATGTAGGATTACTTATTTTATGTTTAATTGAACTTTCTCCAAATTTATTTATATAATTCATTTTATTTTTTTTTTATTTTTTTTAATATATTACGTTATCTTCTCTAAGTTCTTCCACAATAGAAATTATTTCGTTCTTATGGTTATTATGACCAGCTGCCTCTGATGAAATAAGTAAATGTAATCTATTGACTAACTCATTCGGATCATTCCAATACATATAGTTAGGTTTTCGGTTGTTAACAGATTTTAATGAAATACCCCAACCTTTCGTTAAATCATCTGGTTTTGTATTAAATAAGTTTTTTATGATATGAAAATATTTATACGCTCGTGTACCCTTAATTTGATCATTTGATTGATAGCAACGCTTATGTGCGATTGTATAAATTAAAAGTTCTTTGTATTTTTTTAAATCAGTTTTAGTATAATGAATAGGTTTCGAATGAAAAACTAATTCAAATAATCCTGGAGTCATTTCCCACATTGGTTCTCCTATTCGAACTTTATTATCCCCACTAAATTTAAGTTCATTATTGGCATACTGCCAATTACCATATTTATCAATGTTAAAGCCATAAACTTTGTCAATCGTATTATTTTTTAGGAGTAATTTTATATTTTCAACTAGTGGGAGTTTTTTATTTTCAGATATAGATTCATAACTCTCAGCATCATCGTAATTATCAGAGCTACCCTCTGATGATAGTGGTGAAACTTGTGTTACTGAAGTATCATTCTTTAATTCATAATCATCTATTTTGTTATTTTTCATCCCTTCATTAGTTTGTTTATTTATAATGTATGACTTTGTTGTTGAAGGTTTAAAGTTTTTTTCTGATAAGTCATCCTGTTGATAACTATCAATTTTTTTTATAATGTGTTTTAAAGGTCTTGTTATAGGTTTAAGTGTTTCTTCTAACACTTGAACTCTATCTTCGTTATTTAATTTAATTTTTTTAAACTTTTATTTTAATATCTCTCTTGTCTTAACAATATCACCCAAAAATTTATTATCCATATTTAGACGTTTCAATATGAACTGATCAACTCTATACCTAAAATTAATCTACTTTCTAACTGCTTATGACCTGCTTTATATCTGCTTATGATCTGTTTTCTATTTGCTTATGATCTGATTTATATCTGATGATGATCTGCTTTATATCAGATGATGATCTGCTTTATATCTGATGATGATCTGCTTTATATCTAATGATGATTTGTTTTTTTTAATAATCTGCTTTCTTTCTGACTGCGGTCAACAGATATTAAATTATAACCTTACAACTGAATATATTTATCAAAACCTTTTCTATATCGACCATTATTGGTTGAGTTATCCTTACTAATAACAACAAACCCATACTTATCTTTCCAACACTCACTACATATGTTTGTAAATTCTTTAAATGACATATCACTGATAACATGATCATTATACACATATACGTCGTAAATTCATTTCATCCTGTTTAAATAGTACTATCATGTTTGAATTAGGGATGAGCGATATTTCTGTACCTGTGATTTTATACCTGTTACTTGCAAATCACTGGTAACGACAGTGACATAAACTGTGAAGTAACTGCTACTGCTACTTTTAAGTTATTGTGTTACTCAAATATAATTTTGACATGTAACGACAGTGACATAAACCGTGAAGTAACTGTTTCTACTATAATGTTACTTTTAATTTATTATGTTACTAAAAGTAACATTTTAAAATATTGTGCAGTAATTTTACCTGCGATGTTACTCTTATTATGTTAAACTTTGCAAAATGTAAAGTAACATTTTTGTGTTTTAAAAATTTGATTTTGTTTCTCCTTTATACTTACATTTGGTCATACATTTGGTCATGTTTAGATGTGTGTTTGTGAAAATGCCGTTTAAAACTTTACCAGAGAGGTGTTGTCAGAGACCTGCGCCGAGCACTGTTTGTCCGCGACGGCGGCTTAAATTCGGCTATGAGCAAGCTATAGCATTAATACTCAAAAGCAGATTTATACACACATATATTTTGAATACATATCGTTAGCTTAAATGAAAAAAAGGCACAGATAACAAAAATAAAACTTTACACGAGAAGCGAAAATCTTTGTAAAGGAACAACTAATTATAAACAATTCGATCATTTTTGCAAACAACGCAGTAATCAAACAAATATTTTGAGAAAAATGCGAATGAAGTTTTTAGTTTATATATATAAGTAGAAACAATTTCAATATGAAACTGTATACTAGAGTTGTGTAGTTCATAAACGAACTAATTCAATTGAACTATTCAGTAAACCAAACTATGTAAGCAGGTTAGTTCACTGAGCGGTTTTAGCTCCGTAGTTTAGCAGTTCATCGTTCATTTTTTATTAGAGTTAGGTTAGGTTAGGTTACGAAGGGTAGTAGCGAGTTCGCCACCTCCACTCGGAGGCTCTTAGGCCCATTGTGAATCCCTTCAGAAGAGTTGAGAAGAAAAGAAAAACAGTTAGTCAAAAGATTCATAGGTAAGAGAAAAAGGATAAAGAAGCCAGAGTACCGTCCGCAAGATGTCTAAGAAAGTCAGTAGTCCTAGGCTCTGAATCACTTAGCTGCCCAGCCACCCAACCTCCTTAATGAAGCATATGATGCTTCCCAGCCCACTGCCAGGAATCTCATCAAGTCCATCTAAGAAGCGTCCTCCAAACCACCTCTGTCGGCGAATCTGCAGCCCAGGGCAGTGGCAGAAAGAATGTTCCACCGTCTCTAACTCCTCCTCGTCCCCGCATACCCTGGAGAAATCTGGAGAGTTCCTGTCCCATTTATTCGTCCTGTATCTCACATCGTATTGCCCCGTGAGAGTCCCAATAATGCGCCTCAGAAACCCCCTGCTCTCCCTGAGCAGCAGGTCAGTGCCCATCCTGTCCAGCCTGGGCCATAAAAGCCTGAAGATCCTGCAATCGGCCCTGTCCCTCCAGGTTTGGCCCACCCTGTCCGTTATCCACGTCCCTATCAGTCCATAACAGAAACTCAGTGGTGGCCTCACCGGCTCACAACTAAGTTCAATATTCCGGGCTGATCCCCTCTTCGCCAACTCATTAGGAAATGTCAAAATGACCCGGAACCCAGCAGAGCCTGACCCTGCGTGTACCCATAATCACTCTAAGAGCACGTCTGCAGTCGCCCACGAGTCTAGACCTGATAAAATGTCCCTCTAGAGCCTTAAGCGCGCCCTGACTATCAACGTATATTGTTACGTCACCACTCCCACTCGCGTCCTCCCCTATCAATTCCGCGGCCTTCATCACCGCTAGAATTTCAGCCTGGAAGATGCTGTTTATTAGAGTTAAAGATTTATATATGTATATTAAAGTTTAGTTATGAAAAACAAGTGGCGGCTTAATTTGAGACATCACTAAGCCAAAAAAAATCATCGGCGGCGGCGGCTTGATACATATGATTGGCGACCTAGGCTAGCCGGCTGTCAGCCATTCGGCGTAGGCCTCTGGGTGTCGTAGGGCAACAAAAAAAATCAGATAAACTTTTTAGTTTACATATACTTATGTTAACACAGAAGAATATAAAACCGGTTATTTCTTGTTGGTGGTCGCTCTCTTAATCTCGTGGTGTACGGACGTGTCTACGCGAGTGTATATTTGTAATAGGTGATATTTGTAATAAGTTACAAAAAAAAAATTGTTAATATACATACCTACAAGACATAAGTGAGAATCGAAAATAAAAACAAACTAAACAAACTAAACAAAACAAAACAAAAAAACCAAACGGTTAATGAGTAACAGTAATCGTAGTGACAGTGGGCCTAATAGCCGAAATGCTTACATTGTGTTAAGCTCAGAAAGCGTTAGCAATGAAAACATTAGAGACCCTGAATTTAGTAGAAACTATTTAAGTGCAAAACCGAAAACGAATACAAATAATTTAAGTGCAAGTGTGCCTAATTTGAATAAATGTACTGAACAAGGGACAAATTTAGCCCAATCTCTGTTTAAAAATTATAAATAAAATACCGAGGTGCCAACTTCATCGCGGTCTTCTTTGTCAAGTTCTGGTATCGCACCTACAGCTGCTAAAGGCGCTCCAGGCCCAATTTCTGCGTGTGCTCCTAAGATCCAGGTAGGGATGGACAGGTACGTAACAGTTCTTAAAAGGGGGAGAAGTCCAAAATCGGCAGAAACATCTCAACCTGCAAAAATGTTGAAAGACAATGAAAGGCCAACCTCATCGCAAAATCGTTTTGCCATTCTACAAGAAGATAACGATGCCCCCGTTACTGAAAAAAGTCCTTTAAGCCACCACCGATTTATTTGAGGGAAAGGAATTCAAATGATCTTGTAAAGTTTTTAGTAGGTTCGATTGGAGAAAACGACTTTTACGTTACTAACATTAAACGCGGTAACATATACGAGACAAAAATTCAGGTGAATGACGAAAACGCTTACCGCACCACTATTTCGGAGCTCGAAAAACTTAAGAAAAATTTCTATACTTACCAACTTAAGAACGCTAAGGGCGTCCAGGTAGTTATAAAAGGTATTGACTCTAATGTTGACCCGGAAGAAATTAAAACCAATTTGTGCATGAAGGGCTTTAGAGTCAAATATGTATCAAACATAAGGAACAGGGAAAAATACCCTCAACCATTATTCCGGGTGGAGCTTGAGCCCAGTGACATTAAATTGAAAAAAAATGAAACACATCCGATATATGATCTAAGATATATTATGCACCGTAGAGTTATAGTGGAATTGCCACATAAGCGATCTGGGCCCGTACAGTGCTTAAACTGCCAGGAATATGGCTACACCAAAGCATATTGTAAATTGCCTTCTGTTTGTGTTGTGTGTGGGGATCTGCACGATACGACCAATTGCGACAAGCCAAAAGAAGATCCTAGGGTGAAGAAATGCAGTAATTGCGGGGGAAACCACACTGCCAACTATAGAGGTTGCCCTGTTTTTGACTTGGTTAAACGCTCATCCAAGCCGAAGGTAGTTTCTGCCCCTCCCCAGCCGTTAAATATACCAACAACGAACATTCCCCAGTTAGCACAGCCAACTACTAGTGAAATTTCTTACGCCAACGCACTAAAGTCAAACCAGTCCAATGCACAAAGGCCAAACCAACCAACCACACAACAAGTGCCAACAAGTGAACCAACTGGTCCCAACTTTACCCGCCTGGAAGCCGTAATTGACAATATGGTCAAACAATTTACGCAGATAATGGCGCAAATGGCTGGCATGATGCAGGAGATGCAGAAAATGCAGTCTGCTCTTCTGCAGGCCATGCTTAAAAGACCATGAACTGCCTCAGGGTTTGTTTCTAGAACGTAAACGGCATCCGCCAACACAAAAATGAGCTCGAATGTTTTTTAATACACCATAAAATTGACGTCATGTGTATTTCCGAGACTCATATGACATCTAGGAGCACTTTTAAAATAAGTGGATACAATTTTTATGATTCGAAGGATCCCAGAGATAGATCATGTGGTGGCTCGGCTATACTAATCAAATCAAGAATTAAACACCAATGGTTAGGTGGCATCTCCGAATGCTATATTCAAACAGCTAACGCATTGATGAATTTTTCGCTAACCTATTTATTTCGTCATTGTATTGTCCACCCAGGTTCTCCATAACGAAGGATCAGTACAACAGTTTTTACAAATCTTTAGGTCCCCGCTTCATAGCTGCTGGAGACTATAACGCTAAACACACCTACTGGGGTTCCCGCTTAATTAGTCCCAGAGGTCGTATCTTGTATGATTCCGTATCTGAAATGGGTCTTTGTGTTATTTCTACCGGACAACCAACCTATTGGCCAACCGACCACAATAAAATTCCAGACGTAATAGATTTTGGCGTAGCAAAAGGTATATCCCCGGAGCTTATTGAGGTGCAAGCCTCTCTGGATTTATCTTCTGACCACTCACCCACAATTATCACTATTTGCAGTCCAAACCAAATCGCAACTAGTGATTTTTTCTTATCCAAAAGAGTAAATTGGTTGAAATATAAAAAATATATCAGCTCTCACTGCTCGGAACACATACCACTAAAAACTCCCCAAGAAATCGATGATTGCCTTAATATCCTAAATGAAAACATTAAAGAAGCCGTTGAACATGCTTCTTCAACATACCGTCAGGTCAAATACAACAAAATTTTTTCTGTCGATGTTGAGGAGCTTTTATCTGAAAAAAGGAGAGTCCGAAGAGAATGGCAAAAGCATAGATCGCCCCAACTTAAAACGAAGCTAAAAGAATGTACAAATCGCTTAAAAAACTTGCTGGAGGTACACAGAGTTGCATCAATTAAGAAGTATTCGGAAGGTCTAGACGCGACTCCTCAAACAAATTATTCTCTATGGCGATCAGCCAGTCGTCTCAAAAGACCCGTAATCGAAAAACCACCACTGCGCAATCTAAGAGGATCCTGGGCTAGAAATTATGAAGAAAAATGCGATCTGCTCGCAAGCCATTTAAGAAACGTGTTCACTCCTAATACATGCACTGACGTGAGGGAATTACCGCCTGTTGTTTCTAGACGTCCTATAGAAATACGTTTCCGATATTCAGATGTGGTAGAAGCTATTGCTAACCTTAATGATAAAAAAGCTCCTGGCGTTGATAAAATAAGCAAAAAAATGCTCATTGAGCTACCTGTTACAGCAAAAAGAATAATTCTTTTTATTTTTAATGCCATAATACGGCTTGAACATTTTCCACCAATATGGAAAGTTGCCTTAGTAAAGATGATTCCTAAGCCTGGTAAAGATCCTTCGAAGGTGGAGTCGTATAGGCCTATAAGTTTGTTACCAACTTTGTCCAAACTGTTTGAAAAGCTGCTTAAAAACAAGCTTACTCCGATCCTGAATGAAAACAACTGCATTCCAGATCACCAATTTGGCTTTAGAAGTCAACATAGCACAATAGAACAAACTCACAGACTGGTGCAGGTTAAAAGAAAAACTTTTGAGGAAAAAAAGTATTGCTCCGCGCTTTTTACAGATGTCTCTCAAGCTTTCGATAAAGTATGGTACGAAGGCCTCTTAAACAAACTAAAGCTAAACCTTCCAGCTAATATTTTCAACCTACTAGAAAAGTACATAACCGGTCGAATATTTAAAATCAAAGAGGGAAACCAAATAAGTTGTTACCAACCAATAGGGGCTGGTGTACCTCAAGGGAGTATCCTAGGTCCAATTTTGTACTTGCTTTACACGGCAGATATGCCAACAAACAGTTTTACGCACACGTCTACATTTGCTGACGATACTGCTTTTCTTAGTATTCACAAAGACCCTAAAGAGGCTTCGAACCAGCTGCAACAACACGTAACCCAAGTTGAAAAATGGGCAAAATTATGGGGAATAAAAATTAATGAGCAAAAATGTACCCACGTAACGTTTACTTTACGCAAAGAAACGTGCTCTCCAATCCTTATTAACAACCATATGGTGCCGCAACGATTTGAGACGAAATACCTTGGCATTCACCTGGACCGTCGCCTTACATGGAAGACGCATATAGATGTGAAGTTGACGCAAATAAAACTTAAAGCTACACAACTTTATTGGCTAATTGGCAGAAACTCCGTGCTTCGTCTTGATTGTAAACTTCTACTCTACAAATCGATTTTGAAACCAATTTGGTGCTACGGTATACAATTATGGGGAACTGCTTCCGCATCCAACGTAGAAAAAATTCAACGCCGTCAAAACAAAATCCTAAGAATGATAACTGGTGCTCCTTGGTATATTAAAAACAGCAACATCCATAAGGATTTACAAGTTCCACTAGTTAAATGCGAAATCCTGAACTATGTGGACAAGTATTTAAACAAGCTGGAAACGCATCCAAATCCGCTCGCTCGAAACATCTTGCAACATAGTGGACACACTCGTCTGAAAAGAAGGGACACTATTGAACTTTGATGAAACTGTTTAAATTAATTTACTTTGTTATGAGAATTTAAATTTTGGTCTGGTACTGCCTGGACTAACATAAATTACTTAGTTTTAAGATTTGAAAACTTATTGTTAGTTCGCAAAAGCGAAGATTCAATAATAAAAATATGAAAAAAAAAAAAAAATTTCTTGTTGGTGTTGAAGTTAAATATTAAGGAAATCAAAACAAACAATAAAACTTGGAAGCAATGGCTACAAATTTTAGTAAAAAGAAAACAAGTGAAATGTGGAAGTTTTTTGATGCAATTGATAATTTTTATTTAAAATGCAATATATGCAAAACAAAAATTTATATAAAACAACAACAACCAATTTAAAAAAACACATGAACAACAAACATCCAACTGTGAATTTGCCCAAAAGTCAGAGGACTGTTGAAAGTTTTTTCGTCATAAATTCTTGGCCAGATTTTAATGTATTGCTCTTATATGCATCTTTGTATGTAGGTAGACCTTAACGAAATTGAAGTTTTGGATACAAATATAGAAAGTTTTGCACATCCATCGCATTTACCTGAAATTTCAATCGAAAAGACCACTACCATATCTGAAAAAACTTCTGACGAAGTATGCGTTTCATCTTTACCTAAAGCTGCCGGGCATGGTGCAAAAAATGTCTCGTCAGCACTGCTACATCAGCCAAAAGTATCTTCTATCTTTGGAACGTCGAAAATATCAAAAAAAAAACTGCTAATGAGATAGATCAAAAGTTGTTATTATTATTTATTTGTGATTTACAACCATTTAGCGTTGTTCAAGACTTTGGATTTAAATCCTTTGTTTCAGCCTTAAACCCACTGTATCAGATACAAAGTAGACACACAATCTCAAAAACTGCTATTCCGGCATTACATGAGGAGTGTCTTCATAAAACAACTGATTGTTGGATGTCCATAAATACAGTCAGCTACATTGCCGTAACAGCACATTTTTTATATAACAGTTTTAATTCATACAGTGTTTTGCTGGAATGCTGTTCGATTGACGTTTCTCACACTTCCGAAAATCTTGCATCGGTTTTAAAGGAAATAGTGGAGAATCGGAGTATACAAGACAAAATTTTACTAGCAGTATCAGACAATGCCGTAAATATAAAAAACGCTATAACCTACAGATTAAAAGGAACCATTTTGGATGTTTCGCGCACACTCTTAATCTTATTGTAAAAGATGGGTTAAAAACTGAACAAATTTCGAAAGTTATAAATAAAATCAAACAAATCGTCAAGCATTTTAAAAAGAGCTTTAAATCTAATGAAAAGTTGATGTCTTATCAAAGAAATGCTGGTAATGTGCCATTAAAATTGCTTCAAGATGTTGAAACCAGGTGGAATTCAACTTTATACATGCTACAACAGTTTGTACTTCTTGAAGAAGCAATTAAAGCAACAATTGCACTTATTGACAAACAACAACCTTTTTTTTCACAAGAAGAATGGCTCATAATTAAAAAATTGTGCATCATACAAAAACCTTTTGATGATAAACCAAAAATGTAAGTGGAGAATCATACTGTTCTGCATCTGTTGTCATTCCAATTACAAATGGTTTAGTAAACATTAACTCAAATATAAATGATAGTGATTATCCCTATGAAATCATGCAAGTAATTGAAAAAATTAATTCGCTTAAACAAAGTAGAAGAAAACGAAATACCAACAAAATCAACGTTTTTGGATCCAAGATTTAAAACATATGCATTTTCTGATTCGGTTTGTGCAGAAAATATCAAGAAGGTCATTACTGATTCAATATTTTTTTTATATGATGCTCAAACTAACACAACAGAACAAGCGGCAGAGTTCGCTGCCGATGACAGCCCCAAAACTCTCTCCATATGGAGTTCGTTTGACTCTTTAATTTCTCACTTTAAACCTAGTGGAACCTCACGATCACGAGCATTAATTGAAGTTCAAAGGTATTTAGAAGATGACCTTATATCAAGAAAAACAAATATTTCTAACTGGTGGAGTACAAATAAATATAAATATCCAAATGTTTCTCAAATAGCTCAAAAAAATTTATGTGCATTAGGATCATCAGTTCCATGCGAAAGAATATTTTCAAAAGCTGGGCAAATCTTAAATGACCGACGAACGCGTTTAAACGAGAAAAAAAACAAAAACATTGCTCTTTTTACATTCAAATTATAAGTATATATATATATAATTAATTTTATGTGTATGTTATTATATTCTACTTAGTAGTGTTATGTATACAGCTTAATTTGTATGATTTGTTTTTTTAAGTTTTTATTTTTGTTTACTTACTATTGATTTAAACTATGTTTTGAATCTGTTTAAAATGAATTTAAATCTGTTTTTTAAATTAAAGCTTTACCTTAATGCTCCAAGGGAGCCTTAAAACTTATCAAAAGGTATAAAATTAAATTTTGTATCAAAATTTTGTTTTAAGTAAATTTAAAATATTAATATTAATATTGTATACTGTTTTAACTGCATATGTACATATTAAAAGTTTTGCAATGATATTTCTTTTTAATAAATATTTTGAATTTTTATTTATCGTTTTAATTATTTTTCCAATGCGCTGTTTAGGAGATCGTTAAAAAGAACTAAAATCGCATAACTAGTATCATAATCACTGCTTAAAATAACATTATGTATATTAATTTAACAGAGATTAAAATAACTCTTTTACAAGAAGTGAAAAATGCTAAACAGTGATCACCGTCACTGTTTAAATAACCGGTGATTTTAAAATCGCATTCACTATTAACGATATTCCCTAAAAATCACGGGATCGCTCACCTCTAGTTTGAATTATCGCGTATGAGATGCTTGGGAATCTTTGTATAAGTTTGACATAAGTAAAAACAATCTATATGTCTATGTCTACCCATACAAAAGTAATCTCTTATAGTATCTTGCTTTTCACAAATAACATCATCGAATATTATTATTGAATGGGGATTTGCTTCAACTGGGCTTAGAACTTTTTCGTTTTCCGCAAATGTAAGGTTGATTTCTTTGATTGGAGTAGTTAATTTTTTGAGATAACAATATTTTGGTTGATAGAAAGATTTAGAATATATGTAAATATTTTTAAAGCAAAGACCATTAGGGCTTTCTATTAGACTGATCATAACATTCGTTTTACCACAGCTTGAGGGCCCAACAATTAATGCTCGTATTGTATTTGGTAACAATACACTATGATTAATTTGAAATTGTTTATGTTGTTCCTCGTCCGCATTTCTTACTACGATTTCTTTTGCTTGCTTTACCAATCGCATATTTAAAACTAATTTGTTTTGCGATATTATTCCTCTTTTATAATAAAAACTTATCATTTGAATTTAGAATATCAATAGGAAAAAACATTGACACATCTTTGAATAATTAAAGTATAAAATGGGTATAAACTACAACAACAGATCTGAACATAATCAGTATAAAACTGGTATCGGTTTAGTAAACAACTTAATAAACAAATTGCCTATTGAATTACATTTACCTGATTATGAGTTTTGTGGACCTGGAACAAAACTTGAAAAACGTTTAGCAAGAGGAGATAAAGGGATCAATTTATTAGATGCAGCTCGTAGACAACACGATATTACATATTCAAAAACAAACAATATAAACAAAAGACATCAAGCCGATAAAATATTTGCGGAAAAATCTTGGCAGCGAGTTATATCCAACGATAGTAGTTTCAAAGAACGAGCGCACGCCTGGCTTGTGACAAACACGATGGAAGCAAAAGTTAAATTAGGATTAGGTATGAAGAAATACAAAATTCAGAAAAAAAGCAAATCGAAGAAAAAGTTATAAAAGAGAAACAAATATAACAAAAAATTATTTTCTACTACTGTTAAAAATGCATTAAAGATTTAAAAAAAAAGAAAAACCTGAAAGTATCAACTCTGCTATTAAAATGGCGCAAAAAATCATAAACTCAAAATTCAAGAAGAATAATAAATCAAATGTAATTATTCCAAGGGTAAAATGCCAAAAATTGGCGTATTCCTACCATTAATTCCAATTCTGACAGCATTGTCTGCACTTGGAGGCTTAGCAACAGGAGAATCAGCTATTGTTAAAGCAGGTAATGATATAAAAAAAGGAAAAAAAAACTAGCAGAAGCAACTCGTCATAATAGATATATGGAATCAATTGCTATGGGGAAAGGTTTATATCTGAAACCGTATAAATCTGGATTTGGACTTTACTATAAATCAACTCCAAAAAATTTTTAAATAATCTACCCAATCAGCCATTAAATCATCTACATTTAATAAAATATGGTAAACACCTAAAACATTTCAGAGGTGTTTTTATGCGTAACAGTTTACCTAAAAAACCATTAGTTCAAGAAATTTTATTCTTACCATTCTATTACGTGTACTTTGAAGCGATGATAACAGAAATAACTTTAATAAACCACTTTACAGCCTTTTATATTAAGTTTATAACACACAATAAAAGTCAATGTTTAAATGAATTCATAGAGAATAAATGATTGTTATTTAAGAGAAAAACACACATTATAAATAAAAATATGGGTGCTGGGCACGAATACACATTATTTTTTATGGGGAAATCGATATATGATAATCCTAATTGGAAAAATATATGCACTGGTATTGCTTAACCTATACAGGTTAATGCTTATAGGAACGCATACACACATCAATCCTAATAGAGCTCTAATTGGATTAAAGTTGGGTTCCAATTACCTTCTAATTGAAATCTTATTGATCCCCAATTGAATTCTAATTGAAAACGCAAAAAATTCTAATTGGATTCTAATGAGGTTCTCATTGAATTTTAATTGGATTCCTTACGGGCTCACTTACACAGATCACTTCTTATGGAAAACGTGTACGGATCACTCCTTATGGAAAAACGTGTACGGATCACTCCATATGGAAAACGTGTACGGATCACTCCTATTGTTCCAGAATCCCCACAAATATACTACTGTTTTGGTTTGTTAAAAAATATTCGAGTTCGTTTTTGTGTTGGCGAATGCCGTTTGCGTTCCAGAAAAAAACCCTGAGGCAGTTCATGGCCTTTTCAGCATGGCCTGCAGAAGAGCAGACTGCATTTTTTGCATTTCTTGCATCATGCCAGCCATTTGCGCCATGATTTGCGTAAATTGTTTAACCATATTGTCAATTACTGCTTCCAGGCGGCTAAAATTGGGACCGTTTGGTTCATTTGTTGGCACTTCTTTTGGAGCAATTGGCTGATTAGGCTTACTTGTGTTGGGCTGATTAGGTTTACTTGTGTTGGGCTGATTTGACTTTAATGCATTAGCATAAGAAATTTGCCTTGTTGTTGTCTGTGCTAATGGGGGCATAGTAAAACTTGGTATATTTGACTGCTGAGGAGGGGCAGAAGCTATTTTCGGCTTAGATGAGTGCCTAACTGAATCGAAAACAAGATAACCTCTATAGGCAGTGTGGTTTCCACCGCAATTGCTGCACTTTTTCACCCTAGGATCATCTTTTGGTTTGTCGCATTTGGTCGTAGCATGCAGGTCCCCACACACAACGCAAACAGAAGGCAACTTACAATAAGTTTTGGTGTGGCCATACTCCTTGCAGTTCAAGCAATGTACGGGTCCAGATCTCTTATGTGGAGTTTCAACAACAACTCTACGATGCAAAATATATTTAAGATCATAAACTGCGTGGGTTTCGCTTTTTTTAAGTTTTAAATCACCAGGATCAAGCTCCAACCGGAACAATGATTGGGGATGCCTTTCTCTGTTTCTAATATTCGATACGGATTTGACTTTGAAGCCTTTGCTGCACAAACCGGCTTTAATCTCTTCCGGGTCAACGTTAGAGTCAATACCTTTTATGAATATTTTTTAATAAACCAAAAAATTGATGTCATGTTGATTTCTGAGACGCATATGACATCTAGAAGTAATTTCAAAATTAGAGGCTATTGTTTTTACGATTCAAAGGATCCCAGAGAAAGATCATGTGGTGGCTCGGCTATAATAATAAAATCGAGAATCAAACATCAATGGATGGGTGGTCTCTCCGAATGTTATACGCAAGCAGTGTATTGTCCACCCAGGTTCTCTATAACAAAGGATCAGTTCAACAGTTTTTACAAATCTTTGGGTCCCCGCTTCATAGCTGCTGGAGACTATAACGCTAAGCATACGTACTGGGGCTCTCGCCTAATAAGTCCCAGGGGTCGTGTTTTGTTTGATTCCGTATCTGAAATGGGACTTAACGTTATTTCATCTGGACAACCGACGTATTGGCCAACTGATCACAATAAAATTCCAGACGTTATTGATTTTGGCGTAACAAAAGGTATATCCCCGGAACTTGCCGAAGCTCAAGCCTCGTTGGATTTATCTTCAGACCACTCTCCCACTATAATCACTATTTTTAGTCCTCATCAATTACAAACAAGTGATATTTTTTCATTTAAAAGAATTAATTGGTTAAAATACAAAAAATTTGTCAGCACCCACTGCTCGGAAAACCAGCCGCTAAAAACTCCCGAAGACATCGATGATTGTCTGAGCAGCCTTAATGAAAACATAAAAAAAGCCGTTGATCATGCTTCTTCCTACTATCGTCAGACAAAATACAACAAAATTTTTTCAGCCGATGTGCAACAGCTTTTATCTGAAAAAAGAAGAGCCCGAAGGGAATGGCAAAAGCACAGATCATCCCAACTTAAAGCCATGTTGAAGGAATGTACAAACCAACTGAAAAATTTGCTAGAAGTTCACCGATTGGCATCTCTTAAGGAACACCTCGAAGGTCTAGACTCGACTCCTCAGACTAATTATTCACTATGGCGATCGGCCAAATATCTTAAAAGATCCGTTATAGCGAGACCACCACTACGTAATCTGAGAGGATCCTGGGCAAGAAGTGATGAAGAAAAATGTGTTCTGCTCGCAAGTCATTTAACAAATGTCTTCACTCCAAATACATGCACTGACATGAGTAAATTACCGCCTGTTGTTGCTAGATGTCCTATGGATATACGTTTTCAGCTGTCAGATGTCGTAGAGGCTATTAATAATTTAAATGCTAAAAAAGCTCCTGGCTTTGATGAAATCAGCAACAAAATGCTTTTAGAACTGCCTTGCACAGCAAAAAGAATAATTCTTTTTATTTTTAACGCTATATTAATGCTCGAACATTTCCCGCCAGTATGGAAAATTGCCTTGGTAAAGATAATTCCTAAGCCGGTAAAAGATCCTTCGAAGGTGGAGTCTTACAGGCCTATAAGTCTGTTACCAACTATGTCCAAATTGTTTGAGAAATTGCTTAAAAACAAGCTGACTCCGATCCTGAGTGAAAACAACTGCATTCCAGATCAACAATTTGGATTTAGAAATCAGCACAGTACCATCGAACAAACCCACAGATTGGTACAGGTTATAAGAAAGGCCTTTGAGGAAAAGAAATATTGCTCCGCGCTATTTATAGATGTCTCTCAAGCGTTTGACAAAGTATGGCATGAAGGCCTGTTAAACAAATTAAAGCTCAACCTTCCATCTAATATTTTTAACCTATTAGAAAAATACATAACCGGCCGACAATTTATGATTAAAGAGGGAAACCAAACAAGTTCTTCTCAACCAATAGGGGCTGGTGTACCTCAAGGGAGTATACTAGGTCCAATTTTGTACTTGCTTTACACAGCAGATATGCCCACAAACAATCTTACTCATACGTCGACATTTGCTGATGATACCGCCTTTCTCAGTATTCATAAAGACCCTGAAGAAGCCTCAAAACAACTTCAACATCACGTAACCCAAGTAGAAAAATGGGCAATAAAAATAAATGAACAAAAATGCACCCACGTTACTTTTACGTTACGCAAGGAAACGTGCCCCCCAATTCTTATTAACAACCATACGGTGCCTCAACGAATTGAGACGAAATATCTTGGCATTCACCTGGATCGCCGCCTCACATGGAAGTCACATATAGATGCAAAGTTGACACAGATAAAACTTAAAACGGCCCAAACCCACTGGCTAATCGGTAGAAACTCTGTGCTACGTCTTGATTGCAAGCTTTTACTATACAACTCAGTTTTGAAACCAACTTGGTGCTACGGGATACAATTATGGGGCACTGCTTCCGCCTCCAACATTGAAAAAATTCAACGCCGTCAAAATAAAATCCTAAGAATGATAACTAGTTCTCCTTGGTACGTTAAAAACAGCAACATCCACAAAGATCTACAAGTTCCACTAGTTAAATGCGAAATCCTGAACTATGTGGACAAGTATTTAAACAAGCTGGAAGCACATCCAAATCCTCTCGCTCGAAACATTTTGCAACATAGTGGACACACTCGTTTGAAAAGAAGGGATACTATTGCACTTAGATGAAACTACTGAATTAATTAATTTTATTATGAGAACTTAAATTTTAGTCTGGCACTGGCTGGTCTAATAAAAAATAAATAGTTTTAAGATTTGAATACTTATTGTTAGTTCGCCTAAGGCGAAGATCCAATAATAAAAAATATGAAATAAAAAAAAAAAAAAAGTTGGTAAGTGTAGAAGTTTTTCTTAATTTTTTCGAATTCCGAAACCGTGGTGCGGTAAGCGCTTTCGTGATTTACCTGGATTTTTGTCTCATAAATGCTACCACGTTTTATGTTAGACACATAAAAGCTATTTTCACCTATTTAAACTTAATAAGATCGTTGGAGTTTCTTTCTCTCAAATATATTGGAGGAGGCTTAAATTTATTCTTCTCGGTAATAGGGGTATCGTTCTCCTCTTGCAGTATGGCAAAACGATTCTGCGATGAGGTTGGCTTCTCCTCATCTTTTGAAATTTTTGCTGGTTTGGTAACCTCTGCGGATTTCGGGCTACTACCCCTTTTAAGAACTATAATATAGCGGTCTATCCCTACCTGAACCTTTGGAGCTTCTGAAGAAAGTGGGCTGGGACCGCCTTTAGCAAATGATGAGTATGGTACCTCGGTGTTTTTTTTTATAATTTTTAAAAAGAGATTGGGCTAAGATTGTTCCTTGTTCAGTACACTTATTTAAATTAGGCGCACTTGCACTTAAATTGCCTTTAATTATTTTCGGTTTCGCACTCAATTAGTTTTTATTATATTCAGGGTCTCTGATGTTTTCATTGCTAGCACCTGCACCGAAAAAACTGAGTTGTAGAATCAGTTACGAATTTCAGAGAATCAGTAAATATTTTGTCTGGCTGAGGACCTACAACGAAAATTGTAAATTTAGACAAACAATTTTGCAAGAATTTTATTGAAAATATTATAGTTTTAGTTTTAGATAAAAAAATTTGTTGAGCTGGTTAAATATTTCAATTGCCTAGGCGGTAATTTTGTTTGATTTAAAAATCAAATAAAAATTTTATTAGAGACCATTAAATAAATTTACTAAAAAAATAAATTATTTTGAACAAGAATTTGTTTGAAAAATTTTTTTTGTAGTTTTTTGTGTGTGAGCTTAACACAATGTAAGCATTTCGGCTGTTTGGCCCACTGTCACGACGATTACTGTTGCTCATTAACCGTTCGCTTTTTTTCTTTATTTATTTTGTTGTTTTTTTTTCTTTTTTCACTATTATGTATGTGTGTGTATGTATATTAATAAATTCGTTTGCCACATATTACTAATATCACCTATTACTAATATTAAACTCGCGTAGACGCATAAAATGGTTTTATATTAATTCACTTACAAACGAGTTCGTTTACTTTTTTAACATAAATTCCCAATATTTATTCTTCATGGTGTATTTCGGAAAAAATAGGATATGTTTGTTGATTTTAAGTCAAAGCAAACATTTTTTTTCTTTATTTGACTGTAAGGATACTTCGCGCTCTTCCTTATTTATTTTAGTCAATATAGCAATTTTTTTAACGGGAACCAGGTTTTTTGAATAGTATTGTTTGAATTGATAGCGGCATTAAAAATTTTTATTTTTTTAAATTTATTTTTTTATTAATGAAACTCAAACAAAATTTAAAGCCTGTTTTTTAGTGCAAGAAAACGCAAAAGCCGATTATAGCCCAACAATTCACAAAAAACCTTCGGCTAAAGCTGAAAGTCAATAATTCGCTTTTCATGCGTTCTTGCTATATACGCGGTTGTGAAAAAAGTTGAATAAGTGTATTTTAATATGGCAAGTAACATACCATGACGCGTTGACGTCATTTGACGCGACGCACGCAAAAACAAGAGCTTCTTTTCACTTTTGCATGCGTCATAAAGCGTCAGCTATTTTAACTAATGGGGGTGAAAGTTTTATATTATTTTAAAAGTAACCGATAAACTTTATTAAAACGCATTTTTTGTTTTGTTATTGTAAAAATTCTATTCGTCAAAGCATTGCATGTACTAGAAACGCAACAGCGTGCAAAAAGTTCAGAAAGACACAACGCATTGCGACATTGTCACGTGCCATGGACTTTCAGGTTAATCGTATGACTGCTAAATAGCAATCTTTCAGGGATTGTTTGAATGTTCAAACGACGACGGCGGCTGCAAAAAAAGCGTTGGCACAACAAATATCAAAATGTGGCTCAAAAATATTATTTGTAAATTTATTTACGATTGTTGCTTAAGAACAATGGTCCAATGATTTTAAAAACACATAAACAACGATTTTCTTGTTTAGTAATCGTCAAAATTACTCGTAAGAGCATAGTTTTCAAGAACCAAACAGCAAGCGCCTGGAAGATAAAAAAAGGGTTGCGAAATAATTGCTCGGGTCAAATAAACGTTTACTAGTGCACTACTACATACATAAGTACAATAATATTAATGCATTCTGCATTCCTTTATTTGAGAAAATTTATCCATGCCTTTGTTAACTATTGTATTAAGGGATACACAGCAGGTATCTGTTAAACCTAAAAAAGGTCATTTATAGTTTTGTATATGCATTCAATAATAAAACAAAGATACCGAATAAGCAACAGGAGATATTTTTAATTTTTTGCAGGTGCTAAATCTATGAACGTCATTTATAGTTTTATATGTATATTTTATCCCTAAAACAAAAGGTACTTAACAAAGGAATTTTCAATATCCTGTTGAAACAATAAATAGAAAATAAATAAATTTATGACCGTCTCAGTTCACGAATGTAACTAAAAACTAGCAAAAACACGGCTACCTTTTTTCAATTAACGTTATATGAAAGCATTGCTTTGTTTGAGAAAAATTTTTCAATTCCTTTGTTAACTATTGTATTAAGGGATACATAGTAGGTATTTGTTAAATCTAAAAAGGTCATTTTTAGTTTTGTATATGTATTCATTAATAAAACAAAGATACCGAATAAGCAACAGGAGATGTTTTTAATTTTTTGCAGGTGTTAAATGTAAAAGATCATTAAGAGTTTTGCATGTTTATGCCTGTCTTATATTTTTGATGTAATTTGTTCTTAAAAGAATATATAACTGTGACCTTGAGTTAGTTGCGTTTTAAGTAGAACCTTAGATATTTAAATTTTTTTTTTTCATGTGTTAAATCTAAAAAGGTCATTTATAGTTTTGTGTATGCATTCATTAATAAAACAAAGATACCGAATAAGCAACAGGAGATATTTTTAATTTTTTGCAGGTGTTAAATCTATGAAGGTCATTTAAAATTTTAAATGTATATTTTATCCCTAAAACAAAGCTACTTAACAAAGGAATTTTCAATATCCTTTTGAAGCAATAAATATAAAAGAAATAAATTTATGATCCTCTCGGTTAATGAGTGTAGCCAAAAACTAGAAAAACACACCTACCTTTTTCAATTAACATTATATGAAAGCATTGCTTTGCTTGAAAAAATTTTTTAATTCCTTTGTTAGCTATTGTATTAAGGAATGCATAGAAAGTATCTGTTAAACCTAAAAAAGGTCATTTATAGTTTTATATATGCATTCATTAATAAAACAAAGATACCGAATAAGCAACAGGATATATTTTTAATTTTTTGCAGTTGTTAAATGTAAAAGATCATTAAGAGTTTTGCATGTTTATGCCTGTCTTATATATTTGATGTAATTTGTTCTTAAAAGAATATATAACTTTGACCTTGAATTAGTTGCGTTTTAAGTAAAACCTTACCTTGTAATTCTTACATTTATAAAATAAATTGTAGACTTTTCCTTTGTAAAAAATTTTTTATTTTCTATATAAAAAGTACAGGCTCCTAAAAATGTTAGTTATATTTAAGTTCAAATATTGCAAAACCATTCGGTTATTGACGTCCTTTGTAAATAACTGTCCAGGTTTTTTAATTTATTTTGGCTAAATAAGGATCCTCTTTGTTCAAATATTTTACAATCCTTTGTGGAAGATAAAACCATTTATTATTTTCTAAATATACAATAACTTTTGATCCATGCTGTGTGACCATCCACTCGAAATTTATAATTTCGTAAGTTTGATTCAATGGAATATCATCAATTCTGGTGTACTCTGGCTTTATACCTTGGGCAATATTTATTATTTGTTGATACATCTGAAAATTAATGTATGTATATAAATAAACGAAAACCTTTATTTTAAGAAATTTTATTCTTACCATTCTATTACGTGTACTTTGAAGCGATGATAACAGAAATAACTTAAGTAAACCACTTTACAGCCTTTTATATCAAGTTTATAACAGACAATAAAACTCTCAGTTAACTAAAGCGTTAAAAACTCAATGTTTAAATGAATTCATAGAGAATAAATGATTGTTATTTAAGAGAAAAACACACATTATAAATAAAAATTATGGGTGCTGTGTACAAATACACATTATTTCTTATGGGGAAATCGATATATGATAATCCTAATTGGATAAATATATGCACTGGTATTGCTAAACCTATACAGATCAATGCTTAAAGGAACGCATACACACATCAATCCTAATTGAGTTTTAATTGGATTAAAGTTGGGTTCCAATTGCTTTCTAATTGAAATCGTATTGATTTCCAATTGAACTAATTGCAAACGCTAAGAAAATTCTATTTGTATTCTAATTAGATTCTTATTGAATTCTAATTGAAAAACACATTAATTGGATTCTAATTGGGCTCTAATTGGATTCCCTCGTCCCCAAACCGCTCCTTATGGACAATCATGTACAATCACTCCTTATGGAAAACGTGTACGGATAACTCCTTACGGAAAACCATTTACGGATAACTCCTTATAGAAAACGTGTACGGAGCAATCCTATTGTTCCAGAATCCCCACAAATAAACTACTATTCTGTACTTGCTTTACACAGCAGATATGCCCACAAACAATCTTATTCGTACGTCGACATTTGCTGATGATACCGCCTTTCTCAGTATTCATAAAGACCCTAAAGAGGCCTCAAAACAACTTCAACATCACGTATCCCAAGTAGAAAAATGGGCAAAGTTGCGGGGAACAAAAATAAGTGAACAAAAATGCAACCACGTTACTTTTACGTTACGCAAGGAAACGTGCCCCCACATCTTAATAACAACCATACGCTGCCTCAACGAATTGAGACGAAATATCTTGGCATTCACCTGGATCGCCGCCTCCCATGGAAGTCACATATAGATGCGAAGTTGACGCAGATAAAACTTAAAACGGCCCGAATCCACTGGCTAAACTGGTACGTCTTGATTGTAAACTTTCACTTTACAACTCAATTTTGAAGCCAATTTGGTGCTACGGAATACAATTATGGGGCACTGCTTGCACCTCCAACATTGAAAAAATTCAACGCCGTCAAAATAAAATCCTAAGAATGATAACTGGTGCTCCTTGGTATGTTAAAAACAGCAACATCCACAAAGATCTGCAAGTTCCACTAGTTAAAAGCGAAATTTTTAATTATGTGGACAAGTATTAAAACAAGCTGGAAACACCTTCTATACCGCATTTACGTTTAGGATAAAGGTAAAAAAACAAAGCCTAGTTTTATTTTCAGTACTTGCATTTTTGGCAGTTGAAGTACACTTAAAAATTTTAATTGTTAACACTAAAAGGTATAACTGAAAACAAACCCCTCTCTTTGTGTTGTTTATTTAAAAACTATAATTTTATTTAGTAAATTAATAAACTAAAATTGAAATAAAGTTCAAAATACTCTGCACAGTGTGCCGCGTGGAAAATGCTGGGTGGACAAAATTCATGTAATCATTTCTAGGAAATATTATTTGCAAAACATAGAAAATGGTGTTTGTCAAATTCGCAAGTGGTGAGTTATAAGTGTCAGAAGTCAGGTAGTGAGTTTGATGAAACCCTTTCAATCGATCAGTTGCAATTTAGCGACACTTTAGTGCACATCTCACAGCGGCATATTGTAATATTGTAAAAGTTTTTGTAATGGATATAAATACTGACACTAAGTACTATTTTTTATGTATTTTATGAAATCAGAATCTATTAATTTGAATTTTTAAAAATTTTCTTTACATATTAGCGTGTTTAAAAATTTTTTTAAAGGTTCACCTCTATCCGGAATAGTTTTTAGATATTACGCAGACATAACTTTATTCTTCGTAAAAATACATATATTGCTTAGCACACTTCAGTACAAAATGTAATTTTTTTTCTTTTTTTTCAGAACCCCTTTACTCAATTTCAAGGGTTGCCTTTTTTGAGGAGTATTCGAAACACACGAAAAATTAAAAAAACTCGCGGGCAGCCAAAAATAAATAAAGTTGAAGACAAGTATCTAACTTTTCTAATAAGATTGTTGCCAAATGGTTGGCTCCAGGAAAGTCAAAAAAGTTTTTTTTTTGTTTAAAAATAACACTTGGATGGATGAAGCAGACACACAGTTTATTGCGCCATAACCTTCGACATCAAATAAGGCTGTGATTACTGCAGGAAGACCCCGCAAAGATTTCCTGGGATCGTCGTTTAAGACGAAGAAGCGTCTCGTCGTGGATCTTGTAGAATCTCAAAGTGTCAGTTAATTGATGACTGCTGCCAAAATTGTTGTGCGTTCAACAGCGCAAAGAAAAATTGCAAATATGATTCGAGCCATTAGTGAGAGGTCAGATAATATTATTAGGGCTAAGAATATAAGTTCCGTTAACTCTAGGCAATTAAGTAGTGACAAAGCCTTAGCTTACTATACATATTCTAACTCAACAACACATTCTTTCAAACAAACTAGGAAATGTTCCATGAAGACGGGGTATAATGTGCTTCCGTTATATTTTTGTTTAAAAAAATTCAAAGATTCCTGTTACCCTATAGAGGACCACATTGCTAAAGCAGAAACTTGTGCTGGAATAAATTTCCAAACCTTATTAGATAAAGCAGTAGAACATGTTCATCGTTTACACTTGCTAGTATGTGTAGATGTGATAAAAGTTTTGGGCACAGCAGATACAAACATAGATTTGAGAGCACTAAAGATACGGACGGAGCTTCTTTTGCGAAGAGGCTCAGGAAGCACGAAACAAAGATTGCCGCAGATTTAGGGAGCAAAACACCCGTAAGTGCTTGCGTGTTGCCTCGAATAGAGACCTACTGTCCACGTTACCTATAACATCTGATCCTTGGATCAATAGCCTTCGAGAGATTCAAAATAAACCGGAAAAATTTGTACAGATATATTAAAGTTAACTGTAAGTCCTAGCATAGAAGAGTCAAGACTAGAATCGTCACCTTATTTTCGCACAATGCCACAAAATATTGACGATTATACAGTAAACTCATAAGAAGATGCCGATGACTAGGTTAAGCTACTATTTTTATTAATATTGTTAAATAATTTAGTTTTTTTTCTATATCATTACCATAAAAATTTGAAAGAAGAGCTACTTTCTACTTTTGCATGCGTCATAAAGCGTCAGCTATTTTGACTAATGGGGGTGAAAGTTTCTTATTATTTTAAAAACTATCGTTAAACTTTATTGGAAGGTTTTTTTTGTTTTGTTGTTGTAGCATTGCATGTGATTGAAACGCAACAACGTGCAAAAAAATCAGAAAGACACAACGTATTGCGACGTTGACGCGTGCCATGGGCTTTCAGGTTAATCGTATGGCTGGTAAATAGCATCTTTCAGGGATCGTTTGAATGTTCAAACGACGCACAACAAGTTTTAAAATGTTGCAAAAAATATTGATTGAAAATGTATGTACGATTGTTGCTTAATAACAATGGTCCAATGATCTCAAAAACACATAAGCGAAGATTTTCTTGTTTAGTAATCGTCAAAATTACTCGTAAGAGCATATCTTTCAAGAGTCAAACAGTAATCGTCTGAAAAATAAGAAAGGGTCGCGAAATAATCGCTCGGGTCAAATAAACGTTTAAGCTTCAGCTGGGTCACTTCATGCATAGACATAGGGGCGGAAGAAGTTGATAGCCCAATGTATTGCGGTTAGTTCTTGTTAAATAACTGATTTATTTGATTAACCTTTGGTAAAGGCCCTTGAGGCGTAAGCGACAGGTAGGTGAATACCATCATATTCTTGACTAAGAATGGCTCCGCAGGCGTCTTTACTTGCATCCGTTGGGATGCAGAATTGCTTTTCAAAATTCGGGTACTGTAATATTTGTGGTGATAAAAGAGATTTTTTTTAGATATTGGAATGCTGCTTCGCAGCTTTTTGACCATATAAGTTGAGTATTTTTCCTCGTTAATCTTGTGAGATGTACTGAATGCTCAGCAAAGTTTTTTATGAATCTACGGTAATAGTTGCAGAAAGCCACAACTCTTCTTGCATCCTCAGCATTTTTGGGTGCCGGGTAGTTTTTTATTATTTCAAATTTTCCATCATCTGGGTAAATGCCTCTGTCAGTACACTTATGACCCAAAAATGTTACTTGATGTTTAAAAAATACGCATTTGTCTGGGTGCAATTTTAAGTTGAATTTTCTACATATTTCAAAAATATTTTTAAGATTTATAAGCATATGATTTTCTGAGCAACCCAGAAAAACAAGATTATCCATATACAAGAACGCTTGAGACCGCTTCAGGCCTGCGAACGCCATTGTCATCATGCGTTGGATGGAATTCGGGACTACCTTGAGTCCATAAGGGAGTTTTTTAAATCTGTAAGATCCAGCGTTAGTGGAAAAACGATGTAACGACTCTAGAGCTACCATTAAATTATATTTGGTGGAAACCTGACATTAGGTACAGACATGAAATGTCGTCAATTCTAGGGAGAGGGAATTTATCTGCTATCAGTTTTGTATTGACTTGCCTATAGTCAATGACTAGTCTCCACCTCTTTTCGTTGTAATTTGGCAATGATTTTTTTGGTACAAGCAATATTGGGCTATTAAATTTGGATACAGACGGTTCAACGATGCCATCACTTATAAGTTTTTCTACCTGACTATTTATTTCGGCCTTTTGTGATTCTGGAATCCGATAGTTTTTTATGTAAACTGGTGTATTGTCTTTTAATCTTAGTTTTTGCTAATAAAAGTTATTACATGAATTTTTTTCATTTTCTAACCCAAAAATGTCCGTGTATTGTGAGCATAATTTTGTCAAGTTATGATATGCAAATTTTAGGAAGTTGGCCTAAAGTTTTTCTAAAATTTCTTTTGATCTGGAGTCACTGTTTTTATGTTGGTTTTGTGGAGTTTGAACTAAGTAGTAATTATCTAAGTTTTCTGTGATAACGTTTGTATTTGATATAAATGCATTTTCATCTGTGGTGTTAATAATACGAACGTAAAGCAATTTGTTTGTTGTGATGGAGTTTGCTATATATATACCGGGAGCAACCTCCTGATTGGGTACAAATATAGAACCATTTTCCGTTTCAACGTTGACTCTTCTAATGACTTCGCTTCGTGCGGGTATTGACAGAAGATTTTGTGAAGAAGGTTGATTTCGTAATTTGAAGATTATTTAATGTATGAAATCGTCGGGTCGGAGTACTAATAGATGACTATTTTTGCAAACATCAAGAACGCAGTTGTATTTTGTAATGAAATCAAGACCAAGAATACCATCAGTGGGTACTGGAAAATTATCATCAACGATGAGGAAGTCATGCTTAATAAGAATATTTTTTTTAATTAAATTACCCGTGATTTTACCTGTCGTATATACCAGGATATTACCTACGCCTGTCAGCTTACATTTGTATGTAGGGTCAAGGTTTTCCCGTTAGTTTATGCAGTTGGTTTTTAAAATGGACACACTATTAAGAATGTATTGACATTTTGGCTTAGTGTGTTTTCAATAGAGCAATAGTTTGATAAATATAGATTGAAATGATAAATTTGGTTTCTGTTAAGAATTGCGGAGTCGATGCTGTTCTAATTTTTCTTCAGTTTTCCCCCAGATAGGTGGTCAGGGGTCGCTACCGTTTCCCTGAGCGTCACTAGTAATTAGGTTAACATTTTCATTATAATAAGCACGCCTATAATTATTGCGACTGTTGTGATTGTTTCGATTTTTATTACCATTTCGGTTGTAATTACCGCTAGTGTTATTTCGGTAATTAATATTATTGTTATTACGCATATTATTGTAATTGTTGTTAATGCCGTTATAATTTCGATAATTATTGCGATTATTATCTCGATTATTAGTGAATTTGTGAGGTATTATGTTTCTAGATCCCACGAACATAATAGTTGGTGGCTGTGTGTCTATTTCCAAAAGTTAAGATGTAGCCTCCTCAATTGAGTTGAACATGCCAGCTTGCATTATTAGTTTTAATCGTTCAGAGTTTGCGTTCTGGATTAATGATTTCGTCCCGGCTTTTGTAGCAACCTTATTCGCTGCTACTTTCGTCATGCCGTCTGACATATAGCCATTTGCCAGTTCATTAGAGAGTTGTTCAATCTCTTTCAGGTACTGGGTTTGATTTTTATCATACTGTTTGACTGCGTTTATTTTTGTTTTTAGAGCGTCAGCGGAGTCTCCTTTGATAAAGTTTTTCAATTTTTCAATTATTGCTTCAATTGAATCGAGTCCTTCTATTTTATTCCTGACATTGCTCGTTATTTTTGTATGTATTATATTAATAAGGAAGATTCTGGATTTGCTTCCTTTATAGATACTAGCAAATTAATTGCGTCAATGAATTTACGCAAATTTATGAAATTACCATCAAAATCAGGTAAAATTTTGCTAGCGGATTCTAGGAATTTGTTTGGATCAGTCATAGTTGACTCTATTGGGATACCTTGGGACAGGTTTAATGTTTGAAGCTTTATATTATCAGGATTGGGAGGTAATGTGAATGGCGATTTAAGTTCTTCACAAACTTTTGAAATTTTGGTTCATAAGGTGTTTAGAATCGCTTCGCATTCAGTGAAATGCCCGTCTGTTAGTTTATCATTAATTTGATTAACTAAGTTAATTGTTTTGTTATAATAGGTTTCTAAAAGTTCCAAATGCTTGCTGATAGTTTCTGTACTTGGTTTTTTAGTTTTATTTATACATATGAAACTTTTATCGAATTCAGTCCTATAAGAAAGAAGCTCCTCAACCACATTTGATCATTTGTCCTGAGCCATTAAAACGAACCAAAAAAAGGGAATATTTTCTATATATTTATATACTTCCTTTATTTTATATTCAAATTATGTATTCCTTTATTATTATTAAAAAAAAATGTCCTTTTAAATCATATTATACATATTTTAAAATTGTTTATTTTAATAATTTAAGAGAGGCAAACAATAAAACTTTACACTTTTTGTATAGGATTTAATATTTTCTTACTCGTGTTAAAGCATCCTATACTAAATACGTACATATATATTATTTTTTTGTGTAATTACGCTTTCAATATGTGTAAGATATATAAATATATTAGTGTTTGGATATGAGCACAATATATAAAAATATATATAAAATTTAAATTTACCAGCACCTTTATCGTAAAGGTTGGGATGGTCCTTGAGTTGGTTGCCTGAAATACCACATGTTTGATGACCTTGTTTTGTTGATGTTGATTGAAGAAACGAGCTCGTATGTTGCACCTATTCACAAACACTCTCACTGACACAAGCGTATTATTCATGAGTGCCTGCTCCTTGAAAAAATGTTTTTTTTGTTGGTGTGTGTTTTTTTCTTTTATTACTATTGTTTTTATTTTGTCTAAATGTTTTTTATATACGGGGCCGAGGCCGTTGTATTACATACTAAGTTGGTTTAGGCTTAGTATGTAATGCTAATGATGTCATCCTTTTTCACCTCCTTTTGTTCTTTAGTCTCTCTAACACTCTTACCAATTCGCATCCCGCAAATATGGCGGGATATGTGGAATTGCGTGGTAAGTAGGTACAGGGGTGTTTAAGGCTAGGTGTGAATGACTGAATTTTTATGTAATTTTTTATGCTTGAAATACCGTTTTCTTTGTATTTTTTAATCTTTAAATGAGAAATTTACGAAAACTTAAATTGAAGTGCCCTGTTGTGCATTGCTATGTCGTAGTTAGATAACAAGATTCAATGAAAAAAAAATACTTAAATGGAATAAAACAAACTTCAAAATTAAAAAAGAAACAGTTAAAGAGGAAAACTTTAAATTTGGCCATGAAAGTAACAGAAAAATAGATTTGGCTTATATTTTCGATGGAAGTAGTTCATCCTGTAGTGTTTTATCAAAATAAGAAACTTTTTTTGGAACTAGGCAATTGAATGTATATTTTAAACTTGTAAATAGAGAGTAAAAAAGAATGCAGAATTGGGTCACTTTTAGTCGCCTTAACTGCTGGTTAGTTCACTAATTTCAAACAGTCCCTTATTGAAATTAGCTGTTAATTGACACCTTGTAATTTCCTATACGACACAAAAATAATATTAAAAAAAACCCCGTTAGAATTTAAAGATTGACTGTCTGGCAAATTTATATCTTACCTTTAAATGTAACTCTTCAAATCGCTTTTGTCAAGTAGTGCAGGTTTTAACGCAAAATCTCTACAGTTCCCCAAAACTATTGTGTTACAGGCTTCTCAAGCCCAAAAACCAAATAATTATTTGCGTCTTAATCCTTATTTTATGTTTATTTTAATCTTTTACTTAAACTATTTGTTTTTTAAAAATCTTTCTTTTAAATATTTCAGCCTGCTCCGGAACCATATGATCACAGTGTCGATAAAAGAGAGCACACTGTTGAACAATGGAAAGAACTTATATAAGAAGAAGTCATGGATTACGAAGCACATACAAGTAATATCAACTCAGGGTCTACAAGCATGCGGTAGAAATATGCGTTAATTTGAGGTCAGCCTTATTGCCAAATAGAAACTAGCATCAAACCCCTTTCTAGCCCTTACGCTAACTTGTACCTTTCTTAACCCCACAATAAAAAAAAATTTAGTACCTTTTTCAAATACCATATTATTTTTTTTTTCCTAATAGCGTTAATGTTATTTTAAAACTTTTTTAACAAAACATTAATTATGATTAAATTTAAAAAATATATTCACCGAAACAGAACTATCCTTTGTGCTAGATATTTCAACATTGCACGTATTAGAAATTTCATTGCTTGCATGGGATTTTTTCTAATCTTTATACACCCACTCCTGTTTTTGCACGATCTTTTTTACACGATTTTAAAATAACACGGTTAAAAAAAAAATAATGCTTTCCTAATTGTTTTAAGGAAACGTTTAAATTATTTCTTTGTTTTGTGCCTTAAAATCATACATTTAAATAAAATAACACTGGATGTAGAAATAGAAATGAAATTCATGTGTTCCATAGAAATATTAACCTTTTAGACCACCTATAAGGTTGAATTAAAAATATGTAGCCTTATTTATTGAACTGTTTTTTTCACGATATTTTTTACGTGATCTTAAACTCGTTGTGTGCGAGTGTTAATAAGAGCGAATATTTGTAATAGGTGGCAAACAATTTTTATTATATACATACAAATTGTATAGAAAAAAAAAAAAAAACTTAATAAAAAAAGCAAACGGTAAATGAGCTACAGTAATCGTCGTGACAGTGGGCCTAATAGCAGAAATGCTTATATTGTGTTAAGTTCCACAAGCGTGAGCAATGAAAACATTAGCGACACTGAATACAATAAAAACTATTTAAATGAGAAACCAAAAATAAATACAAATAATTTAAGTGCAAGTGCACCAAATTCAAATAAGTGCTTTGAACAAGGGACAAATTTAGCCCAATCTCTTTTTAAAATTTATAAAAAAAATACCGAGGTACCATCCTCATCGGGGTCCTCCTTATTGAATTTAGAAATTGAACCAACAGTTGCTAAAGACGGTCACAGTCCATTTTCTTCACAAGCTCCAAAGGCACAGGTAGGAATGGACCATTATATAACAGTTCTTAAGAGGGGAAGAAGCCCCAAATCGGCAGAGGTTACCAATCCAGCAAAAATTTTGAAAGATGAAGAAAAGCCGACCCCATCGCAAAACCGTTTTGCCATTTTGCCGGAGGAAAATGATGCCCCATTACCTGAAAAGAAGTCATTTAAGCCTCCGCCAATATATTTGAGAGAGAAAAATTCATATGACCTCATAAAGTTTTTAGTTGAATTAATAGGCGAAAACAACTTTTATGTTTCGAACATAAAGCGTGGTGGCATTTATAAAACTAAAATTCAAGTGAATCATGAAAACGCTTACCGCACTACCGTTTCCGAACTTGAGAAACATAAGAAAAGCTTCTACACCTACCAACTTAAGAACGCAAAAGGTCTCCAGGTTGTTATCAAAGGTATTGATTCAAATGTTGACCCAGAGGAGATTAAGGACAGTTTTTGTAGCAAAGGCTTTAAAGCCAAGTTTGTATCAAACATTAGAAACAAAGAAAGGTATCCCCAATCAATATTCCGAGTAGAGCTTGAGCCTGGTGATGTAAATTTAAAAAAAAAATGAGACTCACCCTATTTATGACCTAAAATATATTTTGCACCGTAGAGTTGTAGTTGAAGGGCCACATAAGCGATTTGAGCCCGTGCAGTGCTTGAACTGCCAGGAATATGGTCACACCAAGGCTCATTGCAAGTTGCCTTCTGTTTGTGTTGTGTGTGGTGACCTGCATGCTACGACCAAGTGCGACAAGCCAAAAGATGATCCTCGGGTAAAGAAATGTAGCAATTGCGGAGGAAACCACACGGCCAACTATAGAGGTTGTCCCGTTTTTGATTCGGTTAAGCGCTTATCTAAGCCGAACATGGTTCTTGCCCCTTCCCAGCCTTTGAATATACCAACTACAAATATGCCTCCAATAGCACAACCAACTAGAAGTCTAGTTTCCTACGCCAACGCATTAAAGTCTAACCAGCGCAATGCACGTAAGCCTACTCAACCTATAACACAACAAGAGGTGCCAACAAATGAACCAACTGGGTCCAATTTTAGCCGCCTCGAAGCCGTAATTGACAATATGGTTAAACAATTTACGCAGATCATGGCGCAAATGGCTGGCATGAAGCAAAAAATACAGTCTGCTCTTCTGCAGGCCATGCTTAAAAGACCATGAACTGCCTCAGTGTTCTTTTCTGGAACGCTAACGGCATCCGCCAACACAAAAACCAACTCGAATATATTTTAATAAACCAAAAAATTGATGTCATGTTGATTTCTGAGACGCATATGACATCTACAAGTAATTTCAAAATTAGAGGCTATTCTTTTTACGACTCAAAGGATCCCAGAGATAGATCATGTGATGGCTGTGCTGTAATAATCAGATCAACAATCAAACACCAATGGATGGGTGGTCTCTCCGAATGTTATACACAAGCAACAAACGTTTGCGTTGATGAATTTTTCCATGGCCTAGTTATTTTGTCAGTGTATTGTCCACCCAGGTTCTCCATAACAAAGGATCAGTTGAAAAGTTTTTATAAATCTTTAGGTCCCCGCTTCATAGTTGCTGGAGACTAAAACGCTAAGCATCCGTACTGGGGCTCTCACCTAATAAGTCCCAGAGGTCGTGTTTTGTATGATTCCGTATCTGAAATGGAACTTAACGTTATTTCATCTGGACAACCGACATATTGGCCAACTGATCACAATAAAATTCCAGACGTTATCGTTTTTGGCGTAACAAAAGATGATATACCTACCTGGAACTAACCGAAGCTCAAGTCTCGTTGGATTTATCTTCAGACCACTCTCCCACTATAATCACTATTTTTAGTCCTCATCAAATACACACTAGTGATATTTTTTCATTTAAAAGAGTTAATTGGTTAAAATACAAACAATTTGTCAGCACCCACTGCTCGGAAAACCAACCGCTTAAATCTCCCGAAGACATCGATGATTGTCTGAGCAGCCTTAATGAGAACATAAAAAAAGCCGTTGATCATGCTACTTCTTACTATCGTCAGACAAAATACAACAAAATTTTTTCAGTCGATGTGCAACTGCTTTTATCTGAAAAAAGAAGAGCCCGATTAGAATGGCAAAAGCACAGATCACCCCAACTTAAAGCCAAGTTGAAGGAATGTACAAACCATTTGAAAAATTTGCTAGAGGTTCACCGATTGGCATCTCTTAAGGAACACCTCGAAGGTCTAGACTCGATTAATCATTCACTATGGCGATCAGCGAAATATCTTAAAAGACCCGTTATCGCGAAACCACCACTACGTAATCTGAGAGGATCCTGGGCAAGAATTGACGAAGAAAAATGTGATCTGCTCGCAAGTCATTTAACAAATGCCTTCACTCCAAATACATGCACTGACATGAGTAAATTGCCGCCTGTTGTTGCTAGATATCCTATGGAAATACGTTTTCAGTTGTCAGATGTCGTTGAGGCTATCAATAATTCAAATACATACTAAAAAAGCTCCTGGCATTGATGAAATCAGCAACAAAATGCTTTTGGAGCTGCATTGCACAGCAAAAAGAAGAATTCTTTTTATTTTTAATGGTATATTAGGGCTCGAACATTTTCCGCCAGTATGGAAAGTTGCCTTGCTAAAGATGTTTCCTAAGCCAAGAAAAGATCCTTCGAAGGTGGAGTCTTACAGGCCTATAAGTCTGTTACCAACTATGTCCAAGTTGTTTGGGAAATTGCTTAAAAACAAGCTGACTCCGATCCTGAATGAAAACAACTGCATTCCAGGTCACCAATTTGGATTTAGAAATCAACATAGTACCATTGAACAAACCCACAGATTAGTAGAGGTTATAAGAAAAGCCTTTGAGGAAAAGAAATACTGCTACGCGCTCTTTATAGATGTCTCAAGCGTTCGACAAAGTAAAGCATGAAGACCTGTTAAACAAATTAAAGCTCAACCTTCCATCTAATATTTTCCACCTTTTAGAAAAATACATAACCGGCCGACAATTTATGATTAAAGAGGGAAAGCAAATAAGTTCTTCTCAACCAATAGGGGCTGGTGTACCTCAAGGGAGTATACTAGGTCCAATTCTGTACTTGATTTACACAGAAGATATGCCCACAAATAATCTTACTCGTACGTCGACATTTGCTGTTGATACCGCCTTTCTCAGTATTCATAAAGACCCTAAAGAGGCCTCAAAACAACTTCAACATCACGTAACCCAAGTAGAAAAATGGGCAATAAAAATAAATGAACAAAAATGCACCCACGTTACTTTTACGTTACGCAAGGAAAAGTGCCCCCCAATTCTTATTAACAACCATACGGTGCCTCAACGAATTGAGACGAAATATCTTGGCATTCACCTAGATCGCCGCCTCACATGGAAGTCGCATATAAATGCGAAGTTGACACAGATAAAACTTAAAACGGCCCAAATCCACTGGCTAAACTGCTACGTCTTGATTGTAAACTTTCACTTTACAACTCAATTTTGAAGCCAATTTGGTGCTACGGGATACAATTATGGGGCACTGCTTCCGCCTCCAACATTGAAAAAATTCAACGCTGTCAAAATAAAATCCTAAGAATGATAACTGGTGCTCCTTGGTACGTTAAAAACAGCAACATCCACAAAGATCTGCAAGTTCCACTAGTTAAAAGCGAAATTTTTAATTATGTGGACAAGTATTTAAACAAGCTGGAAACACATCCAAATCCGCTCGCTCGAAACATTTTGCAACATAGTGGACACACTCGTCTGAAAAGAAGGGATACTATTGCACTTAGATGAAAATACTGAATTAATTAATTTTGTTATGAGAACTTGAATTTTAGTCTGGCACTGGCTGGTCTAATAAAAATTAAATAGTTTTAAGATTTGAATACTTAGGCGAAGATTCAATAATAAAAATATAAAAAAAATAATCCATTTGTTGACTGTTCCTAAGTAGGTTTGACTTAGTTCTACAAATAATAAACACAATATTTTAAGATATGAAAAAAACTAAAATTGGTTGTAGAAATACCTTCTTTACCGCATTTACGTTTAGGATAAAGGTCAAAAAACAAAGCCTAGTTTTGTTTTCAGTACTTGCAATTTTGGCAGTTGAAGTTCACTTAAAAATTTTAATTGTTAACACTAAAAGGTATAACTGAAAACAAACCCCTCTCTTTGTGTTGTTTATTTAAAAACTATAATTTTATTTAGTAAATTAATAAACTAAAATTGAAATAAAGTTCAAATTACTCTGCACAGTGTGCCGCGTGGAAAATGCTGGGTGGAAAAAATTCATGTAATCATTTCTAGGAAATATTATTTGCAAAACATAAAAAATGGTGTTTGTCAAATTCGCAAGTGGTGAGTTATAAGTGTCAGAAGTCAGGTAGTGAGTTTGATGAAACCCTTTCAATCAATCAGTTGCAATTTAGCGACACTTTAGTGCACATCTCTCAGCGGCATATTGTAATACATATTGTAAAAGTTTTTGTAATAGATATAAATACTGACAGTACACAGAAAAAATTATACAATTTTTTTTTCAAGCAAATGCTTGTCTAGAAAAAAATTTATTATTAGTAAATATATTTAATAGTCCCTAATAATATTTTTATTTGATTTTAATAAAAAGTGAGGTCAATGTTGATAACTAGCAAACTAATGTAAAATTTCCATTTAAGCTGTCCAATTTCATATAATTTTGCATCAAATGGAATACAAACCGTTTTATTTGTATTGTATTTGATAGTAGTCAGCACTTGTTCATACTCATTCAAAAAATAAAAAAGAGAATATGGCATAAAGTGTGTGAACTCCTTTTTCAAACAGTTATAAAATATATTGGATGTCACAAGTTTGTTCAAAATAGATTTTTGAAGTAAAATTCACATTCCACACTGTATGTAAGAACTGTTTCTTTTTATTTCAACACGGATGGAAAATGCAAATATTATTGTTTCTAAAATATATGTACATACATATATGATCATTTTGTTTGTTAACTTAATAAAAAGCTTTTTTTATTGGTGAAGAGTTCAGAATTGAACACAATTATCAACACTGCATGGAACACAGCATCTGAAACCAACAATTTTAAGTAAACATAAAAATGATCAAATAGGTCTGGCGTCAACTAGAAATTTAAAATATATTTTATATACAAAATATATTATTTGTACAATTTTCTTATGTTTTTTTTTTTTTTAGACATACATATATCTATGCCTTACAATGTAAACAGTAAAACAAAGTTTGTAATTGAGAAATAATTTTCACGTTTTAATTTTAATTTTGTTTAAAAAAAATGTTTTGTCTTAAAACTTATATTTAACCATAAAACTTAAAAAAATATAAATAGAAAATTTTCAATCGTTTAAAATACACCTTACTACCTACCTAATAATTAACAAAATTCATCAACTTTTCCATCCCTGTGAAAAATTAAATACGGGAGAAGAGAATGATCATAGAAAAAAAATTATTCTTAGGTATTCATTTATTGTACCATTAATCAGAAAACAAGGGATGTTTTTTCATTACAATGTGCATCAGCTTAGAGTTGGTGTTGCCATAGGTATTATTTTGAAAAATTTTAGTTCCATTAAAAGTACCTAGCTTAAAATAAACATGTTAAGTATTACAAATTTTATTAATATTTTTATTTATATTTATTTAACTTGAAGCAAATAATCACGTAGGCATTTGCGGAAAAAAACATTTATTAAAACATTACAAAAGTAATAAAAAAAAGTATAATGGCGTTGCCAGGGTAGCTAGCACAAATATAGGTTTTTTGTCAAAAAAAAAAAGGTTTTTGGACAAAAAATTTTAATAAAAGTTCATGGAATTACAGAATTCTGACTAAAGGTACCTTTACATGGTAATACATATATTATGACTTGTCAAAATATGTTGTAGAATAATACAAAATCTCATCATGTAAAGGTGATTCCTAAGCCTGGCAAAGATCCCTCGAAGGTAGAATCTTATAGGCCCATAAGTTTGTTACCCACAATGTCAAAATTGTTCGAAAAACTTTTAAAAAACAAGCTAAATCCGATCCTGAATGACAACAACTGCATCCCAAATCACCAATTCGGCTTTAGAAGTCAACATAGTACCATCGAACAAACTCACAGGTTGGTACAGGTTATAAGAAAAGCCTTTGAGGAAAAGAAGTACTGCTCCGGGCTTTTTATCGATGTCTCACAAGCTTTCGACAAAGTATGGCATGAAGGCCTTCTAAACAAACTAAAGCTCAACCTTCCAGCTAATATTTTCAACCTTTTAGAAAAATACATAACAGGCCGACAATTTATGATCAAAGAGGGAAACCAAATAAGTTGTTCCCAACCAATAGAGGCTGGTGTCCCTCAAGGAAGTATACTAGGTCCAATTTTGTACTTGCTTTACACGGCAGATATGCCAACCAATAGTTTCACACACACGTCGACATTTGCTGACGACACTGCTTTTCTTAGTATTCACAAAGACCCCAAAGAGGCTTCGAACCAGCTGCAACAACACGTAACCCAAGTCGAGAAATGGGCAAAGTTATGGGGAATAAAGATAAATGAACAAAAATGTACCCACGTAACTTTTACTTTACGCAAAGAAACGTGCCCTCCAATCACTATCAACAACCATAATGTGCCTCAACGATCTGAGACAAAATATCTTGGTATTCACCTAGATCGCCGCCTTACATGGAAGCCTCATATAGATGCTAAGCTGACGCAAATGAAACTTAAAGCTGCTCAAATCCACTGGCTAATTGGTAGAAACTCTGTGCTACGTCTTGATTGTAAGCTTCTAATCTACAACTCGATTTTAAAACCAATTTGGTGCTACGGTATACAATTATGGGGCACTGCTTCCGCCTCTAACATCGAAAAAATACAACGCCGTCAAAATAAAATCCTAAGAATGATAACTGGTGCTCCGTGGTATGTGAAAAACAGCAACATCCATAAGGATCTAGAAGTTCCACTAGTTAAAAGCGAAATCCTGAAATATGTGGACAAGTATTTAAATAAGCTGGAAACGCATCCAAATCCGCTCGCTCGAAGTATCTTGCAACATAGTAGACACTCCCGACTGAAAAAGAGGGATACTATTGCGCTTAGATGAAGATAACTATTTTATTATGAGAACTTAAATTTTAGTCTGGCACTGGCTGGGCTAATATTAATTACTTAGTCTTAAGATTTGAATACTTATTGTTAGTTCGCTTAAGCGAAGATCCAATAATAAAATATATGAAAAAAAAAAAAAAAAAAAAAAAAAAATGTAAAGGCACAATGTATTGAGTGGGAGCAAATACGGATACAAAATTAGACAAGTGTTCGGTAAATGTTTATTTTTTAAACCATTTTAGAAACTTGTGTATTCTCATCACATCAGAGGTGTGAAAGATTGGCAGCACTTACAGTATCTAATGAAGGTGGCTACACTTAATTAAACAATACACAAACAATCAAAATCAAAGCAGATTTTTTTCATGTTGTTTTTGTTAATATTGTAGAACCTTAACCATATGGCGTTACCCCAAAAGGAAACTGGCAAGAAACAACCGATTTTGATTTTACCAACCTCATGCGTGTAAACATGAAAAATAGTTAGCACAGATTTTTATTCTCTTTTTTTAAACACGGAGAGAATTTCATAATATTTTAATACAAAATCTAATTACTTTGTATTACCGTGTAAAGGTACCTTAAGCTGCATATTTAAATTAAAAAATGCGCGGAGGACTACTGGTCATCGTGTCGCAGTACAACCTGTATATTTTTTATGTAAGTGCACTTAAACTGTTTGACGAGCAATTACAGGAAAATAATTTTGGGCAGTTAAGCCAAAATACAACTTCCGTTTTAATTTTGTTCAGTTAAGTTTTCGTTTTATTTATTAGTTGAACTATTTGTTTTAAGACAATTTTTATTTTCTTTATCAGGCTTAAGTTCAATACTATACTAAATTCTCCTTTATTTGCAAATGAAGAAATTAATATATTTAGTTTTTACTACTTTATTAGCGTTAGTTAAGAAAGGAAATTTTATTGAAAAAACAAGATTTTTACCGATACTAGCCGAGTAGAATGCATTTTCGAAAAACAGCTACGATTTTCATCATCAGTATTCTTTGTTCGGTTGTTAGTTATTAAGTTGGTTGTAAACATCAGCCATTTAACCCACTGATCCATGTGGCGAGGTGAGTCGGCACGAAGTTTTTTTCACTTAAACTAACTAAACCAAAGCTTTTTCTTTTTTCCATTTCTTATTAATAACGCCATCTCTATTTTAGTTTTAACACTAATTAGCGTAGCGTAGCCTTAACCATCTATCAGATGGTATTAAGAGCTACCATATTTTTTTTTTTTTTATATGTACAATTTTTCAAATTGTTATATATCACCGTGCCATGTGTGCTTTATGAGTTTTCGTTTTATTTATTAGTTGAACTATTTGTTTTAAGACAATTTTTATTTTCTTTATCAGGCTTAAGTTCAATACTATACTAAATTCTCATTTATTTGCAAATGAAGAAATTAATAATTTTAGTTTTTACTATTTCTTCATTTGCAAATAAATGAGAATTTAGTATAGTATTGAATTTAAGCCTGATAAAGAAAATAAAAATTTGTTCAGTTAAGTCAAAAGTTCAGACAAACGAAGGGAAAATACTAAAACAAAAACACTTCTTAAGACATGTGTACATTTGCTACAGGCATTTAAAATATATATTAAAAAAAGTCTTCTTTAATATAGTTTTTCCACCATTCAAAATATAGACTTTTTTTTAATTAAAAATTTTTGAGTTATGTATAAACAGAGCCGTGAATAAAATTAACAATCCCGTCAAAAACTACTGGTTTATGATATCGAAATGTTCTAAATAATGTACATTAAAAGTACTTAAAAACATCTCTTTTACCAAAAATCATACCTTATTGTGTGACTAGGGCAAAAAGTTACGAAAAGTAAGCCAAAAGCGTTAAAAGAACAAAAAGTTATTTATAATATAATAAATGTAACCAAGCGGCAACACTGCTCTTATGTCTGTTTTTTTCTTACAAATGTTTAAAACCAAAAACAAATTCTTAAGGCGCCTGCATCATTAAGTCTGATTTGTTTTTGCAGCAAATTTCATAAGCAAAAATAACTGTAAAATCTTGAGTATTGCTTGTAGAGGCTAACAAAGGCATTTTAAGCAAGTCTGAATTTACCCTAAAATTGTATGTTGAACTATTAAAGTGAAAAGTTTTAAAAGTGAAGTTTTATTATATACACATATTGCTATTACATATGTATATAGATAAACCAAAAAAGTGAAAATAAAAAAAATTTAAGGAAAAGGACACATACATAAGTGCGTTCACTTAAAAAACTTAATTACATACATATGTATGTATGTATAATTAAAGTTAAATATTGGTAAGTTTATAAACAAAAAACATACTTATGTATGTATGTACATATATACATACATACATATGAATGACCATATACTGTATACCTAATGAAATTAAAAAGTTGTATATTTAAAAATTTCATGTGTGTAACCTGCATCAATGCGTATATATATGCATGTATATATGTAAGTAAAACTAAGAAGGCATATATTGTATAAAATTTCTTAAGCTTAAAACGCAAAAAACATACATTGCTAATTTACGTATGCATATTTTCAAAAAGAACCCTTTTAAAAATTTGGTTTACCTTGCTGTTAGCTAATAAAGAAAGCGTCTTGATCTTACACCAGCAGTCTAAAGAAAGGATAGTAGCCTAATGCCAAAGTGATAGTGGAACTTACCCTTTTCTGCATATGGTGGTATGATTGCCACAATACGTGGCAGGCTTTAAAACGCTAGCATCTTAGCTAACAAAAAAAAAAAAAGAATAGAATATATGTATACATACATATATGTAGAGCTCAAAATGTTTTATTTATGGCATTTTTTGAAAACTGTTCTTATACACAAATATATATGTATGTATACATATGATAATGCATTATGACGTAAATTTTTAAGTGTAATGAATGTATGTATGCAAATGCTAAAATCTATCAGTACGTTTGGCTTCTAGAAATAACAAAACAATGCGTGAAAATACATATATACATGCATATGAAACTCTTTTATTTTAAAGGAAAACAAAAGTAATTAATAAAATGGAACTAAAATGTTTACTCACTTGGATAATTGTGGACTACCAGTATGGTAAAGAAATATTGGAGTTTTATAGAAGAAATGACACCCTTTATGAGGAGCAACGAAACTTTTGATATATACAAATACGAAATATATTGAGGCAAAAGGTTTCGAATGCAGCCTTCAGAGTGCTCTTTAATTGAAAAGCAGATCTGTTCAATATTCCTTCCGAAGAATTGGTACAAACTTTATAATAACAGCTGAAGAATTTGATTTATACTGGCGAAAGTGCGCTCTATTTCGTTTTAATTTATGGCCACAATACACAAAACCGTCAGCTATTCTCCTAGTAAGTATTTAATGTATGTAGCTTTAAGCAAAAAACATGCATATACGCACATTTGTTTTAAAAATAAACATTTTTCAGATGAATATAGACTTTTCCACCAAGTTTCCGGCGGCGAAAGACTTGCAAGAAAGATGTTCTCAATATTGGGGAAAAGTTTTATGTGTCTTAAAAACAAAAGACTCAAATGTAAAAGTTTCAAAATTACTTTGTGACAATGATTCCAGACGCGAAGGTAATACAAACGTTTATTCCCTAAATATTTCTTAAATGTAATTAAAATTCATCTTTGGTTTTTTAGAATCACATATGTATATTTATGATTTTCTGGTGTTTACATCATCTGTCCCCACCGCAGTTAAAAGCTTCAAGTGAGCCTAGTGGATCAGAAATCCGAAAAAATTTTCGATTGTTGACTCGCAAGAAGGCTTTGCCATTAAAGCTGCAACTGCCGAAGAAATGGAAACCAAGCTCAAGCTTCTCAAACTACAACTACAAAATATTCAACCAAAGTTACTAATTATTGAAGATGAATTTATCATAAAATCAATACATTCATATACTGACGATGTAAAATATCCATTTTTAACTTTTTTAAACGCATTTGATGCTTTATTTAAGATATTTTTGGTTTTAAATCTTGAAATTCTTGAAGAGTCAGATATTTTTTACAATTTTATTCAATCTTTTTTTACGATCTACCCACTAAAAAAAATATGCCAGAGTATCAACAATAAAGCATGAAATATTGAAACTAAATTATATTTTCGAAAATATATAATAATTACTTAAACAAAACGTTAAACAAAATATGTAAATAAAAATATTAATTACCTGCTTGTATATATGTTATACAACATCTACATACATAAACTTAAAAATACAACAAAAATAATTTTTATGTTCTAAATATTAACAGTACAACTAAAGTGAATTTATATTGATTTGTTATACTTTCAAAACCCAGTTTAATTTTTAAGCCACATACCTACATATGTATGTCCAAAATATGCATATATTTTATAATAATGTAAATGCTAACACAATTTTGAATTTAATGTACATATTAACTTTTATTTTTTTATAACAGCTACTGTTTAAAAATGATTAGATGTGTAGTTAATAACTTGAAATTCATTGTCTTATAACCAAAATTTTCTTAAAAATAAATAAAAAACAACAAACATAACTAACTATGTATCTGTAAAAAATGTGTTTCTTTAAAGGGATTTTTGGTAGAAAATTTATTTAAAAAATAAAACAATATTTGATTTTTACAAATTTTTTTATTGATTTCAAAAGAAAAAACAGTAAAGCACTTGTTTGATTCTGCTATATATTTGTTTGAAAGAAAAAAATTTTTATAGACAAATTGGTTGTTGATTCAATATAAACTTTGTTGAAGAAAATCTCCAAAATTTAGTAAATATTTTATTTGTTTCTGTTAAAATATTTGTTAAATTTTTTCTTAATTTCAAACAAAATATTTAGCTTATAGCATAATCTTTTTTTTGAAAATAAATCTCTTGTTATCCAGTAAAACTTTTCTAAATTGTTTGTTTGGATTTACAATTTCGTTTGTAGGTCCTCAGTCAGACAAAATTTTTACTGAATTTCTAAAATTCTTTACTGATTTTACAATTGACTTTTTTGTGTGTAAGTACTATTTTTTTTATGTATTTTATGAAATCAGAATCTAATTATTTAAATTTTTAAAAATTTTTTCAAGTCTTTACATATTAGCGTGTTAAAAATTTTTTTTAAAGGTTCACCTCTATCCGGAATAGTTTTTAGATATTACGCAGACATAACTTTATTCTTCGTAAAAATACATATATTGCTTAGCACACTTCAGTACAAAATGAAATTTTTTTTCTTTTTTTTCAGAACCCCTTTACTCAATTTCAAGGGTCGCCTTTTTTGAGGAACACACGAATAATGAAAAAAACTCGCGGGCAGCCAAAAAGAAATAAAGTTGAAGATAAGTATCTAACTTTTCTAATAAGATTGGTGCCAAATGGTTGGCTCCAGGAAAGTCAAAAAAGATTTTTTTTTGTTTAAAAATAACACTTGGATGGATGAAGCAGACACACAGTTTATTGCGCCACAACCTTCGACATCAAGTAAGGCTGTGACTCCTGCAGGAAGACCCCACAAAGATTTCCTGGGATCGTCGTTTAAGACGAAGAAACGTCTCGTCGTGGATCTCGTAGAATATTAAAGTGTCAGTTAATTGATGACTGCTGCCAAAATTGTTGTGCGTTCAACAGCGCAAAGAAAAATTGCAAATATGATTCGAGCCATTAGTGAGAGGTCAGATAATATTATTAAGGCTAAGAATATTAGTTCCGTTAACTCTAGGCAATTAAGTAGTGACAAAGCCTTAGCTTACTATACAGATTCTAACTCAACAACACATTCTTACAAACAAACTAGGAAGTGTTCCATGAAGACGGGGTATAATGTGCTTCCGTTATATTTTTGTTTAAAAAATTCAAAGATTCCTGTTACCCTATAGAGGAGCACATTGCTATAACAGAAACTTGTGCTCGAATAAATTTACAAACCTTACTAGATAAAGCAGTAGAACATGTTCATCGTTTACACTTGCTAGTATGTGTAGATGTGATGAAAGTTTTGGGCACAGCAGATACAAACATAGATTTGAGAGCACTAAAGATACGGACGGAGCTTCTTCTGCGAAGAGGCTCAGGAAGCACGAAACAAAGATTGCCGCAGATTTAGGGAGAAAAACACCCGTAAGTGCTTGCGTGTTGCCTCGAATAGAGACCTACTGTCCACGTTACCTATAACATCTGATCCTTGGATCAATAGCCTTCGAGAGATTCAAAATAAACCGGAAAAATTTGTACAGATATATTAAAGTTAACTGTAAGTCCTAGCATAGAAGAGTCAAGACTAGAATCGTCACCTTATTTTCGCACAATGCCACAAAATATTGACGATTATACAGTAAACGACTCATAAGAAGACGCTGATGATGACTAGGTTAAGCTACTATTTTTATTAATATTGTTAAATAATTTAGTTTTTTTTCTATATCATTACCATAAAAATTTGAAAGAAGAGCTACTTTCTACTTTTGCATGCGTCATAAAGCGTCAGCTATTTTGACTAATGGGGGAGAAAGTTTTTTATTATTTTAAAAACTATCGTTAAACTTTATTGGAACGTTTTTTTTTGTGTTGTTGTTGTAGCATTGCATGTGCTTGAAACGCAACAACGTGCAAAAAAAATCAGAAAGACACAACGTATTGCGACGTTGACGCGTGCCATGGGCTTTCAGGTTAATCGTATGGCTGGTAAATAGCATCTTTCAGGGATCGTTTGAATGTTCAAACGACGACACCAGCTAAAAAAAAAAAGTGTTCGCACAACAAGTTTTAAAATGTTGCAAAAAATATTGATTGAAAATGTATGTACGATTTTTGCTTAATAACAATGGTCCAATGATCTCAAAAACACATAAGCGAAGATTTTCTTGCTTAGTAATTGTCAAAATTACTCGTAAGAGCATATCTTCCAAGAGCCAAACAGTAATCGTCTGAAAAATAAAAAAGGGTCGCGAAATAATCGCTCGGATCAAATAAACGTTTAAACTTCAGCTGGGTCACTTCATGCTTAGACATAGGGGCGGAAGAAGTTGATAGCCCAATGTATTGCGGTTAGTTCTTGTTAAATAATTGATTTATTTGATTAACCTTTGGTAAAGGCCCTTGAGGCGTAAGCGACAGGTAGGTGAATACCATCATATTCTTGACTAAGAATGGCTCCGCAGGCGTCTTTACTTGCATCCGTTGGGATGCAGAATTGCTTTTCAAAATTCGGGTACTGTAATATTTGTGGTGATAAAAGAGAATTTTTTTAGATATTGGAATGCTGCTTCGCAGCTTTTTGACCATATAAATTGAGTATTTTTCCTCGTTAATCTTGTGAGATGTACTGAATGCTCTGCAAAGTTTTTTATGAATCTACGGTAATAGTTGCAGAAAGCCACAACTCTTCTGCATCCTCAGCATTTTTGGGTGCCGGGTAGTTTTTTATTATTTTAAATTTTCCATCATCTGGGTAAATGCCTCTGTCAGTACACTTATGGCCCAAAAATGTTACTTGATGTTTAAAAAATACGCATTTGTCTGGATGCAATTTTAAGTTGAATTTCCTACATATTTCAAAAATATCTTTAAGATTTATAAGCATATGAACAAGAACGCTTGAGACCGCTTCAGGCCTGCGAACGCCATTGTCATCATGCGTTGGATGGAATTCGGGACTACCTTGAGTCCATAAGGGAGTTTTTTAAATCTGTAAGATCCAGCGTTAGGGGAAAACGAAGTAACGACCATTAAATTATATTTGGGGGAAACCTGACATTAGGTACAGACATGAAATGTCGTCAATTCTAGGGAGAGGGAATTTATCTGCTATCAGTTTTGTATTGACTTGCCTATAGTCAATGACTAGTCTCCACCTCTTTTCGTTGTAATTTCGCAATGATTTTTTTTGGTACAAGCAATATTGGGCTATTAAATTTGGATACAGACGGTTCAACGATGCCATCACTTATAAGTTTTTCTACCTGACTATTTATTTCGGCCTTTTGTGATTCTGGAATCCGATAGTTTTTTATGAAAACTGGTGTATTGTCTTTTAATCTTAATTTTTGCTTATAAAAGTTATTACATGAATTTTTTTTCATTTTCCAACCCAAAAATGTCCGTTTATTGTGAGCATAATTTTGTCAAGTTATGATATGCAAATTTTAGGAAGTTGGCCTGAAGTTTTTCTAAAATTTTTTTTTGATCTGGAGTCACTGTTTTTATGTTGGTTTTGTGGAGTTTGAACTAAGTAGTAATTATCTAAGTTTTCTGTGATAACGTTTGTATTTGATATAAATGCATTTTCATCTGTGGTGTTAATAATACGAACGTAAAGCAATTTGTTTGTTGTGATGTAGTTTGCTACATATATACCGGGAGCAACCTCCTGATTGGGTACAAATATAGAACCATTTTCCGTTTCAACGTTGACTCTTCTAATGACTTCGCTTCGTGCGGGTATTGACAAAAGATTTTGTGAAGAAGGTTGATTTCGTAATTTGAAGATTATTTTTTGTGTGAAATCGTCGGGTCGGAGTACTAAAAGATGATTTTTTTTGCCAACATCAAGAACGCAGTTGTATTTTGTAATGAAATCAAGACCAAGAATACCATCAGTGGGTACTGGAAAATTATCATCAACGATGAGGAAGTCATGTTTAATAAGAATATTTTTGTTAATTAAATTGCCAGTGATTTTACCTGTCGTATATACCGGGATATTAACTATGCCTGTCAGCTTACATTTGTATGTAGGGTCAAGGTTTTCCCGTGTGTTTATGCAGTTGGTTTTTAAAATGGACACACTGGCGCCAGTATCTATTAAGAATGTATTGACATTTTGGCTTAGTTTGTTTTCAATAGAGCAATAGTTTGATAAATTGAGATTGAAATGATAAATTTGGTTACTGTTAAGAATTGCGGAGTCGATGCTGTTCTAATTTTTGTTCAGTTTTCCCCCAGATAGGTGGTCAGGGGGTCGCTACAGTTTCCCTGAGCGTCACTAGTAATTAGGTTAACATTTTCATTATAATAAGCGCGCCTATAATTATTGTGATTGTTTCGATTTTTATTACCATTTCGGTTGTAATTACCGCTAGTGTTATTTCGGTAATTAATATTATTGTTATTACGCATATTATTGTAAATGTTGTCAATGCCGTTATAATTTCGATAATTATTGCGATTATAATTTCGATGATTATTGCGATTATTATCTCGATTATTAGTGAGATTGTGAGGTATTCTGTTTCTAGATCCCACGAACATAACAGTTAGTGGCTGTGTGTCTATTTCCAAAAGTTTAGATGTAGCCTCCTCAATTGAGTTGAACATGCCAGCTTGCATTATTAGTTTGACTCGTTCAGAGTTCGCATTCTGGATTAATGATTTCGTCGCGGCTTTTGTAGCAACCTTATTCGCTGCTACGTCCGTCATGCCGTCTGACATATAGACATTTGACAATTCATTAGAGAGTTGTACTGGGTTTGGTTTTTGTCATACTGTTTGACTGCGCTTATTTTTGTTTTTAGAGCGTCAGCGGAGTCTCCTTTGATAACGTTTTTCAATTTTTCAATTATTGCTTCAATTGAATCGAGTCCTTCTATTTTATTCCTGACATTGCTCGTTATTTTTGTATGTATTATATTTATAAGGAAGATTCTGGATTTGCTCCCTTTATAGATACTAGAAAATTATTTGCGTCAATGAATTTACGCAAATTTATGAAATTACCATCAAAATCAGGTAAAATTTTGCTAGCGGATTCTAGGAATTTGATTGGATCAGTCATAGTTGACTCTATTGGGATACCTTGGGGCAGGTTTAATGTTTGAAGCTTTATATTATCAGGATTGGGAGGTAATGTGAATGGCAATTCAAGTTCTTCACAAACTTTTGAAATTTTGGTTCATAAGGTGTTTAGAATCGTTTCGCATTCAGTGAAATGCTCGTCTGTTAGTTTATCCTTAATTTGATTAACTAAGTTAACTGTTTTGTTATAATAGGTTTCTAAAAGTTCCAAATGCTTGCTGATAGTTTCTGTACTTGGTTTTTTAGTTTTATTTATACATATGAAACTTTTATCGAATTCAGTCGTATAAGAAAGAAGCTCCTCAACCACAATTGACCATTTGTCCTGAGCCATTAAAACGAACCAAAAAAAGGGAATATTTCCTATATATTTATATACTTTCTTTATTTTATATTCAAATTATGTATTCCTTTATTATTATTAAAAAAAATGTCCTTTTAAATCATATTATATTTTAAAATTGTTTATTTTAATAAGTTAAGAGAGGCAAACAATAAAACTTTACACTTTTTGTATAGGATTTAATATTTTCTTATTCGTGTTAAAGCATCCTATACTAAATACGTACATATATATTATTTTTTTTGTGTAATTACGCTTCCAATATGTGTAAAATATATAAATATATTCGTGTTTGGATATGAGCACCATATATAAAAATATATAAAAAATTTAAATTTACCAGCACCTTGATCGTGAAGGTTGGGATAGTCTTGAGTTGGTTGCCTGAAATACCAGATGTTTGATGACCTAGTTTTGTTGATGTTAATCTAATTACTACTGTTTTTATTTTGTCTTACTGTTTTTTTATATACAGGGCTGAGGCCGTTGACTTATTGTTATTTTTTTAAGAAATAGGCAACGATTAATATTACATACTAAGCCTTAACCACCTTCTATAATTAAGTGGGAATTGATGTCATCCTTTTTTACCTCCTTTTGTTCTTTAGTCTCTCCAACACTCTTACCAATTTCGCAGCCGGCAAATATGGCGGGTACGGCTTTTGACCACCACCCCATTTCCTTTTTTTATTTGTATTGTTATTTTCACTTTTGTTTTAATTATCCGTACATGGGCCCTGTCACGGTCTCCATCTTACCAGTTTATTTCACCAGCTTATTATAAAGCTGTAATATTAGGTGTGTTCATTTACAGAAAATTATCACTTATTTTCGATAATTATTACTAGTAAGTGTTCACGTACACAAAAAATTAGCAGCTAGAGAGCCAAAAAAGAGCGTAATATGTTTAGAAACAAAAATGTTTCTGATAATTTCTGCTAGTAAAAATTTTACTATCAGAAATAATTCAAACAGTCTTTCTGTCATTATGCTTTTAAAAAAATTTAAGTTCTAAATTTTTATAAGTTTACAATAACAAAATACATTTGCTTGCAAGTTTTGACTGTAAAAGTGTTCATTTACTTTTAAATATTTTTGAGAGCAAATTTGAAAATATTTCTTTTTACTCTCTCGTTGCTAGTAATTACTGGAAAGTTATTGAACACAACTATTATTTTTATTAATGACAATTTATTCAATCAGATTATTATATTACTTTTATTAACTTGTTCTTACAATAATGACAGTGGTAATAATTATAATCAAATTCATAAAACTAAAACTTATATTCTAACGAAAAGTTCAATGAATGCATGTGATGACTAATGCTCTTTGTTGAACAATTATTTCTACAAGTAACCTGAATATGAACCGTTCTCAAGTTTCCGTAATTGCCCTAAATATTTAGCAATTCTTTGATGACACATTCATTCTTACATTATTTCTACAAGTGACCTAAATATGCACCGTTCTCAAGTTTCCGCAATTGCCCTTAATACTAAGCAATACTTTTATGACAGATATATTTATTACAGTATGTCGCGTTAACTATCAAGTTTGGTAGTAACTTAACGATTTTTTTAAGAAAAAATTTAAAAAAGCATTTTATGTTGAAAAATCAGTACAAACCGTACTTTTTTTCAAGTATCAGTAAATATCAGTACACAGAGTTTTAATCAGTACACTAAACCAAAAATCAGTACATTTTAACGATTCTATGCGTAGGTGTTTAAGTTTGGGAACATTGCTATATAATAATTCCGTCTGTGCTTGTCGAGGGCAGGGGCGATTTTGGTGTTCCCAGCTAGATGTTATAAAATTTAAAACCAATCTGAATACGTTACTAGGCACCTTATTTAAAGTAGCTTAACTAAAATACAACAACTCACTATGCAAGGGTAAGCCAAAAAGGCAAAATGAAGAAGCTGTTGGTGGTGGTGTAGCGTGAGGTGACAGTCGCGACACCATTCCTTTGCCCACCCTCTCATCTAACAAATAACGTGGATTTCCATTGTCAGCCCTAAACGAAAACTAAAAAAAATTATTTACCCATGTCGTCCCATACTGATCACTTCACTTTTCGTTTTTTTAAATGCAACACAAAGTCATAAGTTCATTTTTAAAACTGTTACATTTTATTAATAAATAAAAATAGCTTTATTAAATAGATTATAGTTATAAAAAAAATCCAAAAGGGTATCTAGTTTAACAGAAATGTTAAAAAGAAATCATTGTGAATTACCAAGTGGAATTACATGAGTTTAACACAGAAATACATATATTGATTAAATATTGAAGTAACAAGTTTATAGGTATATATTATTAAAACCGGAAATAAAAATAAAATCTGAACTTACACGTACATAATCCAACGAAGTCAGCTTGTGCTGGGTGACCGTTGATTCGCTGCGTATTTAACTTGCAAAATTAATTTGAAATTTGAACAATATAAACAATGGATATGTTAAAGTGCCAGGTAAGTAGGTACAGGGGTGTTTAAGGCTAGGTGTGAATGACTGAATTTTTATGTAATTTTTGATGCTTAAAATACCGTTTTCTTTGTATTTTTTTAACCTTTAAATGGGAAATTTACGAAAACTTTAATTGAAATGCCCTGTTGTGCTTTGCTATGTCCTAGTTAGATAACAAGATTCAATTAAAAAAAATACTTAAATGGAATAAAACAAACTCAAAAAAAAAAAAAAAAAACAGTTTATGGGGAAAATCTTAAATTTGGCCATGAAAGTAACAGAAAAATAGATTTGGCTTATATTTTCATTGGAAGTAGTTGATCCTGTAGTGTTTTATCAAAATAAGAAACTTTTTTTGGAACTAAGCACTTGAATGTATATTTTAAACTTGTAAGAAGAGAGTAACAAAGAATGCAGAATTGGGTCACGTTTAGTCGCCTCAACTGCTGGTTAGTTCACTAATTTCAAGCAGTCCCTTATCGAAATTAGCTGGTAATTGACACTTCGTAATTTCCTATGCGACACAAAATGGATATTTAAAAAAACTCCGTTAGAATTTAGAGATTAACTGTCTGACATATTTATATCTTACCTTTAAATGTAACTCTTCAAATTCGCTTTTCTCAAGTAGTGCAGAGTCCAACGCACAATCTCCACAGTCCCCAAAACTATTGTGTTACAGGCTTCTCAAACCCAAAAACCAAATAATTATTTGCGTCTTAATCCGTCTTACGGCCATTTTCACAATCTGTGTTTATTTTAATTTATAAGGAACATTAACAAACCGCCGATATCGTTAACCAGAACTATTTAACATGCGCTTCACCATCTTTCGGCTAGTTAACACTAACATTATAAAAAAAGTATGGTAGTACTGGTTTTTATTATTTACGAAAAATCGTGCAATCAAAGAAAAGAATCAAAAAAAGTTATACACATGGTACAATAACCTTAAGATAATTGTACCATGATTATACAAAAATTATTTGCAATTTTTTGATGCAAGAGAAATATTTATTTAAAATAAAGTTTAATTTAAAATAGTTTATATACAGTTCCTTGGTAAGTATAAATTGTTAAATGTGCATGCATATAAATCTATTAATTGTGGGAAATAAAAAAACCTTTTATACGCGCAAAGAGAAATGCTCCCGTCGTGGAATATTGAAAAGATTACAAAAATGTAAATGTCGATTTTTTCTTTCCATTTTCTTTTTTATTTTAGTAAAACATTAACGTCCCTTTTCACAATCTGTGATTATTTTAATTTAACAGGAACATTAACAAACCGCCGATATCGTTAACCAGAACTATTTAACATTCGATTAGTGTTTTGCGTTTCACCATCTTTCGGTTAGTTAATACCAACATTATAGAAAAAGTATGGTAAAACCGGTTTTTATTATTTACAAAAAATCGTGCAATAAAAGAAAAGAATCAAAAAAAAGTTATACAAAATTATTAGCAATTTTTTTAAAGCAAGAAAAATATATATATAAAAAAAATGTTTCAATTAAAATAGTTTACATACAGTCCCTTGGTAAGTATAAATTGTTAAATGTGCTTGCATATAAGTGTATTCATTGTAGAAAATAAAAAAAACATTTTATACAGATTTTAAATGGAGGAAGAAAGTTTCCGCTTGTTGCCAAAATCCAAGTGAGCCAGGTAAGATATATAAAATTTAATAACTAAACGAATAAATTTAGTTTACTTACTAAATTAAAAAGTACCAGAAATGTTATGGAAGTAAGTGCATTTGGTTATTATGTGTGTACATAGTTTATTCAAAAAGAATTGTAATAAAAACTATATACCTACATTAAATAAGAAACACCGTCTTCGTCAAAAACCTACAAAACCGGTTTTGGCTTCTATAGTATAAAACATCTTGCGCCTGGCTGATGGCCAGGGGTGCTGAAAAGCTTGAGATTGCAAAGCTTGTGTATGTTGTTTACTTAAAGTAATATAAAAAACTACATACATACATACCTAGTGCTTTTCCATAATTTTTTTTTTTTAATTTTGTAACAAATGTATTGGAAGTGTATTTTTATCTCCCAATGTAATTTTTAGGTCTTCTAATTTTTCTTCTCAAGAAGAAGATGTTTTGATTTCCCTGGTGGAAAAATATTCTTATATTTTGGAAAACAAAAAAACCAATGCGGTAAGCTGGCAACAAAAGAACACTGCATGGCAAAAAATTGCTGATGAATTTGGATCTCAATGACACATTGTCCGATCGCCAAGAAATTTGAAAGACAAGTACGACAATATGAAAAGAAAAGCAAAGACTGCAATTTCAAACGACCGAAATCAAATTTATAAGACCGGAGGTGGAACTTACCAGAGCAAAGTTACAACTAATGATGAAAAAATTTCGTCATTATTGGGAAAATCGGCTACTGGCTTTTTAAATGAATTTGATTCGGATAAATGTAAGTAAAATTTGTATAAAAATTTTGTCTTGTATGTAACTAAATAAATTGTTCTTAGGTGTAAACCCGGTAGATGTTATAGAAATTGATTGGCTTGAAGATGAATGTTGGGTGGAAAGCAGCCAGGGAAACCAAAATGTAGAGCTTTCAAACAAAATTGATAAGGTATATATGTATTAATTTTTAATCATTGGCGACTTTATGGTTTTGTTTAAAATTTATTTGCTGTATTCATAAAACCTATTAATATATTAGACGATTTATTTATAATATATTTTAATTTTTTTTTTAATATATTCGACTGATTCGTGGAGCAATTGGAACCCTACAAAGCTAAAAAGTAAGAAGTCTGAAAAGCTACAATTTAAAAAGGCGGTGTCAGTCGATAAAAATGAGCAGCTTTTACAAATGCAAAAAGCATTTTTTGAAAATGAGGATAAGAGGGCAGAAGAGCGACAGCAACTTCAGATGAAGGAGCTAAATATAAAGACGGAGTTGTTAAATTTAGAAATAGCTTTAAAAAAGTTGGAGATTGAACCTGTATCACATGAAAACTTTGACTGATAGTTTTTTAAGTTTTTTTACCTTTTTTATGAATTTTTTTTGTTTTTATTGGTTTTTTACTTTTTTTATGAATTTTTTTGGTTTTATTACTTTTTTACCTTTTTCTGATTTTTTTGTTTTTATTTTTATTTATTTTTAAAAATGAAAAATACCTGTGATTATTTTTATAGCTTAAGTTTTAATACATGAATACCTGAATTGCCATTGAAGGCTGTGAAATATTTTTTATAAATAAACATTTATTAAAATATACTTTTGTTACTATATTTGTTTTATTGAATTCATAAACAAAGTTCCAATAGATTGTATGTTACTTATACATATATAGAAAAAAAGTTTAAAAAGCTGATGTTTATATATGTCCATGACACTTCTTATCTATTGACATACATATATTTCGGTTTTTATAACTTCATAAAAATTTAAATTATTGTTCATAGCTTTGAAAAGAAATTTTCTATTAGACTATTTCGCGTGCTTGAATCTTTTAGAATACTGCACAAGCTATGTAAAACTGAGCATGATACTATTATTGCCATTGCTGTGCTAATCGATCTCTTATTCCCATAGATAATACTGGAAAGCGGCGCTAAAGGACTCCAAAGCATCGTTCTATTACATTTCTTGTTCTTATTTGAGACTCATTGTAAAGCTTTTCTCCTTCAGTCTGTGGATTACTTAATGGTGTCATTAAATATGATTTAACACCATAGCCTCCATCGCCTAAAAGGATGTATTGTCCAAACTCGCCACTTTCAAATCTTGCTTTAATACGACTGTTACTAAAAATATAACTATCATGCGCCGAGCGAGGCCATCTGGCCACAATATCAGTTATTTCTAGGTTATAATTGCAAATGGCCTGTCGAGAATTTATATAAGTTAAGTTTGTCCTTAATCAATAAATAAAAAAAAACAAACTTTTTTTTTATTCGGTCAGCGTGACCGCGCTTTATTGAAGTCAAATTAAAACTTAAAACTAAAATTTACAATCAATATTTATATTCTGTATTTTTGTTTATTCTAGCAAATTTCGCCGATGGCGTGATTATCAATTCTGCATAATTCGTTTCTTAAGAAATTTAAAATGATTTTTTTTAATAAGTCGTTGCACTTATTTCTAAAGAAATTTAAAATGATTTTTCACAAAATGCCGATGTAGGCGTCTTTTTATTTTTTGTAATTTTATTTCAAAGAATAATGTTGATTGAGTTTACTTTAATTTTGATAGATGTTTACGTTAACTAATTTTATTTAAAAGAATAATGTTAACTGATTTTACTTTAATTTTGATAAATGCCTACGTTAACTAATTTTATTCTAAAGAATAATGTTAATTGAGTTTACTTTAGTTTTAATAAATGTTTACGTTAACTCCTCCCCTATTAAGTCGATTGTCCTCGATCGATTATTTATTGAATTGGGGAGTTGCGATTTGCAGAAATGGTCCATCTTTTATATTTGGGATATAGCTCGTGGCTATTTGTGGATTTGACGATATGTACCATTTCTGCTTTATCTTTTGAATTATTACAAATGTTATAAAAAAAAGAATTATAATTGCCACGTCTGTGCTTAAACTAATTACATGTGTATTTTTGTTTTTGCTTGCTAATATTTTAATGTTATCCTCATGCTGCAGCTGTTTAATATATAAATTTTCAAGTTTTAAATTAAGTTTTGTGTTATTATTATTATCTGTAATTTTTGTAATCATATTAGGTAGAACAAATGTATCATATATCCTGAAATTAACATTAACATAAGTTTTATTAAGCGCATTAATTTTACAGTTTTCGAATCTGATAAGAAACGTTCTTTTCTGCTTTATTTTTAATTTACTGCAGTCATGAGTGATAATTCCTTCGAAATTCTTAAATATAATTAATTCTTGAGTTATTTCTGTAATTACGGTTTTTTCTGAATTTTCAAGTTCACATTGGGCTTCCTTAAAATTTAAAATATTTGATAGGCATTTATTATTTAATGCAATTAAATTATTTTCCAAATTATCTTTAATGTTTATATTATAAATGTTGTTATTGCTATCAGCCAATATTTCTGTTTCATTTAATACAATTGATTTATTTTGAATATTTGGAAGTTGCTCGAATTTTATTTTTGACAAAATATTAAAAGAAAATTGGGGTATGAGTAATGTTGAAATGATATTGTTATTTTGAAAAAGTACCACAATTTTTATGTTCCTATAACTGTCGAAGTCTGCGATTACATCTAGTTCCTTTTGTGTCAGAATATCAGCGGGGATAACGCCTAGCTTACATGAAAAAATTATTTGTCCAACATCTTCAACGTGATTGTTCAAAAGAAGAATGTCATTGTTAATCCTATATATGTGCTGAATGAATTGGACTTCATCCTCGAGTGTTTTGATTCTATTTTGTGTTTCATATTGAAACTTATTAATGTAACTGCTAATGAGGGCTTGTTGTTTATTTATATGCGTTGTGATGTTATTAATCTTTCGCTCATTAGATTGCTTACAAGAGTTAAGTTGTTAATTGTTCTGTTAGTAGCCCGTTCGTTGTCATGTATTTTTGAAATTGTTTCGCGTATTTCCTGTTCGTCTTCGCTGTCCATGGATCCTGCAATTATTTTTAAGCCTTTTCCTACGATATTAAAAAGTCCTCTTCTGGATTTGGAGTTTATGTGAAGGTTACCAATTCGTGCACTGAGCAATATATAATTTTTATTAATTGTATTGATAAGTTGTTTGTCTTCAAAAGTGGTAGCGTTTAAAGTTCCTATGTTTTTGGAGATTAAAAGCATCGTCTCCTCGTAGGTTTATAAAATGTAGAACTTTATTATAATAGCTAATCGTCTTCTGCTCGCCTGTCTTAATAGGTATATACCCATTATTATTGGTTAAGTCCTGTACATCTAGTTGTTGTGCGTTCGTCGCTTGTATCCATATAAGGAACGGTATTAGGAGTTTCATATTGTTCTATATAAAAAAAAAGTAAGTGTATTGTTATGAAGTTCGTATCAAAAAAGTTTAAGATTGCTTAATATTATTTTTATGCACGATTTTTCCTGAGCTGGTTTTGACTGTGGAATTAAAGTTCTGTGCAACCGTTTCTTTTTTATATTTAGCTGATAATTTATTTCCTAATCTTTTATTAATTTTGACAAAAATTTCTTCACCCGTCAAGTATTCTTTCGGGGGTACCCTGTTTGCATTATGATACCCGAGGTCATTTTTTTGTTTCTCTAAAAGTCTTACGGTGGTTTCTTCCCTGTCTTTCGCTAGTAATTCAGGATCGGTACCGACCTGTCTCCCAAAAAATGCTCCTATTGGTTTTTTCCCTGTAACGGTATGTATTGATAGATTGTACTCTTTAACGGATCTTTCAAGTAATTTCTGGAATGACCGGTGTATTTTTTCCGTCTGTAAGCAGCGCATTATTTCCTGTAACGTCGAGTGGAATCGCTCCACTTGGCCGTTAGAACTACTTGTGTAAGGGGCGGTTCGAAAGATTTTTATACCGAATTCATTTTCTATCATAAAATTTATAGACTCAGAGTTTAACGACTTTTTGTTGTCCATCACGAGGCTTTCTGGAAAGAATGTAAAAAGAATATCCCTTAAGGGTTGCCTTATATCTTCGGTCGCTTTGGATTGTATGGTTTTCGCCGTAGCGTACTTGGAAAATTTGTCGATTGCCGTTAGCACTAACTCCTTCCCAACTATGAGTATGTCTATATGAACTATTTGCCCTGGATGCTGTGGGATGGGCGTTGGTTGTATCTGGGGTTTTGATGGATGACGGTCGTACTTGTTCTCTTTACATATGACACACTTTTTAATGACGTTTTTAATTTTCCTTGACATTGCGGGAAAATAACATTCCTCTAGGATTTGCAATTTATTTTCCCTTGCATTCCTGTGAGCACGTTTATGAATTTTTAGGATGATTTCTTCCTGTTCTTGGTCGTTCTTAATATCCCTGACTTGTTTATTAGAAAATCTTATTTTGTAATTCTGGAAATGGTCTGAAAATATTTCTTGTATTTTTCCTATGCTTTTATGCAATTAATGATTGGTGGATAAAGGAATTTTTTCAAAATTTGTACCAAATTTTCTGCGTTAAAGTGGGGTTGAGAAATCGTATGTCTGTGGTAACTAGGGAACACAATTTCGAATTTGTAATTAGGAATCTGAGCGTTCTCAAGGAAGATTTGGTTTTTAAATGCATTTGTGGGTGCATCGACGTGATATATTAAGTTATGAGATGAACTCTCGGCGCTATTTGTTGCTATAGATAGTGTATGGGTATTAGTTTCGCGTGGTATTCTTGAAAGGGCATCCGCAACCTTCTACCTTCCTCCCCTCTAAGGAGCGATGTTAGGGGCTTGGCTAATTTTGCGCAGTCCTTCACGAATCTGCGGTAGTATCCGGATAAGCCTAGGAATGACCTGAGTACCTTAAGTGTTTTGGGTTCTGGGAATTTAGCTATTGCTTCTATTTTGGTTGGATTTGTTCTTATTCCTTCCGCGGATATAATATACCCTAAGAATTCGACTTCTTTATGCAGGAATTTGCATTTATCTAATTGCACTTTAAGGTTTGCGTCTTCTAGAGTTTTAAAAATTTTACTAATACATATTTTCCAAGTGCTGGTCTTCTGTTTTGCTATATATAATGATGTCATCGATATATACGTAACATCTTTTCCCAATATGATCACGAAGAATGTCGTCAAGCGCTCGCTGGAAGATCAACGGGGCGTTCTTCAGACCAAAGAGCAATCTGGTAAATTCATATTTACCATTACACACGGAAAAAGCGGTTTTTTCGTAATCTGCTGGTTTCAGAGGAATTTGGTGGAACCCGCTCTTTAGATCAATTACAGTGAAGAGATTATTTTCGCGTAGTTGCGAAGTGACGACGTTAATTTCCGGTTTCAGATAACGGTCAGAAATCGTCACCGAATTTAGTTTTCGGTAGTCGATAACCATTCTATATTGTTTGTTTCCTGCTGAATCAGGTTTTTTGCTAACAATCCATACTGGAGAGTTATATGGGGAACGCGATGGTTTGATAATTCCGTCCTCTAGAAGCTTATCAATTTGTTTTTCAATTTCGGATTTTAACGCAACAGGGTATGGGTAGAATCTAGTATAAATAGGTGAGTCGGATTCCGTACAAATCTCTCCTATTACCTCAGTTGTGTAAGTCAGTCTTTCATCGGGCTCTGAAAATAGTTTCGCGTGCTTAGCCACAATCATACCTAATTTTTCTTTTTGTGTAAGAGTCAGGTGATTAACTTGTATTTCGACTGAGTTTAAAGGAGCATGGGATTCAAGTTGCCTCAATTGTATTTTTGTACCATTTTTTATTTGTAGAAAATTTTTACTCACGTGAATAACTGCATCGAGCTGTCTAAGCGTTTCATTTCCCAATATACCATTGAATGATTTTAAAGTTGGCATTAGGCAAAATTTTATTTTTTCCTTAATATTGAACAAGTTAGCGAAGGTATGTTTTTTAATTTCAACATCACCTGCTACTGATTTTGCATAAAAAACGTTCTTATTTGCTAGGGGGTGTTTGACATACCGTGGTTGAATATAATTTTTAGTTGACCCGGTATCGATCAAGATTTTGAGCTTTTCGTTGCTCCTCGTTGTAAACTCTATGTAAGGCAGCGAGGAGCTTAATTTTCTAAAAAATGGATATCATTAAAGTCTATATATTGATCGCCCAGAATCTGGGGATCTTGGGTGGAGTCTAGATAATCGTCTAAGATTTGTTCTTCTTCCTCATCCGATTTCTGAAGCTGAGCCTCAATTTTCCTTCTGTTAAAGTTATTACCATGAGCATAATTTGCTCGATATGTTTGATTTTCGAGCTTCAAACATAAGTGAAGTGCCTGAGGGAGGTCTACTGGCTCTCTCATTCCCAAAAGTTTCGGGAGGTCCCTGTTTAGTCCCCGCACAAGTGTGTCGAGGGCTTTATCTCTGTAAGTTTGCAAGCAAACAGATTCATTTTACGCATTCAGAGTTCCAAGTTTGTTCAATATCAAAGATAAATGGATCTGCCTTGAATAAGTGAGGTCATCTGGTACTCGAGAGTCGCCAGATCTCTCTTATCTGCATAATGCAAGGACAGACATCTTGAAATAGCTGTCCAATCTAAAGGAGTGTTACATGATTCGAGAGCTATGTCGGTCTCTCCAACAATTTTATTTCTAATAGTGTTTAGTATGCCGTAGTATCTTTGTGTGCCCTTCGTGCTCTCATAAATCTGAAGAACACGCTTTACACTCTTCTTCCAAGAGTTAAATTTGCCCTGATTCCCAGAAAATTCCCGGAGACTTAACAATATTGGGAATCTTGTCAAGATCTTCTAAGTTATTTCTGAATCGTTCCTCTATTTCTTGGTCCCTAACTATATTTAGTCCTGCGTTAGGATTAAGCGTCTTTCGAATTAATTGTGGTCCTTGTCTAGTAAATACTTCTGTTGCAATATTAGAAATTAATGTGCTTAGTTCATCTAAACTAATTTGCGAGTTAGGCAACCGATTGCTACCTTGAGGGAGGACAGAAGGCCGTATTAAATTTTCAGGGTTAGACATAATTATTCTTTTAAATATTAAAAAAAAAAACCCTTTTTTCTTCTAATTTTTTGTAATATAAAAATGTTTTAAAATTTATTTTCACTTTAAATTGTAATTTATATACATATACATATATTTTTTAATTTAACCTTTTGTAATTGAGTCTAAGCTTATTTCTAAAAATACCTTGTGTGGATAGATGGCTAGCACGTTATGCGACCTTTTTGCTGCTGCTACTAAGGGGCCGTTTCTATCACGATCTTTATCTTGTAGTTTCCTTGATTTCTTCACTCTTTCTTGATAGTTTTTCAGATTTCTTTGCTTCTCCTTTAATGGATGGCTGCTTCCCACTTTTTCGATTTTTTTATTTTTAATGATTTCGTTGTATGGGGAGAGAAATAAAAATATTTTGCACAGTTTATGTTATTTTCCCCTTCTTTCTCAGGTTCTTTTTTTCTCTCTTTTTTTCCTTATTTTTTTATTTTCCAGTACATTAGTTTTTATTTCTATTAAGACTTTTTAATAGTCTGGTTCTTATTCTTATTAAATTATTATTTAGTTAGTTTTTTTGTCAAGCAATCATTTTAATTGTTGAGGTCTTTTGGTTTACACGCATTTGGTTTACGCTATAATTTTTTTTGTAACCGCACTTCTTGAGGGCTTTTGGTTTACACGCATTTCTTGAGGGCTTTTGGTTTACACTATAAAAAAATTTGAAACCACACTTCTTAAGGGCTTTTGGTTTGCACTATAATTTTTTTTAACCGCACTTCTTGAGGGCTTTTGGTTTTTTATTTCTTCGCGGGTTTTATGTTACCTATGCGCTGTGCTACTTGAGGACTTTTTGCGGTAGGTTCCGTTGTTCCTTTTATAAAAACATTTATTTATGTTTTTTTTTAAAGGATACCCGACTTTATTCGCTCGGGCGCCAGTTAAGTTTGTCCTTAATTAATAAATTAAAAAAAACAAACTCTCTTTTTATTCGATCAGCGTTACCGTGCTTTATTGAAGTCAAATTTAAACTTAAAACTAAAATTTACAATCAATATTTATATTCTGTATTTTTGTTTATTCTAGCAAATTTCGCCGATGGCGTGATTATCAATTCTGCATAATTCTTTTCTTAAGAAATTTGAAATGATTTTTTTTAATAAGTCGTTGCACTTATTTCTAAAGAAATGTAAAATGATTTTTCACAAAATGCCGATGTAGGCTTCTTTGTATTTTTTGTAATTTTATTTCAAAGAATAATGTTGATTGAGTTTACTTTAATTTTGATAGATGTTTACGTTAACTAATTTTATTTAAAAGAATAATGTTAACTGATTTTACTTTAATTTTGATAAATGCTTACGTTAACTAATTTTATTCTAAAGAATAATGTTAATTGAGTTTACTTTAGTTTTGATAAATGTTTACGTTAACTTATATATGCAAACAGTATTTATAAGAAATATTTCTGCGTCAACACCGCCAGGTGATTGTATTTTGACATAAGTACAATCTATGGCTCCTATCACTTAGGAAACATTGCAATGCTATGAAATTGTGCAGACACTTTTCTTAAATCCTCCAGAGTTTGTGGCATTTGAACAAATTTTTTGGAAAGTTTCGCGATCGCAATGGACACTTTTTTTACAACGCGACTACCTGTTGCTATGGAGACTCCACAGTAATCACTAATAACAATAAGGAAGCTGCCTGTTGCATAGAACCTTAATGTAAATAAGAGCATTTTCGCAGGAGTTAACGCGTAGTTTCTATAAATAGAAAATAAAAAATTATTAGAAACATTAATCAATAATACTACTGACGCATCCCATCTAGTTGTTGCAGACTTCAAATCGTTCTGTAAAAGATGAACAACATATTTGGCTGCAGATTTTGATAGCCTAAACCTTTGTCTAAATTCTTCATCAGGTAAAGAAAAATGCTCCCGTCGTGTAAAAACTTTTTTCTTTTTTGCTTTAAAGCTTGTAATATTGAAAACATTACAAAAATGCAAATGTTGATTTCTTCTTTCCATTTTCTTTTTTATTTTTATTTTACTAAAAGCATTTAACTGGAAGATTTTGTTCAGTTAAATTTAACAGAGACTTTTTGATTAATTTCTGCCGGTTAGATGCTAACCGTACTTTGTGAAATGCAATTTTGCCTAACTTACGGTTAATCTTCCTGTTAAATTATAATCGGACTTTGTGAAAAGGGACGTAAACCGGAAAATTTTCTTGAATTAAATTTAACAGGGACTTTTTGATTAATTTCTGCCGGTTAATTGCTAACCGTACTTTGTGAAATGCAATTTAGACTAACGGTTAAACTTCCTGTTAAATAAAAATCGGACTTTGTGAAAAGGGCCGGTAATCCTTTTTTTGTTTTTTTTTTAATCTTTTACTTAAATTATTTGTTTTTTAATAATCTTTCTTTAAAATATTTTAGCCTGCTCCGGAACCATATGATCACAGTGTCGATGTAAGAGAGCACACTCTTGAACAATGGAAAGAAATTATATATGAAGAAGTCATGGATTACGAAGCACATACAAGCATGTGGTAAAAATATGCGTTTGGACTTTTTCAGTAAAAAGCTTTTAGTGTATATAACATTTAATAACAATAAAAACACTAACAAATATTTACAATTATGTATTTCAAAGCTGCAATTTTGTTATTTATAAATTTATACAGCTAACTGTCCTTTTTTGCAAAACTATAGCAAACTTAAAATAACTGCAAACAAAAAATTTGTATTTAAAAATTTTAAGGCCCGTTTTTTAACATGCCTTTGAAGTACGTTTAGTACTATTCAACAATAAAGGTTGCATTTGCAGGATTAAATTTTTCATCAAATTACTTCCATAAATTTTTTATTTATAAACAAAAGAGGGTAAAGAAAAGTATACTTTTCTGCACCTCTCATCTAAAAACAATAATTTTATGAAAAATTTCATCGTGTGAATGTAGTTATTGTTTTTTTATTATTTGTTGGGTTATTTTCTTTACAACCCGTGAACAAAACGGCGATTTTATACCTCTTCCCTTTGGAATTTTATCTAATTTGGTACATACATAGATTGTCATATAAAAAATGGTGTACATTTTTTTAATTTGAGGTTAGCCTAATAGTCAAATAGAAACTAGCACCAAACCCCTTTCTAGCCCTTACCCTAACTTGTACCTTTCTTAACCCTACAGTAAAAAAAAATTTTAGTACGTTTTAAAACTTTTTTAACAAAACATTAATTATGATTAAATTTAAAAAATATATTCACCGAAACAGAACTATTCTATGTGCTAGATATTTCGACATTGCACGTATTAGTAATTTCATTACTTGCATGGGATTTTTTCTAATCTTTATGCGCCCAATCCTGTTTTTGCACGATCTTTTTTACACGATTTTGAAATAACACGGTTAATAAAAAGCAATGCTTTCCTAATTGTTTTAAGGAAACGTTTAAATTATTTCTTTGTTTTGTGCCTTAAAATCATAAATTTAAATAAAATAACACTGGATGTAGAAATAGAAATGAAATTCATGTGTTCGATAGAAATATTAACCTTTTAGACCACCTATGAGGTTGAACTAATAAAACGTAGCTTAATTTGTTGAACTGTTTTTTTTGCACTATTTTTTTACACGATGTTTTCTGGGACGTAGGTACCGTATAAAAACAGGATTAGGTAAAAACTATGAGTACTACTTGCTTTTATAAAAACGGTCTTAACTTTTAAGCACGTGCCAAGTTGGGCCCAAAGTTCCCGATATTATGAAAAAACGCGTTTAGTCCTATTTTGAGTATTTTTTAAACTACATATGTAATTCGTTGAATAAAATACAATTTAAATTACACTCTGCAACAAAACTCAGCATATTAAAAAATATTTTTGATGTTCTGTAGTCTCCTTAGAACAGTCAAAATTTAAATTCTATAGATTTTCAAATTTTTTTAAGGTGTATTTTTTGAAGACGCCGCTTAAGTAATTGTACCATAAGTAGGCAAGAAGTTATTCATACCTTATAAGAAACAATAATGCCCATAAAGCGAAATTATGTTAAATCTTTGCTAACATAATTTTTAAATTTCGGAACTTTATATTTATTTATTTATTTATTTAGCATTAGTACATAATTACAAATTAGGGACTAATGATATTGAGGCCATGGTAACTGGGACCTTAGGCTATTAAAATGCAATGCTGAAAATATGGCTTTTTCGTCCAATTGAAATAAATAAAACTTTATGGGGCCACTTTTAACTTGAAACTGGCTAGGATGCACCTTAAATCAAAATACCAACTTTCTTATAATCATAATCCAGGCCATGCTTAAAAGACCATGAACTGCCTCAGGGTTTTTTTCTAGAACGCTAACGGCATCCGCCAACACAAAAACGAACTCGAATATATTTTAATAAACCAAAAAATTGATGTCATGTTGATTTCTGAGACGCATATGACATCTACAAGCAATTTCAAAATTAGAGGCTATTCTTTTTACGACTCAAAGGATCCCAGAGAAAGATCATGTGATGGCTGTGCTGTAATAATCAGATCAACAATCAAACACCAATGGATGGGTGGTCTCTACGAATGTTATATACAAGCAACAAACGTTTGCGTTGATGAATTTTTCCATGGCCTAGTTATTTTGTCAGTGTATTGTCCACCCAGGTTCTCCATAACAAAGGATCAGTTGAACAGTTTTTGCAAATCTTTAGGTCCCCGCTTCATAGTTGCTGGAGATTATAACGCTAAGCATACGTACTGGGGCTCTCACCTAATAAGTCCCAGAGGTCGTGTTTTGTATGATTCCGTACCTGAAATGGAACTGAACGTTATTTCATCTGGACAACCGACATATTGGCCAACTGATCACAATAAAATTCCAGACATTATCGTTTTTGGCGTAACAAAAGGTATATCCCCGGAACTTACCGAAGCTCAAGCCTCGTTGGGTTTATCTTCAGACCACTCTCCCACTTTAATCACTATTTTTAGTCCTCATCAAATACACACTAGTAATATTTTTTCATTTAAAAGAGTAAATTGGTTAAAATACAAAAAATTTGTCAGCAGCCACTGCTCGGAAAACCAACCGGTTAAAACTCCCGAAGACATCGATGATTGTCTGAGCAGCCTTAATGAGAACATAAAAAAAGCCATTGATCATGCTACTTCTTACAAATCTTTAGGTCCCCGCTTCATAGCTGCTGGAGACTATAACGCTAAGCATACGTACTGGGGCTCTCGCCTAATAAAGCCCAGGGGTCGTGTTTTGTTTGATTCCGTATTTGAAATGAGACTTAACGTTATCTCATCTGGACAACCGACATATTGGCCAACTGATCACAATAAAATTCCAGACGTTATCGTTTTTGGGGAAACAAAGGTATATCCCTGGAACTTACCGAAGCTCAAGCCTCGTTGGATTTATCTTCAGACCACTCTCCCACTTTAATCACTATTTTTAGTCCTCATCAAATACACACTAGGGATATTTTTTCATGTAAAAAAAATGATTGGTTAAAATACAAACAATTTGTCAGCACCCACTGCTCGGAAAACCAACCGCTTAAAACTCCCGAAGACATCGATGATTGTCTGAGCAGCCTTAATGAGAACATAAAAAAAGCCGTTGATCATGCTACTTCTTACTATCGTCAGACAAAATACAACAAAATTTTTTCAGTCGATGTGCAACAGCTTTTATCTGAAAAAAGAAGAGCCCGAAAAGAATGGCAAAAGCACAGATCACCCCAACTTAAAGCCAAGTTGAAGGAATGTACAAACTAATTGAAAAATTTGCTAGAGGTTCACCGATTGGCATCTCTTAAGGAACACCTCGAAGGTTTAGACTCGATTAATCATTCACTATGGCGATCAGCGAAATATCTTAAAAGACCCGTTATCGCGAAACCACCACTACGTAATCTAAGAGGATCCTGGGCAAGAAGTGACGAAGAAAAATGTGATCTGCTCGCAAGTCATTTAACAAATGTCTTCACTCCAAATACATGCACTGACATGAGTAAATTGCCGCCTATTGTTTCTAGATATCCTATGGAAATACGTTTTCAGTTGTCAGATGCCGTTGAGGCTATCAATAATTTAAAAACTAAAAAAGCTCCTGGCATTGTGAAATCAGCAACAAAATGTTTTTGGAGCTGCATTGCACAGCAAAAAGAAGAATTCTTTTTATTTTTAATGGTATATTACGGCTCGAACATTTTCCGCCAGTATGGAAAGTTGCCTTGGTAAAGATGTTTCCTAAGCCAAGAAAAGATCCTTTGAAGGTGGAGTCTTACAGGCCTATAAGTCTGTTACCAACTATGTCCAAGTTGTTTGGGAAATTGCTTAAAAACAAGCTGACTCCGATCCTGAATGAAAACAACTGCATTCCAGGTCACCAATTTGGATTTAGAAATCAACATAGTACCATTGAACAAACACACAGATTAGTAGAGGTTATAAGAAAAGCCTTTGAGAAAAAGAAATACTGCTCCGCGCTCTTAATAGATGTCTCTCAAGCGTTCGACAAAGTATAGCATGAAGACATGTTAAACAAATTAAAGCTCTACCTTCCATCTAATATTTTCCATCTTTTAGAAAAATACATAACCTTCCGACAATTTATGATTAAAGAGGGAAAGCAAATAAGTTCTTCTCAACCAATAGGGGCTGGTGTACCTCAAGGGAGTATACTAGGTCCAATTCTGTACTTGATTTACACAGCAGATATGCCCACAAATAATCTTACTCGTACGTTGACATTTGCTGATGATACCGCCTTTCTCAGTATTCATAAAGACCCTAAAGAGGCCTCAAAACAACTTCAACATCACGTATCCCAAGTAGAAAAATGGGCAAAGTTGCGGGGAATAAAAATAAAGTGAACAAAAATGCATCCACGTTACTTTTACGTTACGCAAGGAAAAGTGCCCCCCAATTCTTATTAACAACCATACGGTGCCTCAACGAATTGAGACGAAATATCTTGGCATTCACCTAGATCGCCGCCTCACATGGAAGTCACATATATGCGAAGTTGACACAGATAAAACTTAAAACGGCCCAAATCCACTGGCTAAAGTGCTACGGCTTGATTGTAAACTTTCACTTTACAACTCAATTTTGAAGCCAATTTGGTGCTACGGGATACAATTATGGGGCACTGCTTCCGCCTCCAACATTGAAAAAATTCAACGCCGTCAAAATAAAATCCGAAGAATGATAACTGGTGCTCCTTGTAATGTTAAAAACAGCAACATCCACAAAGATCTGCAAGTTCCACTAGTTAAAAGCGAAATTTTTAATTATGTGGACAAGTATTAAAACAAGGTGGAAACACATCCAAATCCGCTCTCTCGAAACATTTTGCAACATAGTGGACACACTCGTCTGAAAAGAAGGGATACTATTGCACTTAGATGAAAATACTGAATTAATTAATTTTGTTATGAGAACTTGAATTTTAGTCTGGCACTGGCTGGTCTAATAAAAATTAAATAGTTTTAAGATTTGAATACTTATTGTTAGTTCGCCTAAGGCGAAGATTCAATAATAAAAATATAAAAAAAAATAATCCATTTGTTGACTGTTCCTAAGTAGGTTTGACTTAGTTCTACAAATAATAAACACAATCTTTTAAGATATGAAAAAAACTAAAATTGGTTGTAGAAATACCTTCTTTACCGCATTTACGTTGAGGATAAAGGTCAAAAAACAAAGCCTAGTTTTATTTTCAGTACTTGCATTTTTAGCAGTTGAAGTACACTTGAAAATTTTAATTGTTAACACTAAAAGGTATAACTGAAAACAAACCCCTCTCTTTGTGTTGTTTATTTAAAAACTATAATTTTATTTAGTAAATTAATAAACTAAAATTGAAATAAAGTTCAAAATACTCTGCACAGTGTGCCGCGTGGAAAATGCTGGGTGGAAAAAATTCATGTAATCATTTCTAGGAAATATTATTTGCAAAACATAAAAAATGGTGTTTGTCAAATTCGCAAGTGGTGAGTTATAAGTGTCAGAAGTCAGGTAGTGAGTTTGATGAAACCCTTTCAATTGAGTTGAACATGCCAGCTTGCATTATTAGTTTGACTCGTTCAGAGTTCGCATTCTGGATTAATGATTTGGTCGCGGCTTTTGTAGCAACTTTATTCGCTGCTACTTCCGTCATGCCGTCTGACATATAGACATTTGACAATTCATTAGAGAGTTGTTCAATCTCTTTCACGTACTGGGTTTGGTTTTTGTCATACTGTTTGACTGCGCTTATTTTTGTTTTTAGAGCGTCTGCGGAGTCTCCTTTGATAACGTTTTTCAATTATTGCTTCAATTGAATCGAGTCCTTCTATTTTATTCCTGACATTGCTCGTTATTTTTATATGTATTATATTAATAAGGAAGATTCTGGATTTGCTTCCTTTATAGATACTAGCAAATTAATTGCGTCAATGAATTTACGCAAATTTATGAAATTACCATCAAAATCAGGTAAAATTTTGCTAGCGGATTCTAGGAATTTGTTTGGATCAGTCATAGTTGACTCTATTGGGATACCTTGGGACAGGTTTAATGTTTGAAGCTTTATATTATCAGGATTGGGAGGTAATGTGAATGGCGATTTAAGTTCTTCACAAACTTTTGAAATTTTGGTTCATAAGGTGTTTAGAATCGCTTCGCATTCAGTGAAATGCCCGTCTGTTAGTTTATCATTAATTTGATTAACTAAGTTAATTGTTTTGTTATAATAGGTTTCTAAAAGTTCCAAATGCTTGCTGATAGTTTCTGTACTTGGTTTTTTAGTTTTATTTATACATATGAAACTTTTATCGAATTCAGTCCTATAAGAAAGAAGCTCCTCAACCACATTTGATCATTTGTCCTGAGCCATTAAAACGAACCAAAAAAAGGGAATATTTTCTATATATTTATATACTTCCTTTATTTTATATTCAAATTATGTATTCCTTTATTATTATTAAAAAAAATGTCCTTTTAAATCATATTATACATATTTTAAAATTGTTTATTTTAATAATTTAAGAGAGGCAAACAATAAAACTTTACACTTTTTGTATAGGATTTAATATTTTCTTACTCGTGTTAAAGCATCCTATACTAAATACGTACATATATATTATTTTTTTGTGTAATTACGCTTTCAATATGTGTAAGATATATAAATATATTAGTGTTTGGATATGAGCACAATATATAAAAATATATATAAAATTTAAATTTACCAGCACCTTTATCGTAAAGGTTGGGATGGTCCTTGAGTTGGTTGCCTGAAATACCACATGTTTGATGACCTTGTTTTGTTGATGTTGATTGAAGAAACGAGCTCGTATGTTGCACCTATTCACAAACACTCTCACTGACACAAGCGTATTATTCATGAGTGCCTGCTCCTTGAAAAAATGTTTTTTTTGTTGGTGTGTGTTTTTTTCTTTTATTACTATTGTTTTTATTTTGTCTAAATGTTTTTTATATACGGGGCCGAGGCCGTTGTATTACATACTAAGTTGGTTTAGGCTTAGTATGTAATGCTAATGATGTCATCCTTTTTCACCTCCTTTTGTTCTTTAGTCTCTCTAACACTCTTACCAATTCGCATCCCGCAAATATGGCGGGATATGTGGAATTGCGTGGTAAGTAGGTACAGGGGTGTTTAAGGCTAGGTGTGAATGACTGAATTTTTATGTAATTTTTTATGCTTGAAATACCGTTTTCTTTGTATTTTTTAATCTTTAAATGAGAAATTTACGAAAACTTAAATTGAAGTGCCCTGTTGTGCATTGCTATGTCGTAGTTAGATAACAAGATTCAATGAAAAAAAAATACTTAAATGGAATAAAACAAACTTCAAAATTAAAAAAAAAACAGTTAAAGAGGAAAACTTTAAATTTGGCCATGAAAGTAACAGAAAAATAGATTTGGCTTATATTTTCGATGGAAGTAGTTCATCCTGTAGTGTTTTATCAAAATAAGAAACTTTTTTTGGAACTAGGCACTTGAATGTATATTTTAAACTTGTAAATAGAGAGTAAAAAAGAATGCAGAATTGGGTCACTTTTAGTCGCCTTAACTGCTGGTTAGTTCACTAATTTCAAACAGTCCCTTATTGAAATTAGCTGTTAATTGACACCTTGTAATTTCCTATACGACACAAAAATAATATTAAAAAAAACCCCGTTAGAATTTAAAGATTGACTGTCTGGCAAATTTATATCTTACCTTTAAATGTAACTCTTCAAATCGCTTTTGTCAAGTAGTGCAGGTTTTAACGCAAAATCTCTACAGTTCCCCAAAACTATTGTGTTACAGGCTTCTCAAGCCCAAAAACCAAATAATTATTTGCGTCTTAATCCTTATTTTATGTTTATTTTAATCTTTTACTTAAACTATTTGTTTTTTTAAAATCTTTCTTTGAAATATTTCAGCCTGCTCCGGAACCATATGATCACAGTGTCGATAAAAGAGAGCACACTGTTGAACAATGGAAAGAACTTATATAAGAAGAAGTCATGGATTACGAAGCACATACAAGTAATATCAACTCAGGGTCTACAAGCATGCGGTAGAAATATGCGTTAATTTGAGGTCAGCCTTATTGCCAAATAGAAACTAGCATCAAACCCCTTTCTATCCCTTACGCTAACTTGTACCTTTCTTAACCCCACAATAAAAAAAAATTTAGTACCTTTTTCAAATACCATATTATTTTTTTTCCCAATAGCGTTAATGTTATTTTAAAACTTTTTTAACAAAACATTAATTATGATTAAATTTAAAAAATATATTCACCGAAACAGAACTATCCTTTGTGCTAGATATTTCAACATTGCACGTATTAGAAATTTCATTGCTTGCATGGGATTTTTTCTAATCTTTATACACCCACTGTTTTTGCACGATCTTTTTTACACGATTTTAAAATAACACGGTTAAAAAAAAAAAAATAATGCTTTCCTAATTGTTTTAAGGAAACGTTTAAATTATTTCTTTGTTTTGTGCCTTAAAATCATAAATTTAAATAAAATAACACTGGATGTAGAAATAGAAATGAAATTCATGTGTTCCATAGAAATATTAACCTTTTAGACCACCTATAAGGTTGAATTAAAAATATGTAGCCTTATTTATTGAACTGTTTTTTTCACGATATTTTTTACGTGATCTTAAACTCGTTGTGTGCGAGTGTTAATAAGAGCGAATATTTGTAATAGGTGGCAAACAATTTTTATTATATACATACAAATTGTATAGAAAAAAAAAAAAACTTAATAAAAAAAGCAAACGGTAAATGAGCTACAGTAATCGTCGTGACAGTGGGCCTAATAGCAGAAATGCTTATATTGTGTTAAGTTCCACAAGCGTGAGCAATGAAAACATTAGCGACACTGAATACAATAAAAACTATTTAAATGAGAAACCAAAAATAAATACAAATAACTTAAGTGCAAGTGCACCAAATTCAAATAAGTGCTTTGAACAAGGGACAAATTTAGCCCAATCTCTTTTTAAAATTTATAAAAAAAATACCGAGGTACCATCCTCATCGGGGTCCTCCTTATTGAATTTAGAAATTGAACCAACAGTTGCTAAAGACGGTCACAGTCCATTTTCTTCACAAGCTCCAAAGGCACAGGTAGGAATGGACCATTATATAACAGTTCTTAAGAGGGGAAGAAGCCCCAAATCGGCAGAGGTTACCAATCCAGCAAAAATTTTGAAAGATGAAGAAAAGCCGACCTCATCGCAAAACCGTTTTGCCATTTTGCCGGAGGAAAATGATGCCCCATTACCTGAAAAGAAGTCATTTAAGCCTCCGCCAATATATTTGAGAGAGAAAAATTCATATGACCTCATAAAGTTTTTAGTTGAATTAATAGGCGAAAACAACTTTTATGTTTCGAACATAAAGCGTGGTGGCATTTATAAAACTAAAATTCAAGTGAATCATGAAAACGCTTACCGCACTACCGTTTCCGAACTTGAGAAACATAAGAAAAGCTTCTACACCTACCAACTTAAGAACGCAAAAGGTCTCCAGGTTGTTATCAAAGGTATTGATTCAAATGTTGACCCAGAGGAGATTAAGGACAGTTTTTGTAGCAAAGGCTTTAAAGCCAAGTTTGTATCAAACATTAGAAACAAAGAAAGGTATCCCCAATCAATATTCCGAGTAGAGCTTGAGCCTGGTGATGTAAATTTAAAAAAAAAATGAGACTCACCCTATTTATGACCTAAAATATATTTTGCACCGTAGAGTTGTAGTTGAAGGGCCACATAAGCGATTTGAGCCCGTGCAGTGCTTGAACTGCCAGGAATATGGTCACACCAAGGCTCATTGCAAGTTGCCTTCTGTTTGTGTTGTGTGTGGTGACCTGCATGCTACGACCAAGTGCGACAAGCCAAAAGATGATCCTCGGGTAAAGAAATGTAGCAATTGCGGAGGAAACCACACGGCCAACTATAGAGGTTGTCCCGTTTTTGATTCGGTTAAGCGCTTATCTAAGCCGAACATGGTTCTTGCCCCTTCCCAGCCTTTGAATATACCAACTACAAATATGCCTCCAATAGCACAACCAACTACAAGTCTAGTTTCCTACGCCAACGCATTAAAGTCTAACCAGCGCAATGCACGTAAGCCTACTCAACCTATAACACAACAAGAGGTGCCAACAAATGAACCAACTGGGTCCAATTTTAGCCGCCTCGAAGCCGTAATTGACAATATGGTTAAACAATTTACGCAGATCATGGCGCAAATGGCTGGCATGAAGCAAAAAATACAGTCTGCTCTTCTGCAGGCCATGCTTAAAAGACCATGAACTGCCTCAGTGTTCTTTTCTGGAACGCTAACGGCATCCGCCAACACAAAAACCAACTCGAATATATTTTAATAAACCAAAAAATTGATGTCATGTTGATTTCTGAGACGCATATGACATCTACAAGTAATTTCAAAATTAGAGGCTATTCTTTTTACGACTCAAAGGATCCCAGAGATAGATCATGTGATGGCTGTGCTGTAATAATCAGATCAACAATCAAACACCAATGGATGGGTGGTCTCTCCGAATGTTATACACAAGCAACAAACGTTTGCGTTGATGAATTTTTCCATGGCCTAGTTATTTTGTCAGTGTATTGTCCACCCAGGTTCTCCATAACAAAGGATCAGTTGAAAAGTTTTTATAAATCTTTAGGTCCCCGCTTCATAGTTGCTGGAGACTAAAACGCTAAGCATCCGTACTGGGGCTCTCACCTAATAAGTCCCAGAGGTCGTGTTTTGTATGATTCCGTATCTGAAATGGAACTTAACGTTATTTCATCTGGACAACCGACATATTGGCCAACTGATCACAATAAAATTCCAGACGTTATCGTTTTTGGCGTAACAAAAGGTATATCCCTGGAACTAACCGAAGCTCAAGTCTCGTTGGATTTATCTTCAGACCACTCTCCCACTATAATCACTATTTTTAGTCCTCATCAAATACACACTAGTGATATTTTTTCATTTAAAAGAGTTAATTGGTTAAAATACAAACAATTTGTCAGCACCCACTGCTCGGAAAACCAACCGCTTAAATCTCCCGAAGACATCGATGATTGTCTGAGCAGCCTTAATGAGAACATAAAAAAAGCCGTTGATCATGCTACTTCTTACTATCGTCAGACAAAATACAACAAAATTTTTTCAGTCGATGTGCAACTGCTTTTATCTGAAAAAAGAAGAGCCCGATTAGAATGGCAAAAGCACAGATCACCCCAACTTAAAGCCAAGTTGAAGGAATGTACAAACCATTTGAAAAATTTGCTAGAGGTTCACCGATTGGCATCTCTTAAGGAACACCTCGAAGGTCTAGACTCGATTAATCATTCACTATGGCGATCAGCGAAATATCTTAAAAGACCCGTTATCGCGAAACCACCACTACGTAATCTGAGAGGATCCTGGGCAAGAATTGACGAAGAAAAATGTGATCTGCTCGCAAGTCATTTAACAAATGCCTTCACTCCAAATACATGCACTGACATGAGTAAATTGCCGCCTGTTGTTGCTAGATATCCTATGGAAATACGTTTTCAGTTGTCAGATGTCGTTGAGGCTATCAATAATTCAAATACATACTAAAAAAGCTCCTGGCATTGATGAAATCAGCAACAAAATGCTTTTGGAGCTGCATTGCACAGCAAAAAGAAGAATTCTTTTTATTTTTAATGGTATATTAGGGCTCGAACATTTTCCGCCAGTATGGAAAGTTGCCTTGCTAAAGATGTTTCCTAAGCCAAGAAAAGATCCTTCGAAGGTGGAGTCTTACAGGCCTATAAGTCTGTTACCAACTATGTCCAAGTTGTTTGGGAAATTGCTTAAAAACAAGCTGACTCCGATCCTGAATGAAAACAACTGCATTCCAGGTCACCAATTTGGATTTAGAAATCAACATAGTACCATTGAACAAACCCACAGATTAGTAGAGGTTATAAGAAAAGCCTTTGAGGAAAAGAAATACTGCTACGCGCTCTTTATAGATGTCTCAAGCGTTCGACAAAGTAAAGCATGAAGACCTGTTAAACAAATTAAAGCTCAACCTTCCATCTAATATTTTCCACCTTTTAGAAAAATACATAACCGGCCGACAATTTATGATTAAAGAGGGAAAGCAAATAAGTTCTTCTCAACCAATAGGGGCTGGTGTACCTCAAGGGAGTATACTAGGTCCAATTCTGTACTTGATTTACACAGCAGATATGCCCACAAATAATCTTACTCGTACGTCGACATTTGCTGTTGATACCGCCTTTCTCAGTATTCATAAAGACCCTAAAGAGGCCTCAAAACAACTTCAACATCACGTAACCCAAGTAGAAAAATGGGCAATAAAAATAAATGAACAAAAATGCACCCACGTTACTTTTACGTTACGCAAGGAAAAGTGCCCCCCAATTCTTATTAACAACCATACGGTGCCTCAACGAATTGAGACGAAATATCTTGGCATTCACCTAGATCGCCGCCTCACATGGAAGTCGCATATAAATGCGAAGTTGACACAGATAAAACTTAAAACGGCCCAAATCCACTGGCTAAACTGCTACGTCTTGATTGTAAACTTTCACTTTACAACTCAATTTTGAAGCCAATTTGGTGCTACGGGATACAATTATGGGGCACTGCTTCCGCCTCCAACATTGAAAAAATTCAACGCTGTCAAAATAAAATCCTAAGAATGATAACTGGTGCTCCTTGGTACGTTAAAAACAGCAACATCCACAAAGATCTGCAAGTTCCACTAGTTAAAAGCGAAATTTTTAATTATGTGGACAAGTATTAAAACAAGGTGGAAACACATCCAAATCCGCTCTCTCGAAACATTTTGCAACATAGTGGACACACTCGTCTGAAAAGAAGGGATACTATTGCACTTAGATGAAAATACTGAATTAATTAATTTTGTTATGAGAACTTGAATTTTAGTCTGGCACTGGCTGGTCTAATAAAAATTAAATAGTTTTAAGATTTGAATACTTAGGCGAAGATTCAATAATAAAAATATAAAAAAAGCAACTTCAAATATAAAAAAAAATAATCCATTTGTTGACTGTTCCTAAGTAGGTTTGACTTAGTTCTACAAATAATAAACACAATATTTTAAGATATGAAAAAAACTAAAATTGGTTGTAGAAATACCTTCTTTACCGCATTTACGTTTAGGATAAAGGTCAAAAAACAAAGCCTAGTTTTGTTTTCAGTACTTGCATTTTTGGCAGTTGAAGTACACTTAAAAATTTTAATTGTTAACACTAAAAGGTATAACTGAAAACAAACCCCTCTCTTTGTGTTGTTTATTTAAAAACTATAATTTTATTTAGTAAATTAATAAACTAAAATTGAAATAAAGTTCAAATTACTCTGCACAGTGTGCCGCGTGGAAAATGCTGGGTGGAAAAAATTCATGTAATCATTTCTAGGAAATATTATTTGCAAAACATAAAAAATGGTGTTTGTCAAATTCGCAAGTGGTGAGTTATAAGTGTCAGAAGTCAGGTAGTGAGTTTGATGAAACCCTTTCAATCAATCAGTTGCAATTTAGCGACACTTTAGTGCACATCTCTCAGCGGCATATTGTAATACATATTGTAAAAGTTTTTGTAATAGATATAAATACTGACAGTACACAGAAAAAATTATACAATTTTTTTTTCAAGCAAATGCTTGTCTAGAAAAAAATTTATTATTAGTAAATATATTTAATAGTCCCTAATAATATTTTTATTTGATTTTAATAAAAAGTGAGGTCAATGTTGATAACTAGCAAACTAATGTAAAATTTCCATTTAAGCTGTCCAATTTCATATAATTTTGCATCAAATGGAATACAAACCGTTTTATTTGTATTGTATTTGATAGTAGTCAGCACTTGTTCATACTCATTCAAAAAATAAAAAAGAGAATATGGCATAAAGTGTGTGAACTCCTTTTTCAAACAGTTATAAAATATATTGGATGTCACAAGTTTGTTCAAAATAGATTTTTGAAGTAAAATTCACATTCCACACTGTATGTAAGAACTGTTTCTTTTTATTTCAACACGGATGGAAAATGCAAATATTATTGTTTCTAAAATATATGTACATACATATATGATCATTTTGTTTGTTAACTTAATAAAAAGCTTTTTTTATTGGTGAAGAGTTCAGAATTGAACACAATTATCAACACTGCATGGAACACAGCATCTGAAACCAACAATTTTAAGTAAACATAAAAATGATCAAATAGGTCTGGCGTCAACTAGAAATTTAAAATATATTTTATATACAAAATATATTATTTGTACAATTTTCTTATGTTTTTTTTTTTTTAGACATACATATATCTATGCCTTACAATGTAAACAGTAAAACAAAGTTTGTAATTGAGAAATAATTTTCACGTTTTAATTTTAATTTTGTTTAAAAAAAATGTTTTGTCTTAAAACTTATATTTAACTATAAAACTTAAAAAAATATAAATAGAAAATTTTCAATCGTTTAAAATACACCTTACTACCTACCTAATAATTAACAAAATTCATCAACTTTTCCATCCCTGTGAAAAATTAAATACGGGAGAAGAGAATGATCATAGAAAAAAAATTATTCTTAGGTATTCATTTATTGTACCATTAATCAGAAAACAAGGGATGTTTTTTCATTACAATGTGCATCAGCTTAGAGTTGGTGTTGCCATAGGTATTATTTTGAAAAATTTTAGTTCCATTAAAAGTACCTAGCTTAAAATAAACATGTTAAGTATTACAAATTTTATTAATATTTTTATTTATATTTATTTAACTTGAAGCAAATAATCACGTAGGCATTTGCGGAAAAAAACATTTATTAAAACATTACAAAAGTAATAAAAAAAAGTATAATGGCGTTGCCAGGGTAGCTAGCACAAATATAGGTTTTTTGTCAAAAAAAAAAAGGTTTTTGGACAAAAAATTTTAATAAAAGTTCATGGAATTACAGAATTCTGACTAAAGGTACCTTTACATGGTAATACATATATTATGACTTGTCAAAATATGTTGTAGAATAATACAAAATCTCATCATGTAAAGGTGATTCCTAAGCCTGGCAAAGATCCCTCGAAGGTAGAATCTTATAGGCCCATAAGTTTGTTACCCACAATGTCAAAATTGTTCGAAAAACTTTTAAAAAACAAGCTAAATCCGATCCTGAATGACAACAACTGCATCCCAAATCACCAATTCGGCTTTAGAAGTCAACATAGTACCATCGAACAAACTCACAGGTTGGTACAGGTTATAAGAAAAGCCTTTGAGGAAAAGAAGTACTGCTCCGGGCTTTTTATCGATGTCTCACAAGCTTTCGACAAAGTATGGCATGAAGGCCTTCTAAACAAACTAAAGCTCAACCTTCCAGCTAATATTTTCAACCTTTTAGAAAAATACATAACAGGCCGACAATTTATGATCAAAGAGGGAAACTAAATAAGTTGTTCCCAACCAATAGAGGCTGGTGTCCCTCAAGGAAGTATACTAGGTCCAATTTTGTACTTGCTTTACACGGCAGATATGCCAACCAATAGTTTCACACACACGTCGACATTTGCTGACGACACTGCTTTTCTTAGTATTCACAAAGACCCCAAAGAGGCTTCGAACCAGCTGCAACAACACGTAACCCAAGTCGAGAAATGGGCAAAGTTATGGGGAATAAAGATAAATGAACAAAAATGTACCCACGTAACTTTTACTTTACGCAAAGAAACGTGCCCTCCAATCACTATCAACAACCATAATGTGCCTCAACGATCTGAGACAAAATATCTTGGTATTCACCTAGATCGCCGCCTTACATGAAAGCCTCATATAGATGCTAAGCTGACGCAAATGAAACTTAAAGCTGCTCAAATCCACTGGCTAATTGGTAGAAACTCTGTGCTACGTCTTGATTGTAAGCTTCTAATCTACAACTCGATTTTAAAACCAATTTGGTGCTACGGTATACAATTATGGGGCACTGCTTCCGCCTCTAACATCGAAAAAATACAACGCCGTCAAAATAAAATCCTAAGAATGATAACTGGTGCTCCGTGGTATGTGAAAAACAGCAACATCCATAAGGATCTAGAAGTTCCACTAGTTAAAAGCGAAATCCTGAAATATGTGGACAAGTATTTAAATAAGCTGGAAACGCATCCAAATCCGCTCGCTCGAAGTATCTTGCAACATAGTAGACACTCCCGACTGAAAAAGAGGGATACTATTGCGCTTAGATGAAGATAACTATTTTATTATGAGAACTTAAATTTTAGTCTGGCACTGGCTGGGCTAATATTAATTACTTAGTCTTAAGATTTGAATACTTATTGTTAGTTCGCTTAAGCGAAGATCCAATAATAAAATATATGAAAAAAAAAAAAAAAAAAAAAAAAAAAAAATGTAAAGGCACAATGTATTGAGTGGGAGCAAATACGGATACAAAATTAGACAAGTGTTCGGTAAATGTTTATTTTTTAAACCATTTTAGAAACTTGTGTATTCTCATCACATCAGAGGTGTGAAAGATTGGCAGCACTTACAGTATCTAATGAAGGTGGCTACACTTAATTAAACAATACACAAACAATCAAAATCAAAGCAGATTTTTTTCATGTTGTTTTTGTTAATATTGTAGAACCTTAACCATATGGCGTTACCCCAAAAGGAAACTGGCAAGAAACAACCGATTTTGATTTTACCAACCTCATGCGTGTAAACATGAAAAATAGTTAGAACAGATTTTTATTCTCTTTTTTTAAACACGGAGAGAATTTCATAATATTTTGATTCTACAAAATCTAATTACTTTGTATTACCGTGTAAAGGTACCTTAAGCTGCATATTTAAATTAAAAAATGCGCGGAGGACTACTGGTCATCGTGTCGCAGTACAACCTGTATATTTTTTATGTAAGTGCACTTAAACTGTTTGACGAGCAATTACAGGAAAATAATTTTGGGCAGTTAAGCCAAAATACAACTTCCGTTTTAATTTTGTTCAGTTAAGTTTTCGTTTTATTTATTAGTTAACCTATTTGTTTTAAGACAATTTTTATTTTCTTTATCAGGCTTAAGTTCAATACTATACTAAATTCTCCTTTATTTGCAAATGAAGAAATTAATATATTTAGTTTTTACTACTTCATTAGCGTTAGTTAAGAAAGGAAATTTTATTGAAAAAACAAGATTTTTACCGATACTAGCCGAGTAGAATGCATTTTCGAAAAACAGCTACGATTTTCATCATCAGTATTCTTTGTTCGGTTGTTAGTTATTAAGTTGGTTGTAAACATCAGCCATTTAACCCACTGATCCATGTGGCGAGGTGAGTCGGCACGAAGTTTTTTTCACTTAAACTAACTAAACCAAAGCTTTTTCTTTTTTCCATTTCTTATTAATAACGCCATCTCTATTTTAGTTTTAACACTAATTAGTGTAGCGTAGCCTTAACCATCTATCAGATGGTATTAAGAGCTACCATATTTTTTTTTTTTTTATATGTACAATTTTTCAAATTGTTATATATCACCGTGCCATGTGTGCTTTATGAGTTTTCGTTTTATTTATTAGTTGAACTATTTGTTTTAAGACAATTTTTATTTTCTTTATCAGGCTTAAGTTCAATACTATACTAAATTCTCATTTATTTGCAAATGAAGAAATTAATATTTTTAGTTTTTACTATTTCTTCATTTGCAAATAAATGAGAATTTAGTATAGTATTGAATTTAAGCCTGATAAAGAAAATAAAAATTTGTTCAGTTAAGTCAAAAGTTCAGACAAACGAAGGGAAAATACTAAAACAAAAACACTTCTTAAGACATGTGTACATTTGCTACAGGCATTTAAAATATATATTAAAAAAAGTCTTCTTTAATATAGTTTTTCCACCATTCAAAATATAGACTTTTTTTTAATTAAAAATTTTTGAGTTATGTATAAACAGAGCCGTGAATAAAATTAACAATCCCGTCAAAAACTACTGGTTTATGATATCGAAATGTTCTAAATAATGTACATTAAAAGTACTTAAAAACATCTCTTTTACCAAAAATCATACCTTATTGTGTGACTAGGGCAAAAAGTTACGAAAAGTAAGCCAAAAGCGTTAAAAGAACAAAAAGTTATTTATAATATAATAAATGTAACCAAGCGGCAACACTGCTCTTATGTCTGTTTTTTTCTTACAAATGTTTAAAACCAAAAACAAATTCTTAAGGCGCCTGCATCATTAAGTCTGATTTGTTTTTGCAGCAAATTTCATAAGCAAAAATAACTGTAAAATCTTGAGTATTGCTTGTAGAGGCTAACAAAGGCATTTTAAGCAAGTCTGAATTTACCCTAAAATTGTATGTTGAACTATTAAAGTGAAAAGTTTTAAAAGTGAAGTTTTATTATATACACATATTGCTATTACATATGTATATAGATAAACCAAAAAAGTGAAAATAAAAAAAATTTAAGGAAAAGGACACATACATAAGTGCGTTCACTTAAAAAACTTAATTACATACATATGTATGTATGTATAATTAAAGTTAAATATTGGTAAAGGTACCTTTTCACGGTAATACAAAGTAATTAGATTTTGTAGAATCAAAATATTATGAAATTCTCTCCGTGTTTAAAAAAAGAGAATAAAAATCTGTTCTAACTATTTTTCATGTTTACACGGATGAGGTTGGTAAAATCAAAATCGGTTGCTTCTTGTCACTTTCCTTTTGGGGTAACGCCATATGGTTAAGGTTCAACAATATTAACAAAAACAACATGAAAAAAATCTGCTTTTATTTTGATTGTTTGTGTATTGTTTCATTAAGTGTAGCCACCTTCATTAGATGATGTAAGTGCTGCCAATCTTTCACACCTCTGATGTGATGAGAATACACAAGTTTCTAAAATGGTTTAGAAAATAAACATTTACCGAACACTTGTCAAATTTTGCATCCGTATTCTCTCCTACCCAATACATAATGCTTTTACATGATGAGATTTTGTATTATCCCACAACATTTTTTGACATATCGTAATATATGTATTACCGTGTAAAGGTACCTTAAGTTTATAAACAAAAAACATACTTATGTATGTATGTACATATATACATACATACATATGAATGACCATATACTGTATACCTAATGAAATTAAAAAGTTGTATATTTAAAAATTTCATGTGTGTAACCTGCATCAATGCGTATATATATGCATGTATATATGTAAGTAAAACTAAGAAGGCATATATTGTATAAAATTTCTTAAGCTTAAAACGCAAAAAACATACATTGCTAATTTACGTATGCATATTTTCAAAAAGAACCCTTTTAAAAATTTGGTTTACCTTGCTGTTAGCTAATAAAGAAAGCGTCTTGATCTTACACCAGCAGTCTAAAGAAAGGATAGTAGCCTAATGCCAAAGTGATAGTGGAACTTACCCTTTTCTGCATATGGTGGTATGATTGCCACAATACGTGGCAGGCTTTAAAACGCTAGCATCTTAGCTAACAAAAAAAAAAAAAGAATAGAATATATGTATACATACATATATGTAGAGCTCAAAATGTTTTATTTATGGCATTTTTTGAAAACTGTTCTTATACACAAATATATATGTATGTATACATATGATAATGCATTATGACGTAAATTTTTAAGTGTAATGAATGTATGTATGCAAATGCTAAAATCTATCAGTACGTTTGGCTTCTAGAAATAACAAAACAATGCGTGAAAATACATATATACATGCATATGAAACTCTTTTATTTTAAAGGAAAACAAAAGTAATTAATAAAATGGAACTAAAATGTTTACTCACTTGAATAATTGTGGACTACCAGTATGGTAAAGAAATATTGGAGTTTTATAGAAGAAATGACACCCTTTATGAGGAGCAACGAAACTTTTGATATATACAAATACGAAATATATTGAGGCAAAAGGTTTCGAATGCAGCCTTCAGAATGCTCTTTAATTGAAAAGCAGATCTGTTCAATATTCCTTCCGAAGAATTGGTACAAACTTTATAATAACAGCTGAAGAATTTGATTTATACTGGCGAAAGTGCGCTCTATTTCGTTTTAATTTATGGCCACAATACACAAAACCGTCAGCTATTCTCCTAGTAAGTATTTAATGTATGTAGCTTTAAGCAAAAAACATGCATATACGCACATTTGTTTTAAAAATAAACATTTTTCAGATGAATATAGACTTTTCCACCAAGTTTCCGGCGGCGAAAGACTTGCAAGAAAGATGTTCTCAATATTGGGGAAAAGTTTTATGTGTCTTAAAAACAAAAGACTCAAATGTAAAAGTTTCAAAATTACTTTGTGACAATGATTCCAGACGCGAAGGTAATACAAACGTTTATTCCCTAAATATTTCTTAAATGTAATTAAAATTCATCTTTGGTTTTTTAGAATCACATATGTATATTTATGATCATCTGTCCCCACCGCAGTTAAAAGCTTCAAGTGAGCCTAGTGGATCAGAAATCCGAAAAAATTTTCGATTGTTGACTCGCAAGAAGGCTTTGCCATTAAAGCTGCAACTGCCGAAGAAATGGAAACCAAGCTCAAGCTTCTCAAACTACAACTACAAAATATTCAACCAAAGTTACTAATTATTGAAGATGAATTTATCATAAAATCAATACATTCATATACTGACGATGTAAAATATCCATTTTTAACTTTTTTAAACGCATTTGATGCTTTATTTAAGATATTTTTGGTTTTAAATCTTGAAATTCTTGAAGAGTCAGATATTTTTTACAATTTTATTCAATCTTTTTTTACGATCTACCCACTAAAAAAAATATGCCAGAGTATCAACAATAAAGCATGAAATATTGAAACTAAATTATATTTTCGAAAATATATAATAATTACTTAAACAAAACGTTAAACAAAATATCATGTAAATAAAAATATTAATTACCTGCTTGTATATATGTTATACAACATGTACATATGTACATAAACTTAAAAATACAACAAAAATAATTTTTATGTTCTAAATATTAACAGTACAACTAAAGTGAATTTATATTGATTTGTTATACTTTCAAAACCCAGTTTAATTTTTAAGCCACATACCTACATATGTATGTCCAAAATATGCATATATTTTATAATAATGTAAATGCTAACACAATTTTGAATTTAATGTACATATTAACTTTTATTTTTTTATAACAGCTACTGTTTAAAAATGATTAGATGTGTAGTTAATAACTTGAAATTCATTGTCTTATAACCAAAATTTTCTTAAAAATAAATAAAAAACAACATACATAACTAACTATGTATCTGTAAAAAATGTGTTTCTTTAAAGGGATTTTTGGTAGAAAATTTATTTAAAAAATAAAACAATATTTGATTTTTACAAATTTTTTTATTGATTTCAAAAGAAAAAACAGTAAAGCACTTGTTTGATTCTGCTATATATTTGTTTGAAAGAAAAAAATTTTTATAGACAAATTGGTTGTTGATTCAATATAAACTTTGTTGAAGAAAATCTCCAAAATTTAGTAAATATTTTATTTGTTTCTGTTAAAATATTTGTTAAATTTTTTCTTAATTTCAAACAAAATATTTAGCTTATAGCATAATCTTTTTTTTGAAAATAAATCTCTTGTTATCCAGTAAAACTTTTCTAAATTGTTTGTTTGGATTTACAATTTCGTTTGTAGGTCCTCAGTCAGACAAAATTTTTACTGAATTTCTAAAATTCTTTACTGATTTTACAATTGACTTTTTTGTGTGTAAGTACTATTTTTTTATGTATTTTATGAAATCAGAATCTAATTATTTAAATTTTTAAAAATTTTTTCAAGTCTTTACATATTAGCGTGTTAAAAAATTTTTTTTAAAGGTTCACCTCTATCCGGAATAGTTTTTAGATATTACGCAGACATAACTTTATTCTTCGTAAAAATACATATATTGCTTAGCACACTTCAGTACAAAATGAAATTTTTTTTCTTTTTTTTCAGAACCCCTTTACTCAATTTCAAGGGTCGCCTTTTTTGAGGAACACACGAATAATGAAAAAAACTCGCGGGCAGCCAAAAAGAAATAAAGTTGAAGATAAGTATCTAACTTTTCTAATAAGATTGGTGCCAAATGGTTGGCTCCAGGAAAGTCAAAAAAGATTTTTTTTGTTTAAAAATAACACTTGGATGGATGAAGCAGACACACAGTTTATTGCGCCACAACCTTCGACATCAAGTAAGGCTGTGACTCCTGCAGGAAGACCCCACAAAGATTTCCTGGGATCGTCGTTTAAGACGAAGAAACGTCTCGTCGTGGATCTCGTAGAATATTAAAGTGTCAGTTAATTGATGACTGCTGCCAAAATTGTTGTGCGTTCAACAGCGCAAAGAAAAATTGCAAATATGATTCGAGCCATTAGTGAGAGGTCAGATAATATTATTAAGGCTAAGAATATTAGTTCCGTTAACTCTAGGCAATTAAGTAGTGACAAAGCCTTAGCTTACTATACAGATTCTAACTCAACAACACATTCTTACAAACAAACTAGGAAGTGTTCCATGAAGACGGGGTATAATGTGCTTCCGTTATATTTTTGTTTAAAAAATTCAAAGATTCCTGTTACCCTATAGAGGAGCACATTGCTATAACAGAAACTTGTGCTCGAATAAATTTACAAACCTTACTAGATAAAGCAGTAGAACATGTTCATCGTTTACACTTGCTAGTATGTGTAGATGTGATGAAAGTTTTGGGCACAGCAGATACAAACATAGATTTGAGAGCACTAAAGATACGGACGGAGCTTCTTCTGCGAAGAGGCTCAGGAAGCACGAAACAAAGATTGCCGCAGATTTAGGGAGAAAAACACCCGTAAGTGCTTGCGTGTTGCCTCGAATAGAGACCTACTGTCCACGTTACCTATAACATCTGATCCTTGGATCAATAGCCTTCGAGAGATTCAAAATAAACCGGAAAAATTTGTACAGATATATTAAAGTTAACTATAAGTCCTAGCATAGAAGAGTCAAGACTAGAATCGTCACCTTATTTTCGCACAATGCCACAAAATATTGACGATTATACAGTAAACGACTCATAAGAAGACGCTGATGATGACTAGGTTAAGCTACTATTTTTATTAATATTGTTAAATAATTTAGTTTTTTTTCTATATCATTACCATAAAAATTTGAAAGAAGAGCTACTTTCTACTTTTGCATGCGTCATAAAGCGTCAGCTATTTTGACTAATGGGGGAGAAAGTTTTTTATTATTTTAAAAACTATCGTTAAACTTTATTGGAACGTTTTTTTTTGTGTTGTTGTTGTAGCATTGCATGTGCTTGAAACGCAACAACGTGCAAAAAAAATCAGAAAGACACAACGTATTGCGACGTTGACGCGTGCCATGGGCTTTCAGGTTAATCGTATGGCTGGTAAATAGCATCTTTCAGGGATCGTTTGAATGTTCAAACGACGACACCAGCTAAAAAAAAAAAGTGTTCGCACAACAAGTTTTAAAATGTTGCAAAAAATATTGATTGAAAATGTATGTACGATTTTTGCTTAATAACAATGGTCCAATGATCTCAAAAACACATAAGCGAAGATTTTCTTGCTTAGTAATTGTCAAAATTACTCGTAAGAGCATATCTTCCAAGAGCCAAACAGTAATCGTCTGAAAAATAAAAAAGGGTCGCGAAATAATCGCTCGGATCAAATAAACGTTTAAACTTCAGCTGGGTCACTTCATGCTTAGACATAGGGGCGGAAGAAGTTGATAGCCCAATGTATTGCGGTTAGTTCTTGTTAAATAATTGATTTATTTGATTAACCTTTGGTAAAGGCCCTTGAGGCGTAAGCGACAGGTAGGTGAATACCATCATATTCTTGACTAAGAATGGCTCCGCAGGCGTCTTTACTTGCATCCGTTGGGATGCAGAATTGCTTTTCAAAATTCGGGTACTGTAATATTTGTGGTGATAAAAGAGAATTTTTTTAGATATTGGAATGCTGCTTCGCAGCTTTTTGACCATATAAATTGAGTATTTTTCCTCGTTAATCTTGTGAGATGTACTGAATGCTCTGCAAAGTTTTTTATGAATCTACGGTAATAGTTGCAGAAAGCCACAACTCTTCTGCATCCTCAGCATTTTTGGGTGCCGGGTAGTTTTTTATTATTTTAAATTTTCCATCATCTGGGTAAATGCCTCTGTCAGTACACTTATGGCCCAAAAATGTTACTTGATGTTTAAAAAATACGCATTTGTCTGGATGCAATTTTAAGTTGAATTTCCTACATATTTCAAAAATATCTTTAAGATTTATAAGCATATGAACAAGAACGCTTGAGACCGCTTCAGGCCTGCGAACGCCATTGTCATCATGCGTTGGATGGAATTCGGGACTACCTTGAGTCCATAAGGGAGTTTTTTAAATCTGTAAGATCCAGCGTTAGTGGAAAACGAAGTAACGACCATTAAATTATATTTGGGGGAAACCCGACATTAGGTACAGACATGAAATGTCGTCAATTCTAGGGAGAGGGAATTTATCTGCTATCAGTTTTGTATTGACTTGCCTATAGTCAATGACTAGTCTCCACCTCTTTTCGTTGTAATTTCGCAATGATTTTTTTTGGTACAAGCAATATTGGGCTATTAAATTTGGATACAGACGGTTCAACGATGCCATCACTTATAAGTTTTTCTACCTGACTATTTATTTCGGCCTTTTGTGATTCTGGAATCCGATAGTTTTTTATGAAAACTGGTGTATTGTCTTTTAATCTTAATTTTTGCTTATAAAAGTTATTACATGAATTTTTTTTCATTTTCCAACCCAAAAATGTCCGTTTATTGTGAGCATAATTTTGTCAAGTTATGATATGCAAATTTTAGGAAGTTGGCCTGAAGTTTTTCTAAAATTTTTTTTTGATCTGGAGTCACTGTTTTTATGTTGGTTTTGTGGAGTTTGAACTAAGTAGTAATTATCTAAGTTTTCTGTGATAACGTTTGTATTTGATATAAATGCATTTTCATCTGTGGTGTTAATAATACGAACGTAAAGCAATTTGTTTGTTGTGATGTAGTTTGCTACATATATACCGGGAGCAACCTCCTGATTGGGTACAAATATAGAACCATTTTCCGTTTCAACGTTGACTCTTTTAATGACTTCGCTTCGTGCGGGTATTGACAAAAGATTTTGTGAAGAAGGTTGATTTCGTAATTTGAAGATTATTTTTTGTGTGAAATCGTCGGGTCGGAGTACTAAAAGATGATTTTTTTTGCCAACATCAAGAACGCAGTTGTATTTTGTAATGAAATCAAGACCAAGAATACCATCAGTGGGTACTGGAAAATTATCATCAACGATGAGGAAGTCATGTTTAATAAGAATATTTTTGTTAATTAAATTGCCAGTGATTTTACCTGTCGTATATACCGGGATATTAACTATGCCTGTCAGCTTACATTTGTATGTAGGGTCAAGGTTTTCCCGTGTGTTTATGCAGTTGGTTTTTAAAATGGACACACTGGCGCCAGTATCTATTAAGAATGTATTGACATTTTGGCTTAGTGTGTTTTCAATAGAGCAATAGTTTGATAAATTGAGATTGAAATGATAAATTTGGTTACTGTTAAGAATTGCGGAGTCGATGCTGTTCTAATTTTTGTTCAGTTTTCCCCCAGATAGGTGGTCAGGGGTCGCTACCGTTTCCCTGAGCGTCACTAGTAATTAGGTTAACATTTTCATTATAATAAGCACGCCTATAATTATTGCGACTGTTGTGATTGTTTCGATTTTTATTACCATTTCGGTTGTAATTACCGCTAGTGTTATTTCGGTAATTAATATTATTGTTATTACGCATATTATTGTAATTGTTGTTAATGCCGTTATAATTTCGATAATTATTGCGATTATTATCTCGATTATTAGTGAATTTGTGAGGTATTATGTTTCTAGATCCCACGAACATAATAGTTGGTGGCTGTGTGTCTATTTCCAAAAGTTTAGATGTAGCCTCCTCAATTGAGTTGAACATGCCAGCTTGCATTATTAGTTTTAATCGTTCAGAGTTTGCGTTCTGGATTAATGATTTCGTCCCGGCTTTTGTAGCAACCTTATTCGCTGCTACTTTCGTCATGCCGTCTGACATATAGCCATTTGCCAGTTCATTAGAGAGTTGTTCAATCTCTTTCACGTACTGGGTTTGATTTTTATCATACTGTTTTACTGCGTTTATTTTTGTTTTTAGAGCGTCAGCGGAGTCTCCTTTGATAAAGTTTTTCAATTTTTCAATTATTGCTTCAATTGAATCGAGTCCTTCTATTTTATTCCTGACATTGCTCGTTATTTTTGTATGTATTATATTAATAAGGAAGATTCTGGATTTGCTTCCTTTATAGATACTAGCAAATTAATTGCGTCAATGAATTTACGCAAATTTATGAAATTACCATCAAAATCAGGTAAAATTTTGCTAGCGGATTCTAGGAATTTGATTGGATCAGTCATAGTTGACTCTATTGGGATACCTTGGGGCAGGTTTAATGTTTGAAGCTTTATATTATCAGGATTGGGAGGTAATGTGAATGGCAATTCAAGTTCTTCACAAACTTTTGAAATTTTGGTTCATAAGGTGTTTAGAATCGTTTCGCATTCAGTGAAATGCTCGTCTGTTAGTTTATCCTTAATTTGATTAACTAAGTTAACTGTTTTGTTATAATAGGTTTCTAAAAGTTCCAAATGCTTGCTGATAGTTTCTGTACTTGGTTTTTTAGTTTTATTTATACATATGAAACTTTTATCGAATTCAGTCGTATAAGAAAGAAGCTCCTCAACCACAATTGACCATTTGTCCTGAGCCATTAAAACGAACCAAAAAAAGGGAATATTTCCTATATATTTATATACTTTCTTTATTTTATATTCAAATTATGTATTCCTTTATTATTATTAAAAAAAATGTCCTTTTAAATCATATTATATTTTAAAATTGTTTATTTTAATAAGTTAAGAGAGGCAAACAATAAAACTTTACACTTTTTGTATAGGATTTAATATTTTCTTATTCGTGTTAAAGCATACTATACTAAATACGTACATATATATTATTTTTTTTGTGTAATTACGCTTCCAATATGTGTAAAATATATAAATATATTCGTGTTTGGATATGAGCACCATATATAAAAATATATAAAAAATTTAAATTTACCAGCACCTTGATCGTGAAGGTTGGGATAGTCTTGAGTTGGTTGCCTGAAATACCAGATGTTTGATGACCTAGTTTTGTTGATGTTAATCTTATTACTACTGTTTTTATTTTGTCTTACTGCTTTTTTATATACAGGGCTGAGGCCGTTGACTTATTGTTATTTTTTTAAGAAATAGGCAACGATTAATATTACATACTAAGCCTTAACCACCTTCTATAATTAAGTGGGAATTGATGTCATCCTTTTTTACCTCCTTTTGTTCTTTAGTCTCTCCAACACTCTTACCAATTTCGCAGCCGGCAAATATGGCGGGTACGGCTTAGAGCACTTTTGACCACCACCCCATTTCCTTTTTTTATTTGTATTATTATTTTCACTTTTGTTTTAATTATCCGTACATGGGCCCTGTCACCAGTTTATTTCACCAGCTTATTATAAAGCTGTAATATTAGGTGTGTTCATTTACAGAAAATTATCACTTATTTTCGATAATTATTACTAGTAAGTGTTCACGTACACAAAAAATTAGCAGCTAGAGAGCCAAAAAAGAGCGTAATATGTTTAGAAACAAAAATGTTTCTGATAATTTCTGCTAGTAAAAATTTTACTATCAGAAATAATTCAAACAGTCTTTCTGTCATTATGCTTTTAAAAAAATTTAAGTTCTAAATTTTTATAAGTTTACAATAACAAAATACATTTGCTTGCAAGTTTTGACTGTAAAAGTGTTCATTTACTTTTAAATATTTTTGAGAGCAAATTTGAAAATATTTCTTTTTACTCTCTCGTTGCTAGTAATTACTGGAAAGTTATTGAACACAACTATTATTTTTATTAATGACAATTTATTCAATCAGATTATTATATTACTTTTATTAACTTGTTCTTACAATAATGACAGTGGTAATAATTATAATCAAATTCATAAAACTAAAACTTATATTCTAACGAAAAGTTCAATGAATGCATGTGATGACTAATGCTCTTTGTTGAACAATTATTTCTACAAGTAACCTGAATATGAACCGTTCTCAAGTTTCCGTAATTGCCCTAAATATTTAGCAATTCTTTGATGACACATTCATTCTAACATTATTTCTACAAGTGACCTAAATATGCACCGTTCTCAAGTTTCCGCAATTGCCCTTAATACTAAGCAATACTTTTATGACAGATATATTTATTACAGTATGTCGCGTTAACTATCAAGTTTGGTAGTAACTTAACGATTTTTTTAAGAAAAAATTTAAAAAAGCATTTTATGTTGAAAAATCAGTACAAACCGTACTTTTTTTCAAGTATCAGTAAATATCAGTACACAGAGTCTTAATCAGTACACTAAACCAAAAATCAGTACATTTTAACGATTCTATGCGTAGGTGTTTAAGTTTGGGAACATTGCTATATAATAATTCCGTCTGTGCTTGTCGAGGGCAGGGGCGATTTTGGTGTTCCCAGCTAGATGTTATAAAATTTAAAACCAATCTGAATACGTTACTAGGCACCTTATTTAAAGTAGCTTAACTAAAATATAACAACTCACTATGCAAGGGTAAGCCAAAAAGGCAAAAAGAAGAAGCTGTTGGTGGTGGTGTAGCGTGAGGTGACAGTCGCGACACCATTCCTTTGCCCACCCTCTCATCTAACAAATAACGTGGATTTCCATTGTCAGCCCTAAACGAAAACTAAAAAAAATTATTTACCCATGTCGTCCCATACTGATCACTTCACTTTTCGTTTTTTTAAATGCAACACAAAGTCATAAGTTCAGTTTTAAAACTGTTACATTTTATTAATAAATTAAAATAGCTTTATTAAATAGATTATAGTTATAAAAAAAATCCAAAAGGGTATCTAGTTTAACAGAAATGTTAAAAAGAAATCATTGTGAATTACCAAGTGGAATTACATGAGTTTAACACAGAAATACATATATTGATTAAATATTGAAGTAACAAGTTTATAGGTATATATTATTAAAACCGGAAATAAAAATAAAATCTGAACTTACACGTACATAATCCAACGAAGTCAGCTTGTGCTGGGTGACCGTTGATTCGCTGCGTATTTAACTTGCAAAATTAATTTGAAATTTGAACAATATAAACAATGGATATGTTAAAGTGCCAGGTAAGTAGGTACAGGGGTGTTTAAGGCTAGGTGTGAATGACTGAATTTTTATGTAATTTTTGATGCTTAAAATACCGTTTTCTTTGTATTTTTTATTTTTTTAACCTTTAAATGGGAAATTTACGAAAACTTTAATTGAAATGCCCTGTTGTGCTTTGCTATGTCCTAGTTAGATAACAAGATTCAATTAAAAAAAATACTTAAATGGAATAAAACAAACTCAAAAAAAAAAAAAAAAAAAACAGTTTATGGGGAAAATCTTAAATTTGGCCATGAAAGTAACAGAAAAATAGATTTGGCTTATATTTTCATTGGAAGTAGTTGATCCTGTAGTGTTTTATCAAAATAAGAAACTTTTTTTGGAACTAAGCACTTGAATGTATATTTTAAACTTGTAAGAAGAGATCAACAAAGAATGCAGAATTGGGTCACGTTTAGTCGCCTCAACTGCTGGTTAGTTCACTAATTTCAAGCAGTCCCTTATCGAAATTAGCTGGTAATTGACATTTCGTAATTTCCTATGCGACACAAAATGGATATTTAAAAAAACTCCGTTAGAATTTAGAGATTAACTGTCTGACATATTTATATCTTACCTTTAAATGTAACTCTTCAAATTCGCTTTTCTCAAGTAGTGCAGAGTCCAACGCACAATCTCCACAGTCCCCAAAACTATTGTGTTACAGGCTTCTCAAACCCAAAAACCAAATAATTATTTGCGTCTTAATCCGTCTTACGGCCATTTTCACAATCTGTGTTTATTTTAATTTATAAGGAACATTAACAAACCGCCGATATCGTTAACCAGAACTATTTAACATGCGCTTCACCATCTTTCGGCTAGTTAACACTAACATTATAAAAAAAGTATGGTAGTACTGGTTTTTATTATTTACGAAAAATCGTGCAATCAAAGAAAAGAATCAAAAAAAGTTATACACATGGTACAATAACCTTAAGATAATTGTACCATGATTATACAAAAATTATTTGCAATTTTTTGATGCAAGAGAAATATATATTTAAAATAAAGTTTAATTTAAAATAGTTTATATACAGTTCCTTGGTAAGTATAAATTGTTAAATGTGCATGCATATAAATCTATTAATTGTGGGAAATAAAAAAACCTTTTATACGCGCAAAGAGAAATGCTCCCGTCGTGGAATATTGAAAAGATTACAAAAATGTAAATGTCGATTTTTTCTTTCCATTTTCTTTTTTATTTTAGTAAAACATTAACGTCCCTTTTCACAATCTGTGATTATTTTAATTTAACAGGAACATTAACAAACCGCCGATATCGTTAACCAGAACTATTTAACATACGATTAGTGTTTTGCGTTTCACCATCTTTCGGTTAGTTAATACCAACATTATAGAAAAAGTATGGTAAAACCGGTTTTTATTATTTACAAAAAATCGTGCAATAAAAGAAAAGAATCAAAAAAAAGTTATACAAAATTATTAGCAATTTTTTTAAAGCAAGAAAAATATATATATAAAAAAAATGTTTCAATTAAAATAGTTTACATACAGTCCCTTGGTAAGTATAAATTGTTAAATGTGCTTGCATATAAGTGTATTCATTGTAGAAAATAAAAAAAACATTTTATACAGATTTTAAATGGAGGAAGAAAGTTTCCGCTTGTTGCCAAAATCCAAGTGAGCCAGGTAAGATATATAAAATTTAATAACTAAACGAATAAATTTAGTTTACTTACTAAATTAAAAAGTACCAGAAATGTTATGGAAGTAAGTGCATTTGGTTATTATGTGTGTACATAGTTTATTCAAAAAGAATTGTAATAAAAACTATATACCTACATTAAATAAGAAACACCGTCTTCGTCAAAAACCTACAAAACCGGTTTTGGCTTCTATAGTATAAAACATCTTGCGCCTGGCTGATGGCCAGGGGTGCTGAAAAGCTTGAGATTGCAAAGCTTGTGTATGTTGTTTACTTAAAGTAATATAAAAAACTACATACATACATACCTAGTGCTTTTCCATAATTTTTTTTTTTTAATTTTGTAACAAATGTATTGGAAGTGTATTTTTATCTCCCAATGTAATTTTTAGGTCTTCTAATTTTTCTTCTCAAGAAGAAGATGTTTTGATTTCCCTGGTGGAAAAATATTCTTATATTTTGGAAAACAAAAAAACCAATGCGGTAAGCTGGCAACAAAAGAACACTGCATGGCAAAAAATTGCTGATGAATTTGGATCTCAATGACACATTGTCCGATCGCCAAGAAATTTGAAAGACAAGTACGACAATATGAAAAGAAAAGCAAAGACTGCAATTTCAAACGACCGAAATCAAATTTATAAGACCGGAGGTGGAACTTACCAGAGCAAAGTTACAACTAATGATGAAAAAATTTCGTCATTATTGGGAAAATCGGCTACTGGCTTTTTAAATGAATTTGATTCGGATAAATGTAAGTAAAATTTGTATAAAAATTTTGTCTTGTATGTAACTAAATAAATTGTTCTTAGGTGTAAACCCGGTAGATGTTATAGAAATTGATTGGCTTGAAGATGAATGTTGGGTGGAAAGCAGCCAGGGAAACCAAAATGTAGAGCTTTCAAACAAAATTGATAAGGTATATATGTATTAATTTTTAATCATTGGCGACTTTATGGTTTTGTTTAAAATTTATTTGCTGTATTCATAAAACCTATTAATATATTAGACGATTTATTTATAATATATTTTAATTTTTTTTTTAATATATTCGACTGATTCGTGGAGCAATTGGAACCCTACAAAGCTAAAAAGTAAGAAGTCTGAAAAGCTACAATTTAAAAAGGCGGTGTCAGTCGATAAAAATAAGCAGCTTTTAGAAATGCAAAAAGCATTTTTTGAAAATGAGGATAAGAGGGCAGAAGAGCGACACCAACTTCAGATGAAGGAGCTAAATTTAAAGACGGAGTTGTTAAATTTAGAAATAGCTTTAAAAAAGTTGGAGATTGAACTTGTATCACATGAAAACTTTGACTGATAGTTTTTTAAGTTTTTTTACCTTTTTTATGAATTTTTTTTGTTTTTATTGGTTTTTTACTTTTTTTATGAATTTTTTTGGTTTTATTACTTTTTTACCTTTTTCTGATTTTTTTGTTTTTATTTTTATTTATTTTTAAAAATGAAAAATACCTGTGATTATTTTTATAGCTTAAGTTTTAATACATGAATACCTGAATTGCCATTGAAGGCTGTGAAATATTTTTTATAAATAAACATTTATTAAAATATACTTTTGTTACTATATTTGTTTTATTGAATTCATAAACAAAGTTCCAATAGATTGTATGTTACTTATACATATATAGAAAAAAAGTTTAAAAAGCTGATGTTTATATATGTCCATGACACTTCTTATCTATTGACATACATATATTTCGGTTTTTATAACTTCATAAAAATTTAAATTATTGTTCATAGCTTTGAAAAGAAATTTTCTATTAGACTATTTCGCGTGCTTGAATCTTTTAGAATACTGCACAAGTTATGTAAAACTGAGCATGATACTATTATTGCCATTGCTGTGCTAATCGATCTCTTATTCCCATAGATAATACTGGAAAGCGGCGCTAAAGGACTCCAAAGCATCGTTCTATTACATTTCTTGTTCTTATTTGAGACTCATTGTAAAGCTTTTCTCCTTCAGTCTGTGGATTACTTAATGGTGTCATTAAATATGATTTAACACCATAGCCTCCATCGCCTAAAAGGATGTATTGTCCAAACTCGCCACTTTCAAATCTTGCTTTAATACGACTGTTACTAAAAATATAACTATCATGCGCCGAGCGAGGCCATCTGGCCACAATATCAGTTATTTCTAGGTTATAATTGCAAATGGCCTGTCGAGAATTTATATAAGTTAAGTTTGTCCTTAATCAATAAATAAAAAAAAACAAACTTTCTTTTTATTCGGTCAGCGTGACCGCGCTTTATTGAAGTCAAATTAAAACTTAAAACTAAAATTTACAATCAATATTTATATTCTGTATTTTTGTTTATTCTAGCAAATTTCGCCGATGGCGTGATTATCAATTCTGCATAATTCGTTTCTTAAGAAATTTAAAATGATTTTTTTTAATAAGTCGTTGCACTTATTTCTAAAGAAATTTAAAATGATTTTTCACAAAATGCCGATGTAGGCGTCTTTTTATTTTTTGTAATTTTATTTCAAAGAATAATGTTGATTGAGTTTACTTTAATTTTGATAGATGTTTACGTTAACTAATTTTATTTAAAAGAATAATGTTAACTGATTTTACTTTAATTTTGATAAATGCCTACGTTAACTATTTTTATTCTAAAGAATAATGTTAATTGAGTTTACTTTAGTTTTAATAAATGTTTACGTTAACTCCTCCCCTATTAAGTCGATTGTCCTCGATCGATTATTTATTGAATTGGGGAGTTGCGATTTGCAGAAATGGTCCATCTTTTATATTTGGGATATAGCTCGTGGCTATTTGTGGATTTGACGATATGTACCATTTCTGCTTTATCTTTTGAATTATTACAAATGTTATAAAAAAAAGAATTATAATTGCCACGTCTGTGCTTAAACTAATTACATGTGTATTTTTGTTTTTGCTTGCTAATATTTTAATGTTATCCTCATGCTGCAGCTGTTTAATATATAAATTTTCAAGTTTTAAATTAAGTTTTGTGTTATTATTATTATCTGTAATTTTTGTAATCATATTAGGTAGAACAAATGTATCATATATCCTGAAATTAACATTAACATAAGTTTTATTAAGCGCATTAATTTTACAGTTTTCGAATCTGATAAGAAACGTTCCTTTCTGCTTTATTTTTAATTTACTGCAGTCATGAGTGATAATTCCTTCGAAATTCTTAAATATAATTAATTCTTGAGTTATTTCTGTAATTACGGTTTTTTCTGAATTTTCAAGTTCACATTGGGCTTCCTTAAAATTTAAAATATTTGATAGGCATTTATTATTTAATGCAATTAAATTATTTTCCAAATTATCTTTAATGTTTATATTATAAATGTTGTTATTGCTATCAGCCAATATTTCTGTTTCATTTAATACAATTGATTTATTTTGAATATTTGGAAGTTGCTCGAATTTTATTTTTGACAAAATATTAAAAGAAAATTGGGGTATGAGTAATGTTGAAATGATATTGTTATTTTGAAAAAGTACCACAATTTTTATGTTCCTATAACTGTCGAAGTCTGCGATTACATCTAGTTCCTTTTGTGTCAGAATATCAGCGGGGATAACGCCTAGCTTACATGAAAAAATTATTTGTCCAACATCTTCAACGTGATTGTTCAAAAGAAGAATGTCATTGTTAATCCTATATATGTGCTGAATGAATTGGACTTCATCCTCGAGTGTTTTGATTCTATTTTGTGTTTCATATTGAAACTTATTAATGTAACTGCTAATGAGGGCTTGTTGTTTATTTATATGCGTTGTGATGTTATTAATCTTTCGCTCATTAGATTGCTTACAAGAGTTAAGTTGTTAATTGTTCTGTTAGTAGCCCGTTCGTTGTCATGTATTTTTGAAATTGTTTCGCGTATTTCCTGTTCGTCTTCGCTGTCCATGGATCCTGCAATTATTTTTAAGCCTTTTCCTACGATATTAAAAAGTCCTCTTCTGGATTTGGAGTTTATGTGAAGGTTACCAATTCGTGCACTGAGCAAAATATAATTTTTATTAATTGTATTGATAAGTTGTTTGTCTTCAAAAGTGGTAGCGTTTAAAGTTCCTATGTTTTTGGAGATTAAAAGCATCGTCTCCTCGTAGGTTTATAAAATGTAGAACTTTATTATAATAGCTAATCGTCTTCTGCTCGCCTGTCTTAATAGGTATATACCCATTATTATTGGTTAAGTCCTGTACATCTAGTTGTTGTGCGTTCGTCGCTAGTATCCATATAAGGAACGGTAGTAGGAGTTTCATATTGTTCTATATAATGAAGTTCGTATCAAAAAAGTTTAAGATTGCTTAATATTATTTTTATGCACGATTTTTCCTGAGCTGGTTTTGACTGTGGAATTAAAGTTCTGTGCAACCGTTTCTTTTTTATATTTAGCTGATAATTTATTTCCTAATCTTTTATTAATTTTGACAAAAATTTCTTCACCCGTCAAGTATTCTTTCGGGGGTACCCTGTTTGCATTATGATACCCGAGGTAATTTTTTTGTTTCTCTAAAAGTCTTACGGTGGTTTCTTCCCTGTCTTTCGCTAGTAATTCAGGATCGGTACCGACCTGTCTCCCAAAAAATGCTCCTATTGGTTTTTTCCCTGTAACGGTATGTATTGATAGATTGTACTCTTTAACGGATCTTTCAAGTAATTTCTGGAATGACCGGTGTATTTTTTCCGTCTGTAAGCAGCGCATTATTTCCTGTAACGTCGAGTGGAATCGCTCCACTTGGCCGTTAGAACTACTTGTGTAAGGGGCGGTTCGAAAGATTTTTATACCGAATTCATTTTCTATCATAAAATTTATAGACTCAGAGTTTAACGACTTTTTGTTGTCCATCACGAGGCTTTCTGGAAAGAATGTAAAAAGAATATCCCTTAAGGGTTGCCTTATATCTTCGGTCGCTTTGGATTGTATGGTTTTCGCCGTAGCGTACTTGGAAAATTTGTCGATTGCCGTTAGCACTAACTCCTTCCCAACTATGAGTATGTCTATATGAACTATTTGCCCTGGATGCTGTGGGATGGGCGTTGGTTGTATCTGGGGTTTTGATGGATGACGGTCGTACTTGTTCTCTTTACATATGACACACTTTTTAATGACGTTTTTAATTTTCCTTGACATTGCGGGAAAATAACATTCCTCTAGGATTTGCAATTTATTTTCCCTTGCATTCCTGTGAGCACGTTTATGAATTTTTAGGATGATTTCTTCCTGTTCTTGGTCGTTCTTAATATCCCTGACTTGTTTATTAGAAAATCTTATTTTGTAATTCTGGAAATGGTCTGAAAATATTTCTTGTATTTTTCCTATGCTTTTATGCAATTAATGATTGGTGGATAAAGGAATTTTTTCAAAATTTGTACCAAATTTTCTGCGTAAAAGTGAGGTTGAGAAATCGTATGTCTGTGGTAACTAGGGAACACAATTTCGAATTTGTAATTAGGAATCTGAGCGTTCTCAAGGAAGATTTGGTTTTTAAATGCATTTATGGGTGCATCGACGTGATATATTAAGTTATGAGATGAACTCTCGGCGCTATTTGTTGCTATAGATAGTGTTTGGGTATTAGTTTCGCGTGGTATTCTTGAAAGGGCATCCGCAACCTTCTACCTTCCTCCCCTCTAAGGAGCGATGTTAGGGGCTTGGCTAATTTTGCGCAGTCCTTCACGAATCTGCGGTAGTATCCGGATAAGCCTAGGAATGACCTGAGTACCTTAAGTGTTTTGGGTTCTGGGAATTTAGCTATTGCTTCTATTTTGGTTGGATTTGTTCTTATTCCTTCCGCGGATATAATATACTCTAAGAATTCGACTTCTTTATGCAGGAATTTGCATTTATCTAATTGCACTTTAAGGTTTGCGTCTTCTAGAGTTTTAAAAATTTTACTAATACATATTTTCCAAGTGCTGGTCTTCTGTTTTGCTATATATAATGATGTCATCGATATATACGTAACATCTTTTCCCAATATGATCACGAAGAATGTCGTCAAGCGCTCGCTGGAAGATCGACGGGGCGTTCTTCAGACCAAAGAGCAATCTGGTAAATTCATATTTACCATTACACACGGAAAAAGCGGTTTTTTCGTAATCTGCTGGTTTCAGAGGAATTTGGTGGAACCCGCTCTTTAGATCAATTACAGTGAAGAGATTATTTTCGCGTAGTTGCGAAGTGACGACGTTAATTTCCGGTTTCAGATAACGGTCAGAAATTGTCACCGAATTTAGTTTTCGGTAGTCGATAACCATTCTATATTGTTTGTTTCCTGCTGAATCAGGTTTTTTGCTAACAATCCATACTGGAGAGTTATATGGGGAACGCGATGGTTTGATAATTCCGTCCTCTAGAAGCTTATCAATTTGTTTTTCAATTTCGGATTTTAACGCAACAGGGTATGGGTAGAATCTAGTATAAATAGGTGAGTCGGATTCCGTACAAATCTCTCCTATTACCTCAGTTGTGTAAGTCAGTCTTTCATCGGGCTCTGAAAATAGTTTCGAGTGCTTAGCCACAATCATACCTAATTTTTCTTTTTGTGTAAGAGTCAGGTGATTAACTTGTATTTCGACTGAGTTTAAAGGAGCATGGGATTCAAGTTGCCTCAATTGTATTTTTGTACAATTTTTTATTTGTAGAAAATTTTTACTCACGTGAATAACTGCATCGAGCTGTCTAAGCGTTTCATTTCCCAATATACCATTGAATGATTTTAAAGTTGGCATTAGGCAAAATTTTATTTTTTCCTTAATATTGAACAAGTTAGCGAAGGTATGTTTTTTAATTTCAACATCACCTGCTACTGATTTTGCATAAAAAACGTTCTTATTTGCTAGGGGGTGTTTGACATACCGTGGTTGAATATAATTTTTAGTTGACCCGGTATCGATCAAGATTTTGAGCTTTTCGTTGCTCCTCGTTGTAAACTCTATGTAAGGCAGCGAGGAGCTTAATTTTCTAAAAAATGGATATCATTAAAGTCTATATATTGATCGCCCAGAACCTGGGGATCTTGGGTGGAGTCTAGATAATCGTCTAAGATTTGTTCTTCTTCCTCATCCGATTTCTGAAGCTGAGCCTCAATTTTCCTTCTGTTAAAGTTATTACCATGAGCATAATTTGCTCGATATGTTTGATTTTCGAGCTTCAAACATAAGTGAAGTGCCTGAGGGAGGTCAACTGGCTCTCTCATTCCCAAAAGTTTCGGGAGGTCCCTGTTTAGTCCCCGCACAAGTGTGTCGAGGGCTTTATCTCTGTAAGTTTGCAAGCAAACAGATTCATTTTACGCATTCAGAGTTCCAAGTTTGTTCAATATCAAAGATAAATGGATCTGCCTTGAATAAGTGAGGTCATCTGGTACTCGAGAGTCGCCAGATCTCTCTTATCTGCATAATGCAAGGACAGACATCTTGAAATAGCTGTCCAATCTAAAGGAGTGTTACATGATTCGAGAGCTATGTCGGTCTCTCCAACAATTTTATTTCTAATAGTGTTTAGTATGCCGTAGTATCTTTGTGTGCCCTTCGTGCTCTCATAAATCTGAAGAACACGCTTTACACTCTTCTTCCAAGAGTTAAATTTGCCCTGATTCCCAGAAAATTCCCGGAGACTTAACAATATTGGGAATCTTGTCAAGATCTTCTAAGTTATTTCTGAATCGTTCCTCTATTTCTTGGTCCCTAACTATATTTAGTCCTGCGTTAGGATTAAGCGTCTTTCGAATTAATTGTGGTCCTTGTCTAGTAAATACTTCTGTTGCAATATTAGAAATTAATGTGCTTAGTTCATCTAAACTAATTTGCGAGTTAGGCAACCGATTGCTACCTTGAGGGAGGACAGAAGGCCGTATTAAATTTTCAGGGTTAGACATAATTATTCTTTTAAATTTTTAAAAAAAAACCCTTTTTTCTTCTAATTTTTTGTAATATAAAAATGTTTTAAAATTTATTTTCACTTTAAATTGTAATTTATATACATATACATATATTTTTTAATTTAACCTTTTGTAATTGAGTCTAAGCTTATTTCTAAAAATACCTTGTGTGGATAGATGGCTAGCACGTTATGCGACCTTTTTGCTGCTGCTACTAAGGGGCCGTTTCTATCACGATCTTTATCTTGTAGTTTCCTTGATTTCTTCACTCTTTCTTGATAGTTTTTCAGATTTCTTTGCTTCTCCTTTAATGGATGGCTGCTTCCCACTTTTTCGATTTTTTTATTTTTAATGATTTCGTTGTATGGGGAGAGAAATAAAAATATTTTGCACAGTTTATGTTATTTTCCCCTTCTTTCTCAGGTTCTTTTCTTCTCTCTTTTTTTCCTTATTTTTTTATTTTCCAGTACATTAGTTTTTATTTCTATTAAGACTTTTTAATAGTCTGGTTCTTATTCTTATTAAATTATTATTTAGTTAGTTTTTTTTGTCAAGCAATCATTTTAATTGTTGAGGTCTTTTGGTTTACACGCATTTGGTTTACGCTATAATTTTTTTTGTAACCGCACTTCTTGAGGGCTTTTGGTTTACACGCATTTCTTGAGGGCTTTTGGTTTACACTATAAAAAAATTTGAAACCGCACTTCTTAAGGGCTTTTGGTTTGCACTATAATTTTTTTTAACCGCACTTCTTGAGGGCTTTTGGTTTTTTATTTCTTCGCGGGTTTTATGTTACCTATGCGCTGTGCTACTTGAGGACTTTTTGCGGTAGGTTCCGTTGTTCCTTTTATAAAAACATTTATTTATGTTTTTTTTTAAAGGATACCCGACTTTATTCGCTCGGGCGCCAGTTAAGTTTGTCCTTAATTAATAAATTAAAAAAAACAAACTTTCTTTTTATTCGATCAGCGTTACCGTGCTTTATTGAAGTCAAATTTAAACTTAAAACTAAAATTTACAATCAATATTTATATTCTGTATTTTTGTTTATTCTAGCAAATTTCGCCGATGGCGTGATTATCAATTCTGCATAATTCTTTTCTTAAGAAATTTGAAATGATTTTTTTTAATAAGTCGTTGCACTTATTTCTAAAGAAATGTAAAATGATTTTTCACAAAATGCCGATGTAGGCTTCTTTGTATTTTTTGTAATTTTATTTCAAAGAATAATGTTGATTGAGTTTACTTTAATTTTGATAGATGTTTACGTTAACTAATTTTATTTAAAAGAATAATGTTAACTGATTTTACTTTAATTTTGATAAATGCTTACGTTAACTAATTTTATTCTAAAGAATAATGTTAATTGAGTTTACTTTAGTTTTGATAAATGTTTACGTTAACTTATATATGCAAACAGTATTTATAAGAAATATTTCTGCGTCAACACCGCCAGGTGATTGTATTTTGACATAAGTACAATCTATGGCTCCTATCACTTAGGAAACATTGCAATGCTATGAAATTGTGCAGACACTTTTCTTAAATCCTCCAGAGTTTGTGGCATTTGAACAAATTTTTTGGAAAGTTTCGCGATCGCAATGGACACTTTTTTTACAACGCGACTACCTGTTGCTATGGAGACTCCACAGTAATCACTAATAACAATAAGGAAGCTGCCTGTTGCATAGAACCTTAATGTAAATAAGAGCATTTTCGCAGGAGTTAACGCGTAGTTTCTATAAATAGAAAATAAAAAATTATTAGAAACATTAATCAATAATACTACTAACGCATCCCATCTAGTTGTTGCAGACTTCAAATCGTTCTGTAAAAGATGAACAACATATTTGGCTGCAGATTTTGATAGCCTAAACCTTTGTCTAAATTCTTCATCAGGTAAAGAAAAATGCTCCCGTCGTGTAAAAACTTTTTCCTTTTTTGCTTTAAAGCTTGTAATATTGAAAACATTACAAAAATGCAAATGTTGATTTCTTCTTTCCATTTTCTTTTTTATTTTTATTTTACTAAAAGCATTTAACTGGAAGATTTTGTTCAGTTAAATTTAACAGAGACTTTTTGATTAATTTCTGCCGGTTAGATGCTAACCGTACTTTGTGAAATGCAATTTTGCCTAACTTACGGTTAATCTTCCTGTTAAATTATAATCGGACTTTGTGAAAAGGGACGTAAACCGGAAAATTTTCTTGAATTAAATTTAACAGGGACTTTTTGATTAATTTCTGCCGGTTAATTGCTAACCGTACTTTGTGAAATGCAATTTAGACTAACGGTTAAACTACCTGTTAAATAAAAATCGGACTTTGTGAAAAGGGCCGGTAATCCTTTTTTTGTTTTTTTTTTTAATCTTTTACTTAAATTATTTGTTTTTTAATAATCTTTCTTTAAAATATTTTAGCCTGCTCCGGAACCATATGATCACAGTGTCGATGTAAGAGAGCACACTCTTGAACAATGGAAAGAAATTATATATGAAGAAGTCATGGATTACGAAGCACATACAAGCATGTGGTAAAAATATGCGTTTGGACTTTTTCAGTAAAAAGCTTTTAGTGTATATAACATTTAATAACAATAAAAACACTAACAAATATTTACAATTATGTATTTCAAAGCTGCAATTTTTTTATTTATAAATTTATACAGCTAACTGTCCTTTTTTGCAAAACTATAGCAAACTTAAAATAACTGCAAACAAAAAATTTGTATTTAAAAATTTTAAGGCCCGTTTTTTAACATGCCTTTGAAGTACGTTTAGTACTTTTCAACAATAAAGGTTGCATTTGCAGGATTAAATTTTTCATCAAATTACTTCCATAAATTTTTTATTTATAAACAAAAGAGGGTAAAGAAAAGTATACTTTTCTGCACCTCTCATCTAAAAACAATAATTTTATGAAAAATTTCATCGTGTGAATGTAGTTATTGTTTTTTTATTATTTGTTGGGTTATTTTCTTTACAACCCGTGAACAAAACGGCGATTTTATACCTCTTCCCTTTGGAATTTTATCTAATTTGGTACATACATAGATTGTCATATAAAAAATGGTGTACATTTTTTTAATTTGAGGTTAGCCTAATAGTCAAATAGAAACTAGCACCAAACCCCTTTCTAGCCCTTACCCTAACTTGTACCTTTCTTAACCCTACAGTAAAAAAAAATTTTAGTACGTTTTAAAACTTTTTTAACAAAACATTAATTATGATTAAATTTAAAAAATATATTCACCGAAACAGAACTATTCTATGTGCTAGATATTTCGACATTGCACGTATTAGTAATTTCATTACTTGCATGGGATTTTTTCTAATCTTTATGCGCCCAATCCTGTTTTTGCACGATCTTTTTTACACGATTTTGAAATAACACGGTTAATAAAAAGCAATGCTTTCCTAATTGTTTTAAGGAAACGTTTAAATTATTTCTTTGTTTTGTGCCTTAAAATCATAAATTTAAATAAAATAACACTGGATGTAGAAATAGAAATGAAATTCATGTGTTCGATAGAAATATTAACCTTTTAGACCACCTATGAGGTTGAACTAATAAAACGTAGCTTAATTTGTTGAACTGTTTTTTTTGCACTATTTTTTTACACGATGTTTTCTGGGACGTAGGTACCGTATAAAAACAGGATTAGGTAAAAACTATGAGTACTACTTGCTTTTATAAAAACGGTCTTAACTTTTAAGCACGTGCCAAGTTGGGCCCAAAGTTCCCGATATTATGAAAAAACGCGTTTAGTCCTATTTTGAGTATTTTTTAAACTACATATGTAATTCGTTGAATAAAATACAATTTAAATTACACTCTGCAACAAAACTCAGCATATTAAAAAATATTTTTGATGTTCTGTAGTCTCCTTAGAACAGTCAAAATTTAAATTCTATAGATTTTCAAATTTTTTTAAGGTGTATTTTTTGAAGACGCCGCTTAAGTAATTGTACCATAAGTAGGCAAGAAGTTATTCATACTTTATAAGAATCAATAATGCCCATAAAGCGAAATTATGTTAAATCTTTGCTAACATAATTTTTTAATTTCGGAACTTTATATTTATTTATTTATTTATTTAGCATTAGTACATAATTACAAATTAGGGACTAATGATATTGAGGCCATGGTAACTGGGACCTTAGGCTATTAAAATGCAATGCTGAAAATATGGCTTTTTCGTCCAATTGAAATAAATAAAACTTTATGGGGCCACTTTTAACTTGAAACTGGCTAGGATGCACCTTAAATCAAAATACCAACTTTCTTATAATCATAATCCAGGCCATGCTTAAAAGACCATGAACTGCCTCAGGGTTTTTTTCTAGAACGCTAACGGCATTCGCCAACACAAAAACGAACTCGAATATATTTTAATAAACCAAAAAATTGATGTCATGTTGATTTCTGAGACGCATATGACATCTACAAGCAATTTCAAAATTAGAGGCTATTCTTTTTACGACTCAAAGGATCCCAGAGAAAGATCATGTGATGGCTGTGCTGTAATAATCAGATCAACAATCAAACACCAATGGATGGGTGGTCTCTGCGAATGTTATATACAAGCAACAAACGTTTGCGTTGATGAATTTTTCCATGGCCTAGTTATTTTGTCAGTGTATTGTCCACCCAGGTTCTCCATAACAAAGGATCAGTTGAACAGTTTTTGCAAATCTTTAGGTCCCCGCTTCATAGTTGCTGGAGATTATAACGCTAAGCATACGTACTGGGGCTCTCACCTAATAAGTCCCAGAGGTCGTGTTTTGTATGATTCCGTACCTGAAATGGAACTGAACGTTATTTCATCTGGACAACCGACATATTGGCCAACTGATCACAATAAAATTCCAGACATTATCGTTTTTGGCGTAACAAAAGGTATATCCCCGGAACTTACCGAAGCTCAAGCCTCGTTGGGTTTATCTTCAGACCACTCTCCCACTTTAATCACTATTTTTAGTCCTCATCAAATACACACTAGTAATATTTTTTCATTTAAAAGAGTAAATTGGTTAAAATACAAAAAATTTGTCAGCAGCCACTGCTCGGAAAACCAACCGGTTAAAACTCCCGAAGACATCGATGATTGTCTGAGCAGCCTTAATGAGAACATAAAAAAAGCCATTGATCATGCTACTTCTTACAAATCTTTAGGTCCCCGCTTCATAGCTGCTGGAGACTATAACGCTAAGCATACGTACTGGGGCTCTCGCCTAATAAAGCCCAGGGGTCGTGTTTTGTTTGATTCCGTATTTGAAATGAGACTTAACGTTATCTCATCTGGACAACCGACATATTGGCCAACTGATCACAATAAAATTCCAGACGTTATCGTTTTTGGGGAAACAAAAGGTATATCCCTGGAACTTACCGAAGCTCAAGCCTCGTTGGATTTATCTTCAGACCACTCTCCCACTTTAATCACTATTTTTAGTCCTCATCAAATACACACTAGGGATATTTTTTCATGTAAAAGAGTTGATTGGTTAAAATACAAACAATTTGTCAGCACCCACTGCTCGGAAAACCAACCGCTTAAAACTCCCGAAGACATCGATGATTGTCTGAGCAGCCTTAATGAGAACATAAAAAAAGCCGTTGATCATGCTACTTCTTACTATCGTCAGACAAAATACAACAAAATTTTTTCAGTCGATGTGCAACAGCTTCTATCTGAAAAAAGAAGAGCCCGAAAAGAATGGCAAAAGCACAGATCACCCCAACTTAAAGCCAAGTTGAAGGAATGTACAAACTAATTGAAAAATTTGCTAGAGGTTCACCGATTGGCATCTCTTAAGGAACACCTCGAAGGTTTAGACTCGATTAATCATTCACTATGGCGATCAGCGAAATATCTTAAAAGACCCGTTATCGCGAAACCACCACTACGTAATCTAAGAGGATCCTGGGCAAGAAGTGACGAAGGAAAATGTGATCTGCTCGCAAGTCATTTAACAAATGTCTTCACTCCAAATACATGCACTGACATGAGTAAATTGCCGCCTATTGTTGCTAGATATCCTATGGAAATACGTTTTCAGTTGTCAGATGTCGTTGAGGCTATCAATAATTTAAAAACTAAAAAAGCTCCTGGCATTGTGAAATCAGCAACAAAATGTTTTTGGAGCTGCATTGCACAGCAAAAAGAAGAATTCTTTTTATTTTTAATGGTATATTACGGCTCGAACATTTTCCGCCAGTATGGAAAGTTGCCTTGGTAAAGATGTTTCCTAAGCCAAGAAAAGATCCTTTGAAGGTGGAGTCTTGCAGGCCTATAAGTCTGTTACCAACTATGTCCAAGTTGTTTGGGAAATTGCTTAAAAACAAGCTGACTCCGATCCTGAATGAAAACAACTGCATTCCAGGTCACCAATTTGGATTTAGAAATCAACATAGTACCATTGAACAAACACACAGATTAGTAGAGGTTATAAGAAAAGCCTTTGAGAAAAAGAAATACTGCTCCGCGCTCTTAATAGATGTCTCTCAAGCGTTCGACAAAGTATAGCATGAAGACATGTTAAACAAATTAAAGCTCTACCTTCCATCTAATATTTTCCATCTTTTAGAAAAATACATAACCTTCCGACAATTTATGATTAAAGAGGGAAAGCAAATAAGTTCTTCTCAACCAATAGGGGCTGGTGTACCTCAAGGGAGTATACTAGGTCCAATTCTGTACTTGATTTACACAGCAGATATGCCCATAAATAATCTTACTCGTACGTCGACATTTGCTGATGATACCGCCTTTCTCAGTATTCATAAAGACCCTAAAGAGGCCTCAAAACAACTTCAACATCACGTATCCCAAGTAGAAAAATGGGCAAAGTTGCGGGGAATAAAAATAAAGTGAACAAAAATGCATCCACGTTACTTTTACGTTACGCAAGGAAAAGTGCCCCCCAATTCTTATTAGCAACCATACGGTGCCTCAACGAATTGAGACGAAATATCTTGGCATTCACCTAGATCGCCGCCTCACATGGAAGTCACATATATGCGAAGTTGACACAGATAAAACTTAAAACGGCCCAAATCCACTGGCTAAAGTGCTACGACTTGATTGTAAACTTTCACTTTACAACTCAATTTTGAAGCCAATTTGGTGCTACGGGATACAATTATGGGGCACTGCTTCCACCTCCAACATTGAAAAAATTCAACGCCGTCAAAATAAAATCCGAAGAATGATAACTGGTGCTCCTTGTAATGTTAAAAACAGCAACATCCACAAAGATCTGCAAGTTCCACTAGTTAAAAGCGAAATTTTTAATTATGTGGACAAGTATTAAAACAAGGTGGAAACACATCCAAATCCGCTCTCTCGAAACATTTTGCAACATAGTGGACACACTCGTCTGAAAAGAAGGGATACTATTGCACTTAGATGAAAATACTGAATTAATTAATTTTGTTATGAGAACTTGAATTTTAGTCTGGCACTGGCTGGTCTAATAAAAATTAAATAGTTTTAAGATTTGAATACTTATTGTTAGTTCGCCTAAGGCGAAGATTCAATAATAAAAATATAAAAAAAAATAATCCATTTGTTGACTGTTCCTAAGTAGGTTTGACTTAGTTCTACAAATAATAAACACAATCTTTTAAGATATGAAAAAAACTAAAATTGGTTGTAGAAATACCTTCTATGCCGCATTTACGTTTAGGATAAAGGTCAAAAAACAAAGCCTAGTTTTATTTTCAGTACTTGCATTTTTAGCAGTTGAAGTACACTTGAAAATTTTAATTGTTAACACTAAAAGGTATAACTGAAAACAAACCCCTCTCTTTGTGTTGTTTATTTAAAAACTATAATTTTATTTAGTAAATTAATAAACTAAAATTGAAATAAAGTTCAAAATACTCTGCACAGTGTGCCGCGTGGAAAATGCTGGGTGGAAAAAATTCATGTAATCATTTCTAGGAAATGATGTTTTTTTATATAGGGGGTGAGGCAGTTGACTTATTGTTAGTTTTTTTAAGAAATAGGCAACGATTAATATTACATACTAAGCCTTAACCACCTTCTATAATTAAGTGGGAATTGATGTCATCCTTTTTTACCTCCTTTTGTTCTTTAGTCTCTCCAACACTCTTACCAATTTCGCATCCCGCAAATATGGCGGGTACGGCTTAGAGCACTTTTGACCACCACCCCATTTCCTTTTTTTATTTGTATTATTATTTTCACTTTTGTTTTAATTATCCGTACATGGGCCCTGTCACGGTCGCCATCTTACCAGTTTATTTCACCAGCTTATTATAAAGCTGTAATATTATTTTTATTAATGACAATTTATTCAATCAGATTATTATATTACTTTTATTAACTTGTTCTTACAATAATGACAGTGGTAATAATAATAATCAAATTCATAAAACTAAAACTTATATTCTAACGAAAAGTGCAATGAATGCATGTGATGACTAATGCTCTTTGTTGAACAATTATTTCTACAAGTAACCTGAATATGAACCGTTCTCAAGTTTCCGTAATTGCCCTAAATATTTAGCAATTCTTTGATGACACATTCATTCTTACATTATTTCTACAAGTGACCTAAATATGCACCGTTCTCAAGTTTCCGCAATTGCCCTAAATACTAAGAAATACTTTTATGACACATACATTTATTACAGTATGTCGCGTTAACTATCAAGTTTGGTGGTAACTTAACGATTTTTTTAAGAAAAAATTTAAAAAAGCATTTTATGTTGAAAATCATTACAAACCGTACTTTTTTTCAAGTATCAGTAAATAACAGTACACAGGTTTTTAATCAGTACACTAAACCAAAAATCAGTACATTGTAACGGTTCTATGCGTAGGAGTTTAAGTTTGGGAACATTGCTATCTAATAATTCCTGCTGTGCTTGTCGAGGGCAGGGGCGATTTTGGTGTTCCCAGCTAGATGTTATAAAATTTAAAACCAATCTGAATATGTTACTAGGGACCTTATTTAAAGTAGCTTAACTAAAATACAACAACTCACTATGCAAGGGTAAGCCAAAAAGGCAAAAAGAAGATGCTGTTGATGATGGTAGTGTAGCGTGAGGTGACAGTCGCGACACCATTCCTTTGCCCACCCTCTCATCTAACAAATAACGTGGATTTCCATTGCCAGCCCTAAACAAAAACTAAAAAAAATTATTTACCCACCGTTTTCTTTGTATTTTTTATTTTTTTAACCTTTAAATGGGAAATTTACGAAAACTTTAATTGAAATGCCCTGTTGTGCATTGCTATGTCCCAGTTAGATAACAAGATTCAATTAAAAAAATACTTAAATAATAAAATAAAACAAACTCAAAAAATCAAAAAAAAAAAAACAGTTTAAGGGGAAAATCTTAAATTTGGCCATGAAAGTAACAGAAAAATAGATTTGGCTTATATTTTCATTGGAAGTAGTTGATCCTGTAGTGTTTTATCAAAGTTAGAAACTTCTTTTGGAACTAAGCACTTGAATGTATATTTTAAACTTGTAAGAAGAGAGTAACAAAGAATGCAGAATTGGGTCACGTTTAGTCGCCTCAACTGCTGGTTAGTTCACTAATTTCAAGCAGTCCCTTATCGAAATTAGCTGGTAATTGACACTTCGTAATTTCCTATGCGACACAAAAAGGATATTTAAAAAAAACTCCGTTAGAATTTAGAGATTAACTGTCTGACATATTTATATCTTACCTTTAAATGTAACTCTTCAAATTCGCTTTTCTCAAGTAGTGCAGAGTCCAACGCACAATCTCCACAGTCCCCAAAACTATTGTGTTACAGGCTTCTCAAACCCAAAAACCAAATAATTATTTGCGTCTTAATCCGTCTTACGGCCATTTTCACAATCTGTGTTTATTTTAATTTATAAGGAACATTAACAAACCGCCGATATCGTTAAAGGTACCTTTACACGGTAATACATATATTACGATATGTCAAAAAATGTTGTGGGATAATACAAAATCTCATCATGTAAAAGCATAATGTATTGGGTAGGAGAGAATACGGATGCAAAATTTGACAAGTGTTCGGTAAATGTTTATTTTCTAAACCATTTTAGAAACTTGTGTATTCTCATCACATCAGAGGTGTGAAAGATTGGCAGCACTTACAACATCTAATGAAGGTGGCTAAACTTAATAAAACAATACACAAACAATCAAAATAAAAGCAGATTTTTTTCATATTGTTTTTGTTAATATTGTTGAACCTTAACCATATGGCGTTACCCCAAAGGGAAAAGTGATTTTACCAACCTTATCCGTGTAAACATGAAAAATAGTTAGAACAGATTTTTGTTCTCTTTTTTTAAACACGGAGAGAATTTCATTATATTTTGATTCTACAAAATCTAATTACTTTGTATTACCGTGTAAAGGTACCTTAACCAGAACTATTTAACATGCGTTTCACCATCTTTCGGCTAGTTAACACTAACATTATAGAAAAAGTATGGTAGTACTGGTTTTTATTATTTACGAAAAATCGTGCAATCAAAGAAAAGAATCAAAAAAAGTTATACACATGGTACAATAACCTTAAGATAATTGTACCATGATTATACGAAAATTATTAGCAATTTTTTGATGCAAGAAATATATATATTTAAAATAAAGATTAATTTAAAATAGTTTATATACAGTTCCTTGGTAAGTATAAATTGTTAAATGTGCATGCATATAAATCTATTAATTGTGGGAAATAAAAAAACCTTTTATACGCGCAAAGAGAAATGCTCCCGTCGTGGAATATTGAAAAGATTACAAAAATGTAAATGTCGAATTTTTTTGCCATTTTCTTTTTTATTTTAGTAAAACATTAACGTCCCTTTTCACAATCTGTGATTATTTTAATTTAACAGGAACATTAACAAACCGCCGATATCGTTAACCAGAACTATTTAACATATGGTTAGTGTTTTGCGTTTCACCATCTTTCGGTTAGTTAACACCAACATTATAGAAAAAGTATGGTAATACCAGTTTTTATTATTTACGAAAATCGTGCAATAAAAGAAAAGAATCAAAAAAAAAAGTTATACAAAATTATTAGCAATTTTTTTAAAGCAGGAGAAATATATATTTAAAAAAAAATTTTCAATTAAAATAGTTTACATACAGTCCCTTGGTAAGTATAAATTGTTAAATGTGCTTGCATTTAAGTGTATTCATTGTAGAAAATAAAAAAAAAACATTTTATACAGATTTTAAATGGAGGAAGAAAGTTTCTGCTTGTTGCCCTTAGAAGATTCTACCATAGCTTCAAAATCCAAGCGAGCCAGGTAAGATATATAAAATTTAATAACTAAACGAATAAATTTAGTTTACTTACTGTTAGTAAATATTTTTATTGACATCACTGTCTTGTATTACAATATGATACAACTATGTAAATGTAACTAATTTATTGTACGTATTCTGAGTAATAAAGAAACTTTCATTATAACAGGTTATGGGCCCAGACACGCGTTATTAAAACCGTTTTTTTTTTTATCGAAAAGTCTAAGTTTAAAAGAATAAAAGCTAAGCAAAATGAACACCGCGATTGCACTATTTCCAAAATTATCAAATAACAACTACCATGTTTGGAAGTTTAATATGGAGTTGTTGCTTTTGGAAAAAGAATTGTGGGACGTGGTGGTAGATGTTCCTCAAGAACGTGATGCAAAATGGTTGGCTCGTGATGAAAGAGCAAGAGCTGCAATTGGCCTAGCTGTGGAAGAGTCCCAGAAGATTTTAATAAAACAGTTAAAAACAGCAAAGGAATTCTGGGATACCTTAAAGAAACATCACGAAAAGGCAAATATGACGAACAAAGTGAGTCTTCTTAGAGTTATGTCTTCGAAGAAATTGGTTGATAGTCAAAGCATGGAGAGTCATATAAATGAATTCTTATCGATCATCGATCGTTTGCGGGACTTAGGTGAAAATCTTGAAGAACATAAAACTGTGGCATTTTTGCTGGGCACGCTGCCGGATGACTACAATAATTTGATCTCGTCTTTAGAAATGCGTTCGGAAACTGATTTGACAATAGATTTTGTGAAAGAAAAGTTGCTTCAGGAGTACAAAAGAAAGCCTGGTTGTGAGTTTGAAAACGCTACTCATGCGGCAAACCAGGTCATTTAAAAAGAAACTGCATATACAAAAGAAAAGATAACAGCAGCAATCGTGTCAATGTCGTGAGAGATGATAATGACGTTTGTTTTGGTGTAATGCAACAAAGACAAGAGTCTGATTGGTTTATAGATTCTGCGGCGACAAACCACGTGTGCTGTGAAGAGAAATATTTTACAAATTTAAACAAACAAGTGGATACTGTATACATGGCAAACGGTACTAAAGTAAAGGTGTGCGGAGTTGGTGACTGCATACTCCATTGTGAGAACCAACAAATTTGTGTTAAAAACGTTTTATACATTCCCGAGTTAGATGGAAATTTGTTATCCGTTCGGCGATTAACTGATATTGGTTTTGAGGTTATGTTTGATTGTAATGCTTGCAAAATTTTAAGAAAAGATAAAATTTATGCCACAGGTTACCTGAAAAATAATTTGTTTGTATTGAAACACCTAAATAAAGCATTTAATGTGTCAGAATGTAAAAATGAATGCATTCATGTTTGGCATCGTAGACTTGGCCACCGAAATATACAAGCCATTAGTGCGTCTGTTTCTAAGGAGTTAGTACAAGGGATAAAGGTAATGAAATCCAAGTGTTCATCAGATTGCGAAATTTTTTTTAGAGGGAAATTGGCTCGTAATAAATTTCCAAAAATGTCAAAATCCAAGTCTAAGGGTGTTTTGGATTTGGTACACTGTGATGTATGTGGTCCGATGCAAACCACAACACCTGGTGGCAATAGATACTCTTGACGCTGATTGACGACTATAGTCGATATTGTTCAGTATACTTTCTTGCTTCAAAGGATATGGCATTTGAGAAGATAAAACAATTTGTTGAACAATCAGTGGTGGATTTACGCCTAGGCCCATGAGGCCAGGGCCTCATAAAAATAATAAACAATATTTAATAATTGAATTACACTGCAGTGGACAAAAGACTGTTAGTAATTATATGTGACTTAAATGTCACATATAATCAAAAAGAGCGGCACTTCAAAGAGTGCCTGAGATGGGCCAGGCCTAAGTCCGCTACTGTGAACAATGGGAAAACCAATTTGAAAAACGATTGAAAATACTTAGAACCGACCGTGGCGGTGAGTTCGTCAACAAGCAAATGCAGCAATATTTAAAAGAGAAAGGCATTATCCACCAGCTCACTGCACCCTATACTCCCGAGCAGAATGGAGTCGCAGAGCGGAAAAATAGAAGTTTGATGGAAATGGCAGATATGAATATTAAATTTTGGGCCGAGGCTGTAAGCAACGCTAACTATATTCAGAATCGGATTTTATCAGCGGCTGTAGATTTAACACCATTTGAGTTATGGTATGGAAAACGTCCGAAATTGGATCACATTCGTATTTTTGGTACTTTGGCATACTCACAAGAGTAACAAACAGAAACGTAAGAAACTAGATGAAGTAGCTGTCAAATATAGACTGGTCGGGTATGCAGAAGAGTCAAAAGCTTTTCGCTTAGTGAATACTGAAATGAATAAAACCATCATAAGCCGCGATGTGAAATTTTTGGAATCCGTAAGTGGTGTTAATGAAGGTGGTTCATCCGCCAGCAATGATGGTGATCACATGGATGAAAATCGTACCTTAGATGTTGGTAGTGCTGGAAACGACAATGACACTGGCGAAGTTAATCCTGAACCAGTTGAATCGCGTTTTAATGATGGGTTTGTGTTAAAGCGCTCTGAGCAAATCGAACGTCTTGAAGGTGTTCTGAATGGATCGATAGATAATGGCGGAAATGATCAAATAAGTACAGATGATTTTTATGGATTTGAATCTGTGGAGGAATATCCATCATCGTCTGATTTGGAATCGTCACCAAATGAGATCGAAGTTGCTCCTAGAATGTCTCTTAGAAATAATAAAGGTATACCTCCTAGAAAGTACGGATACAAAATGTATGAGGAAAACGATCCCGTAAGTTATGAGGCTGACCTATCTGCACCAGAAAGCAAATATTGGTTAAAGGCAATGGAAGAGGAAATAGCAGCACTACAAAAAAACAATACGTGGGAATTGGTAAGGTTACCCAAAGACGTCAAAATAACCGGATGCAAATGGGTTTACAAAACTAAACAATCATTCAATGGCGAAAAAAATATAGAGCTAGGTTGGTTGCAAAAGGGTTTTCTCAGAAATATGGAGGAAATTACGACGAAGTTTTTGCGCCAGTTGTGAAACAAGCTACATTTCGGAGTCTACTGGCGATTGCAAGCTACAAGCAGATGAAAGTACGTCACGTCGACATTAAAACGGCATTCCTCTATGGTGACCTGGATTCAGAAATATTTATGAAACAACCAGAGGGTTACATTGCGCTTGGAAAGGAGAATTTTGTTTGTAAATTGAAGCATAGCTTGTATGGACTTAAGCAATCGGCTCGTTGCTGGAATCTCCGTATCAATAAAGTGTTAATTGATTCGGGATTCAGAAGGGGAAAAACTGAACCCTGCCTGTACGTAAAAGGTGGTGGTAAGTGGATCATTTATGTTGATGATGTTGTAGTCGCATCACAAAATAATGTCGAAATTGATAATGTTATACGCATTTTAAAAAGCCAATTTGAAATAACCGATTTGGGCGACTTAAAGCTTTATTTGGGTGTCGAAGTAATGTTTAGGAATGGAATGTTTTATTTATCATAAGAAAGATACATAAACAAAATTCTAAATAGCTTCAGTCTTCAAGATGCGAAGGCATCACCCATACCTATGGATCCTGGATACCTAAAATCAAATTCCGAGAATCTTCTTCAAAACAATAATGTGTATCGCAAGGCTATTGGTTCGTTATTGTACGTTTTAAATAACACACGTCCGGATATTTGTGTGGCTATATCAATTTTATCCCGGAAAGTAACCAATCCGAATGAAAATGATTGGACTGAATTGAAACGAGTTAGAAAGTACCTTAAAGGAACCAAGGACTTGAAGTTGTGTGTGGGTTCAAAGTCAGATTTGGAATTGAAAGGATTTGCTGATGCTGATTGGGCAGGAGACCCGAATAGTCGTAAGTCTACAAGCGGTTTTATTTTTAAGCTTGGTGATGCTGTTGTCAGTTATGCCAGCCGAAAACAGGTAAATGTTACTTTGTCATCTACCGGAGCTGATATGAGCACAATATATAAAAATATATAAAAAATTTAAATTTATCAGCACCTTGATCGTGAAGGTTGGGATAGTCTTGAGTTGGTTGCCTGAAATACCAGATGTTTGATGACCTTGTTTTTTTGATGTTAATCTTATTACTACTGTTTTTATTTTGTCTTAATGTTTTTTTATATAGGGGGTGAGGCAGTTGACTTATTGTTAGTTTTTTTAAGAAATAGGCAACGATTTATATTACATACTAAGCCTTAGCCACCTTCTATAATTAAGTGGGAATTGATGTCATCCTTTTTTACCTCCTTTTGTTCTTTAGTCTCTCCAACACTCTTACCAATTTCGCATCCCGCAAATATGGCGGGTACGGCTTAGAGCACTTTTGACCACCACCCCATTTCCTTTTTTTTATTTGTATTATTATTTTCACTTTTGTTTTAATTATCCGTACATGAGCCCTGTCACGGTCGCCATCTTACCAGTTTATTTCAGCAGCTTATTATAAAGCTGTAATATTATTTTTATTAATGACAATTTATTCAATCAGATTATTATATCACTTTTATTAACTTGTTCTTACAATAATGACAGTGGTAACAATAATAATCAAATTCATAAAACTAAAACTTATATTCTAACGAAAAGTGCAATGAATGCATGTGATGACTAATGCTCTTTGTTGAACAATTATTTCTACAAGTAACCTGAATATGAACCGTTCTCAAGTTTCCGTAATTGCCCTAAATATTTAGCAATTCTTTGATGACACATTCATTCTTACATTATTTCTACAAGTGACCTAAATATGCACCGTTCTCAAGTTTCCGCAATTGCCCTAAATACTAAGAAATACTTTTATGACACATACATTTATTACAGTATGTCGCGTTAACTATCAAGTTTGGTGGTAACTTAACGATTTTTTTAAGAAAAAATTTAAAAAAGCATTTTATGTTGAAAATCAGTACAAACCGTACTTTTTTTCAAGTATCAGTAAATAACAGTACACAGGTTTTTAATCAGTACACTAAACCAAAAATCAGTACATTGTAACGGTTCTATGCGTAGGAGTTTAAGTTTGGGAACATTGCTATCTAATAATTCCGGCTGTGCTTGTCGAGGGCAGGGGCGATTTTGGTGTTCCCAGCTAGATGTTATAAAATTTAAAACCAATCTGAATATGTTACTAGGGACCTTATTTAAAGTAGCTTAACTAAAATACAACAACTCACTATGCAAGGGTAAGCCAAAAAGGCAAAAAGAAGATGCTGTTGATGATGGTAGTGTAGCGTGAGGTGACAGTCGCGACACCATTCCTTTGCCCACCCTCTCATCTAACAAATAACGTGGATTTCCATTGCCAGCCCTAAACAAAAACTAAAAAAATTATTTACCCACCGTTTTCTTTGTATTTTTTATTTTTTTAACCTTTAAATGGGAAATTTACGAAAACTTTAATTGAAATGCCCTGTTGTGCATTGCTATGTCCCAGTTAGATAACAAGATTCAATTAAAAAAATACTTAAATGGAATAAAACAAACTCAAAAAATCAAAAAAAAAAAAAAAACAGTTTAAGGGGAAAATCTTAAATTTGGCCATGAAAGTAACAGAAAAATAGATTTGGCTTATATTTTCATTGGAAGTAGTTGATCCTGTAGTGTTTTATCAAAGTTAGAAACTTCTTTTGGAACTAAGCACTTGAATGTATATTTTAAACTTGTAAGAAGAGAGTAACAAAGAATGCAGAATTGGGTCACGTTTAGTCGCCTCAACTGCTGGTTAGTTCACTAATTTCAAGCAGTCCCTTATCGAAATTAGCTGGTAATTGACACTTCGTAATTTCCTATGCGATACAAAAAGGATATTTAAAAAAAACTCCGTTAGAATTTAGAGATTAACTGTCTGACATATTTATATCTTACCTTTAAATGTAATTCTTCAAATTCGCTTTTCTCAAGTAGTTCAGAGTCCAACGCACAATCTCCACAGTCCCCAAAACTATTGTGTTACAGGCTTCTCAAACCCAAAAACCAAATAATTATTTGCGTCTTAATCCGTCTTACGGCCATTTTCACAATCTGTGTTTATTTTAATTTATAAGGAACATTAACAAACCGCCGATATCGTTAAAGGTACCTTTACACGGTAATACATATATTACGATATGTCAAAAAATGTTGTGGGATAATACAAAATCTCATCATGTAAAAGCATAATGTATTGGGTAGGAGAGAATACGGATGCAAAATTTGACAAGTGTTCGGTAAATGTTTATTTTCTAAACCATTTTAGAAACTTGTGTATTCTCATCACATCAGAGGTGTGAAAGATTGGCAGCACTTACAACATCTAATGAAGGTGGCTAAACTTAATAAAACAATACACAAACAATCAAAATAAAAGCAGATTTTTTTCATATTGTTTTTGTTAATATTGTTGAACCTTAACCATATGGCGTTACCCCAAAGGGAAAAGTGATTTTACCAACCTTATCCGTGTAAACATGAAAAATAGTTAGAACAGATTTTTGTTCTCTTTTCTTAAACACGGAGAGAATTTCATAATATTTTGATTCTACAAAATCTAATTACTTTGTATTACCGTGTAAAGGTACCTTAACCAGAACTATTTAACATGCGTTTCACCATCTTTCGGCTAGTTAACACTAACATTATAGAAAAAGTATGGTAGTACTGGTTTTTATTGTTTACGAAAAATCGTGCAATCAAAGAAAAGAATCAAAAAAAGTTATACACATGGTACAATAACCTTAAGATAATTGTACCATGATTATACGAAAATTATTAGCAATTTTTTGATGCAAGAAATATATATATTTAAAATAAAGATTAATTTAAAATAGTTTATATACAGTTCCTTGGTAAGTATAAATTGTTAAATGTGCATGCATATAAATCTATTAATTGTGGGAAATAAAAAAACCTTTTATACGCGCAAAGAGAAATGCTCCCGTCGTGGAATATTGAAAAGATTACAAAAATGTAAATGTCGAATTTTTCTTTCCATTTTCTTTTTTATTTTAGTAAAACATTAACGTCCCTTTTCACAATCTGTGATTATTTTAATTTAACAGGAACATTAACAAACCGCCGATATCGTTAACCAGAACTATTTAACATACGGTTAGTGTTTTGCGTTTCACCATCTTTCGGTTAGTTAACACCAACATTATAGAAAAAGTATGGTAATACCGGTTTTTATTATTTACGAAAATCGTGCAATAAAAGAAAAGAATCAAAAAAAAAAGTTATACAAAATAATTAGCAATTTTTTTAAAGCAAGAGAAATATATATTTAAAAAAAAAATTTTTAATTAAAATAGTTTACATACAGTCCCTTGGTAAGTATAAATTGTTAAATGTGCTTGCATATAAGTGTATTCATTGTAGAAAATAAAAAAAAAAACATTTTATACAGATTTTAAATGGAGGAAGAAAGTTTCTGCTTGTTGCCCTTAGAAGATTCTACCATAGCTTCAAAATCCAAGCGAGCCAGGTAAGATATATAAAATTTAATAACTAAACGAATAAATTTAGTTTACTTACTGTTAGTAAATATTTTTATTGACATCACTGTCTTGTATTACAATATGATACAACTATGTAAATGTAACTAATTTATTGTACGTATTCTGAGTAATAAAGAAACTTTCATTATAACAGGTTATGGGCCCAGACACGCGTTATTAAAACCGTTTTTTTTTTTATCGAAAAGTCTAAGTTTAAAAGAATAAAAGCTAAGCAAAATGAACACCGCGATTGCACTATTTCCAAAATTATCAAATAACAACTACCATGTTTGGAAGTTTAATATGGAGTTGTTGCTTTTGGAAAAAGAATTGTGGGACGTGGTGGTAGATGTTCCTCAAGAACGTGATGCAAAATGGTTGGCTCGTGATGAAAGAGCAAGAGCTGCAATTGGCCTAGCTGTGGAAGAGTCCCAGAAGATTTTAATAAAACAGTTAAAAACAGCAAAGGAATTCTGGGATACCTTAAAGAAACATCACGAAAAGGCAAATATGACGAACAAAGTGAGTCTTCTTAGAGTTATGTCTTCGAAGAAATTGGTTGATAGTCAAAGCATGGAGAGTCATATAAATGAATTCTTATCGATCATCGATCGTTTGCGGGACTTAGGTGAAAATCTTGAAGAACATAAAACTGTGGCTTTTTTGCTGGGCACGCTGCCGGATGACTACAATAATTTGATCTCGTCTTTAGAAATGCGTTCGGAAACTGATTTGACAATAGATTTTGTGAAAGAAAAGTTGCTTCAGGAGTACAAAAGAAAGCCTGGTTGTGAGTTTGAAAACGCTACTCATGCGGCAAACCAGGTCATTTAAAAAGAAACTGCATATACAAAAGAAAAGATAACAGCAGCAATCGTGTCAATGTCGTGAGAGATGATAATGACGTTTGTTTTGGTGTAATGCAACAAAGACAAGAGTCTGATTGGTTTATAGATTCTGCGGCGACAAACCACGTGTGCTGTGAAGAGAAATATTTTACAAATTTAAACAAACAAGTGGATACTGTATACATGGCAAACGGTACTAAAGTAAAGGTGTGCGGAGTTGGTGACTGCATACTCCATTGTGAGAACCAACAAATTTGTGTTAAAAACGTTTTATACATTCCCGAGTTAGATGGAAATTTGTTATCCGTTCGGCGATTAACTGATATTGGTTTTGAGGTTATGTTTGATTGTAATGCTTGCAAAATTTTAAGAAAAGATAAAATTTATGCCACAGGTTACCTGAAAAATAATTTGTTTGTATTGAAACACCTAAATAAAGCATTTAATGTGTCAGAATGTAAAAATGAATGCATTCATGTTTGGCATCGTAGACTTGGCCACCGAAATATACAAGCCATTAGTGCGTCTGTTTCTAAGGAGTTAGTACAAGGGATAAAGGTAATGAAATCCAAGTGTTCATCAGATTGCGAAATTTTTTTTAGAGGGAAATTGGCTCGTAATAAATTTCCAAAAATGTCAAAATCCAAGTCTAAGGGTGTTTTGGATTTGGTACACTGTGATGTATGTGGTCCGATGCAAACCACAACACCTGGTGGCAATAGATACTCTTGACGCTGATTGACGACTATAGTCGATATTGTTCAGTATACTTTCTTGCTTCAAAGGATATGGCATTTGAGAAGATAAAACAATTTGTTGAACAATCAGTGGTGGATTTACGCCTAGGCCCATGAGGCCAGGGCCTCATAAAAATAATAAACAATATTTAATAATTGAATTACACTGCAGTGGACAAAAGACTGTTAGTAATTATATGTGACTTAAATGTCACATATAATCAAAAAGAGCGGCACTTCAAAGAGTGCCTGAGATGGGCCAGGCCTAAGTCCGCTACTGTGAACAATGGGAAAACCAATTTGAAAAACGATTGAAAATACTTAGAACCGACCGTGGCGGTGAGTTCGTCAACAAGCAAATGCAGCAATATTTAAAAGAGAAAGGCATTATCCACCAGCTCACTGCACCCTATACTCCCGAGCAGAATGGAGTCGCAGAGCGGAAAAATAGAAGTTTGATGGAAATGGCAGATATGAATATTAAATTTTGGGCCGAGGCTGTAAGCAACGCTAACTATATTCAGAATCGGATTTTATCAGCGGCTGTAGATTTAACACCATTTGAGTTATGGTATGGAAAACGTCCGAAATTGGATCACATTCGTATTTTTGGTACTTTGGCATACTCACAAGAGTAACAAACAGAAACGTAAGAAACTAGATGAAGTAGCTGTCAAATATAGACTGGTCGGGTATGCAGAAGAGTCAAAAGCTTTTCGCTTAGTGAATACTGAAATGAATAAAACCATCATAAGCCGCGATGTGAAATTTTTGGAATCCGTAAGTGGTGTTAATGAAGGTGGTTCATCCGCCAGCAATGATGGTGATCACATGGATGAAAATCGTACCTTAGATGTTGGTAGTGCTGGAAACGACAATGACACTGGCGAAGTTAATCCTGAACCAGTTGAATCGCGTTTTAATGATGGGTTTGTGTTAAAGCGCTCTGAGCAAATCGAACGTCTTGAAGGTGTTCTGAATGGATCGATAGATAATGGCGGAAATGATCAAATAAGTACAGATGATTTTTATGGATTTGAATCTGTGGAGGAATATCCATCATCGTCTGATTTGGAATCGTCACCAAATGAGATCGAAGTTGCTCCTAGAATGTCTCTTAGAAATAATAAAGGTATACCTCCTAGAAAGTACGGATACAAAATGTATGAGGAAAACGATCCCGTAAGTTATGAGGCTGACCTATCTGCACCAGAAAGCAAATATTGGTTAAAGGCAATGGAAGAGGAAATAGCAGCACTACAAAAAAACAATACGTGGGAATTGGTAAGGTTACCCAAAGACGTCAAAATAACCGGATGCAAATGGGTTTACAAAACTAAACAATCATTCAATGGCGAAAAAAATATAGAGCTAGGTTGGTTGCAAAAGGGTTTTCTCAGAAATATGGAGGAAATTACGACGAAGTTTTTGCGCCAGTTGTGAAACAAGCTACATTTCGGAGTCTACTGGCGATTGCAAGCTACAAGCAGATGAAAGTACGTCACGTCGACATTAAAACGGCATTCCTCTATGGTGACCTGGATTCAGAAATATTTATGAAACAACCAGAGGGTTACATTGCGCTTGGAAAGGAGAATTTTGTTTGTAAATTGAAGCATAGCTTGTATGGACTTAAGCAATCGGCTCGTTGCTGGAATCTCCGTATCAATAAAGTGTTAATTGATTCGGGATTCAGAAGGGGAAAAACTGAACCCTGCCTGTACGTAAAAGGTGGTGGTAAGTGGATCATTTATGTTGATGATGTTGTAGTCGCATCACAAAATAATGTCGAAATTGATAATGTTATACGCATTTTAAAAAGCCAATTTGAAATAACCGATTTGGGCGACTTAAAGCTTTATTTGGGTGTCGAAGTAATGTTTAGGAATGGAATGTTTTATTTATCATAAGAAAGATACATAAACAAAATTCTAAATAGCTTCAGTCTTCAAGATGCGAAGGCATCACCCATACCTATGGATCCTGGATACCTAAAATCAAATTCCGAGAATCTTCTTCAAAACAATAATGTGTATCGCAAGGCTATTGGTTCGTTATTGTACGTTTTAAATAACACACGTCCGGATATTTGTGTGGCTATATCAATTTTATCCCGGAAAGTAACCAATCCGAATGAAAATGATTGGACTGAATTGAAACGAGTTAGAAAGTACCTTAAAGGAACCAAGGACTTGAAGTTGTGTGTGGGTTCAAAGTCAGATTTGGAATTGAAAGGATTTGCTGATGCTGATTGGGCAGGAGACCCGAATAGTCGTAAGTCTACAAGCGGTTTTATTTTTAAGCTTGGTGATGCTGTTGTCAGTTATGCCAGCCGAAAACAGGTAAATGTTACTTTGTCATCTACCGGAGCTGATATGAGCACAATATATAAAAATATATAAAAAATTTAAATTTATCAGCACCTTGATCGTGAAGGTTGGGATAGTCTTGAGTTGGTTGCCTGAAATACCAGATGTTTGATGACCTTGTTTTTTTGATGTTAATCTTATTACTACTGTTTTTATTTTGTCTTAATGTTTTTTTATATAGGGGGTGAGGCAGTTGACTTATTGTTAGTTTTTTTAAGAAATAGGCAACGATTTATATTACATACTAAGCCTTAGCCACCTTCTATAATTAAGTGGGAATTGATGTCATCCTTTTTTACCTCCTTTTGTTCTTTAGTCTCTCCAACACTCTTACCAATTTCGCATCCCGCAAATATGGCGGGTACGGCTTAGAGCACTTTTGACCACCACCCCATTTCCTTTTTTTTATTTGTATTATTATTTTCACTTTTGTTTTAATTATCCGTACATGAGCCCTGTCACGGTCGCCATCTTACCAGTTTATTTCAGCAGCTTATTATAAAGCTGTAATATTATTTTTATTAATGACAATTTATTCAATCAGATTATTATATCACTTTTATTAACTTGTTCTTACAATAATGACAGTGGTAACAATAATAATCAAATTCATAAAACTAAAACTTATATTCTAACGAAAAGTGCAATGAATGCATGTGATGACTAATGCTCTTTGTTGAACAATTATTTCTACAAGTAACCTGAATATGAACCGTTCTCAAGTTTCCGTAATTGCCCTAAATATTTAGCAATTCTTTGATGACACATTCATTCTTACATTATTTCTACAAGTGACCTAAATATGCACCGTTCTCAAGTTTCCGCAATTGCCCTAAATACTAAGAAATACTTTTATGACACATACATTTATTACAGTATGTCGCGTTAACTATCAAGTTTGGTGGTAACTTAACGATTTTTTTAAGAAAAAATTTAAAAAAGCATTTTATGTTGAAAATCATTACAAACCGTACTTTTTTTCAAGTATCAGTAAATAACAGTACACAGGTTTTTAATCAGTACACTAAACCAAAAATCAGTACATTGTAACGGTTCTATGCGTAGGAGTTTAAGTTTGGGAACATTGCTATCTAATAATTCCTGCTGTGCTTGTCGAGGGCAGGGGCGATTTTGGTGTTCCCAGCTAGATGTTATAAAATTTAAAACCAATCTGAATATGTTACTAGGGACCTTATTTAAAGTAGCTTAACTAAAATACAACAACTCACTATGCAAGGGTAAGCCAAAAAGGCAAAAAGAAGATGCTGTTGATGATGGTAGTGTAGCGTGAGGTGACAGTCGCGACACCATTCCTTTGCCCACCCTCTCATCTAACAAATAACGTGGATTTCCATTGCCAGCCCTAAACAAAAACTAAAAAAAATTATTTACCCACCGTTTTCTTTGTATTTTTTATTTTTTTAACCTTTAAATGGGAAATTTACGAAAACTTTAATTGAAATGCCCTGTTGTGCATTGCTATGTCCCAGTTAGATAACAAGATTCAATTAAAAAAATACTTAAATGGAATAAAACAAACTCAAAAAATCAAAAAAAAAAAAACAGTTTAAGGGGAAAATCTTAAATTTGGCCATGAAAGTAACAGAAAAATAGATTTGGCTTATATTTTCATTGGAAGTAGTTGATCCTGTAGTGTTTTATCAAAGTTAGAAACTTCTTTTGGAACTAAGCACTTGAATGTATATTTTAAACTTGTAAGAAGAGAGTAACAAAGAATGCAGAATTGGGTCACGTTTAGTCGCCTCAACTGCTGGTTAGTTCACTAATTTCAAGCAGTCCCTTATCGAAATTAGCTGGTAATTGACACTTCGTAATTTCCTATGCGACACAAAAAGGATATTTAAAAAAAACTCCGTTAGAATTTAGAGATTAACTGTCTGACATATTTATATCTTACCTTTAAATGTAACTCTTCAAATTCGCTTTTCTCAAGTAGTGCAGAGTCCAACGCACAATCTCCACAGTCCCCAAAACTATTGTGTTACAGGCTTCTCAAACCCAAAAACCAAATAATTATTTGCGTCTTAATCCGTCTTACGGCCATTTTCACAATCTGTGTTTATTTTAATTTATAAGGAACATTAACAAACCGCCGATATCGTTAAAGGTACCTTTACACGGTAATACATATATTACGATATGTCAAAAAATGTTGTGGGATAATACAAAATCTCATCATGTAAAAGCATAATGTATTGGGTAGGAGAGAATACGGATGCAAAATTTGACAAGTGTTCGGTAAATGTTTATTTTCTAAACCATTTTAGAAACTTGTGTATTCTCATCACATCAGAGGTGTGAAAGATTGGCAGCACTTACAACATCTAATGAAGGTGGCTAAACTTAATAAAACAATACACAAACAATCAAAATAAAAGCAGATTTTTTTCATATTGTTTTTGTTAATATTGTTGAACCTTAACCATATGGCGTTACCCCAAAGGGAAAAGTGATTTTACCAACCTTATCCGTGTAAACATGAAAAATAGTTAGAACAGATTTTTGTTCTCTTTTTTTAAACACGGAGAGAATTTCATTATATTTTGATTCTACAAAATCTAATTACTTTGTATTACCGTGTAAAGGTACCTTAACCAGAACTATTTAACATGCGTTTCACCATCTTTCGGCTAGTTAACACTAACATTATAGAAAAAGTATGGTAGTACTGGTTTTTATTATTTACGAAAAATCGTGCAATCAAAGAAAAGAATCAAAAAAAGTTATACACATGGTACAATAACCTTAAGATAATTGTACCATGATTATACGAAAATTATTAGCAATTTTTTGATGCAAGAAATATATATATTTAAAATAAAGATTAATTTAAAATAGTTTATATACAGTTCCTTGGTAAGTATAAATTGTTAAATGTGCATGCATATAAATCTATTAATTGTGGGAAATAAAAAAACCTTTTATACGCGCAAAGAGAAATGCTCCCGTCGTGGAATATTGAAAAGATTACAAAAATGTAAATGTCGAATTTTTCTTGCCATTTTCTTTTTTATTTTAGTAAAACATTAACGTCCCTTTTCACAATCTGTGATTATTTTAATTTAACAGGAACATTAACAAACCGCCGATATCGTTAACCAGAACTATTTAACATATGGTTAGTGTTTTGCGTTTCACCATCTTTCGGTTAGTTAACACCAACATTATAGAAAAAGTATGGTAATACCAGTTTTTATTATTTACGAAAATCGTGCAATAAAAGAAAAGAATCAAAAAAAAAAGTTATACAAAATTATTAGCAATTTTTTTAAAGCAGGAGAAATATATATTTAAAAAAAAATTTTCAATTAAAATAGTTTACATACAGTCCCTTGGTAAGTATAAATTGTTAAATGTGCTTGCATTTAAGTGTATTCATTGTAGAAAATAAAAAAAAACATTTTATACAGATTTTAAATGGAGGAAGAAAGTTTCTGCTTGTTGCCCTTAGAAGATTCTACCATAGCTTCAAAATCCAAGCGAGCCAGGTAAGATATATAAAATTTAATAACTAAACGAATAAATTTAGTTTACTTACTGTTAGTAAATATTTTTATTGACATCACTGTCTTGTATTACAATATGATACAACTATGTAAATGTAACTAATTTATTGTACGTATTCTGAGTAATAAAGAAACTTTCATTATAACAGGTTATGGGCCCAGACACGCGTTATTAAAACCGTTTTTTTTTTATCGAAAAGTCTAAGTTTAAAAGAATAAAAGCTAAGCAAAATGAACACCGCGATTGCACTATTTCCAAAATTATCAAATAACAACTACCATGTTTGGAAGTTTAATATGGAGTTGTTGCTTTTGGAAAAAGAATTGTGGGACGTGGTGGTAGATGTTCCTCAAGAACGTGATGCAAAATGGTTGGCTCGTGATGAAAGAGCAAGAGCTGCAATTGGCCTAGCTGTGGAAGAGTCCCAGAAAATTTTAATAAAACAGTTAAAAACAGCAAAGGAATTCTGGGATACCTTAAAGAAACATCACGAAAAGGCAAATATGACGAACAAAGTGAGTCTTCTTAGAGTTATGTCTTCGAAGAAATTGGTTGATAGTCAAAGCATGGAGAGTCATATAAATGAATTCTTATCGATCATCGATCGTTTGCGGGACTTAGGTGAAAATCTTGAAGAACATAAAACTGTGGCATTTTTGCTGGGCACGCTGCCGGATGACTACAATAATTTGATCTCGTCTTTAGAAATGCGTTCGGAAACTGATTTGACAATAGATTTTGTGAAAGAAAAGTTGCTTCAGGAGTACAAAAGAAAGCCTGGTTGTGAGTTTGAAAACGCTACTCATGCGGCAAGCCAGGTCATTTAAAAAGAAACTGCATATACAAAAGAAAAGATAACAGCAGCAATCGTGTCAATGTCGTGAGAGATGATAATGATGTTTGTTTTGGTGTAATGCAACAAAGACCAGAGTCTGATTGGTTTATAGATTCTGCGGCGACAAACCACGTGTGTTGTGAAGAGAAATATTTTACAAATTTAAACAAACAAGTGGATACTGTATACATGGCAAACGGTACTAAAGTAAAGGTGTGCGGAGTTGGTGACTGCATACTCCATTGTGAGAACCAACAAATTTGTGTTAAAAACGTTTTATACATTCCCGAGTTAGATGGAAATTTGTTATCCGTTCGGCGATTAACTGATATTGGTTTTGAGGTTATGTTTGATTGTAATGCTTGCAAAATTTTAAGAAAAGATAAAATTTATGCCACAGGTTACCTGAAAAATAATTTGTTTGTATTGAAACACCTAAATAAAGCATTTAATGTGTCAGAATGTAAAAATGAATGCATTCATGTTTGGCATCGTAGACTTGGCCACCGAAATATACAAGCCATTAGTGCGTCTGTTTCTAAGGAGTTAGTACAAGGGATAAAGGTAATGAAATCCAAGTGTTCATCAGATTGCGAAATTTTTTTTAGAGGGAAATTGGCTCGTAATAAATTTCCAAAAATGTCAAAATCCAAGTCTAAGGGTGTTTTGGATTTGGTACACTGTGATGTATGTGGTCCGATGCAAACCACAACACCTGGTGGCAATAGATACTCTTGACGCTGATTGACGACTATAGTCGATATTGTTCAGTATACTTTCTTGCTTCAAAGGATATGGCATTTGAGAAGATAAAACAATTTGTTGAACAATCAGTGGTGGATTTACGCCTAGGCCCATGAGGCCAGGGCCTAGGGCGGCATAACATTAAGGGCGCCAAAATTAAATGGTAAAATAAAATAAAATACTCAAAAAGTTTAGAAATTTATAATTAAAAAAACAGAAAATTTGGAATAAAAGATTATTTAAAACACCCCAATTGTGTGTAAAATTTTATAAATTTTTTGGTCGAAAATAATAAACAATATTTAATAATTGAATTACACTGCAGTGGACAAAAGACTGTTAGTAATTATATGTGACTTAAATGTCACATATAATCAAAAAGAGCGGCACTTCAAAGAGTGCCTGAGATGGGCCAGGCCTAAGTCCGCTACTGTGAACAATGGGAAAACCAATTTGAAAAACGATTGAAAATACTTAGAACCGACAGTGGCGGTGAGTTCGTCAACAAGCAAATGCAGCAATATTTAAAAGAGAAAGGCATTATCCACCAGCTCACTGCACCCTATACTCCCGAGCAGAATGGAGTCGCAGAGCGGAAAAATAGAAGTTTGATGGAAATGGCAGATATGAATATTAAATTTTGGGCCGAGGCTGTAAGCAACGCTAACTATATTCAGAATCGGATTTTATCAGCGGCTGTAGATTTAACACCATTTGAGTTATGGTATGGAAAACGTTCAAAATTGGATCACATTCGTATTTTTGGTACTTTGGCATACTCACAAGAGTAACAAACAGAAACGTAAGAAACTAGATGAAGTAGCTGTCAAATATAGACTGGTCGGGTATGCAGAAGAGTCAAAAGCTTTTCGCTTAGTGAATACTGAAACGAATAAAACCATCATAAGCCGCGATGTGAAATTTTTGGAATCCGTAAGTGGTGTTAATGAAGGTGGTTCATCCGCCAGCAATGATGGTGATCACATGGATGAAAATCGTACCTTAGATGTTGGTAGTGCTGGAAACGACAATGACACTGGCGAAGTTAATCCTGAACCAGTTGAATCGCGTTTTAATGATGGGTTTGTGTTAAAGCGCTCTGAGCAAATCGAACGTCTTGAAAGTGTTCTGAATGGATCGATAGATGATGACGGAAATGATCAAATAAGTACAGATGATTTTTATGGATTTGAATCTGTGGAGGAATATCCATCATCGTCTGATTTGGAATCGTCACCAAATGAGATCGAAGTTGCTCCTAGAATGTCTCTTAGAAATAATAAAGGTATACCTCCTAGAAAGTACGGATACAAAATGTATGAGGAAAACGATCCCGTAAGTTATGAGGCTGACCTATCTGCACCAGAAAGCAAATATTGGTTAAAGGCAATGGAAGAGGAAATAGCAGCACTACAAAAAAACAATACGTGGGAATTGGTAAGGTTACCCAAAGACGTCAAAATAACCGGATGCAAATGGGTTTACAAAACTAAACAATCATTCAATGGCGAAAAAAATATAGAGCTAGGTTGGTTGCAAAAGGGTTTTCTCAGAAATATGGAGAAAATTACGACGAAGTTTTTGCGCCAGTTGTGAAACAAGCTACATTTCGGAGTCTACTGGCGATTGCAAGCTACAAGCAGATGAAAGTACGTCACGTCGACATTAAAACGGCATTCCTCTATGGTGACCTGGATTCAGAAATATTTATGAAACAACCAGAGGGTTACATTGCGCTTGGAAAGGAGAATTTTGCTTGTAAATTGAAGCATAGCTTGTATGGACTTAAGCAATCGGCTCGTTGCTGGAATCTCCGTATCAATAAAGTGTTAATTGATTCGGGATTCAGAAGGGGAAAAACTGAACCCTGCCTGTACGTAAAAGGTGGTGGTAAGTGGATCATTTATGTTGATGATGTTTTAGTCGCATCACAAAATAATGTCGAAATTGATAATGTTATACGCATTTTAAAAAGCCAATTTGAAATAACCGATTTGGGCGACTTAAAGCTTTATTTGGGTGTCGAAGTAATGTTTAGGAATGGAATGTTTTATTTATCATAAGAAAGATACATAAACAAAATTCTAAATAGCTTCAGTCTTCAAGATGCGAAGGCATCACCCATACCTATGGATCCTGGATACCTAAAATCAAATTCCAAGAATCTTCTTCAAAACAATAATGTGTATCGCAAGGCTATTGGTTCGTTATTGTACGTTTCAAATAACACACGTCCGGATATTTGTGTGGCTATATCAATTTTATCCCGGAAAGTAACCAATCCGAATGAAAATGATTGGACTGAATTGAAACGAGTTAGAAAGTACCTTAAAGGAACCAAGGACTTGAAGTTGTGTGTGGGTTCAAAGTCAGATTTGGAATTGAAAGGATTTGCTGATGCTGATTGGGCAGGAGACCCGAATAGTCGCAAGTCTACAAGCGGTTTTATTTTTAAGCTTGGTGATGCTGTTGTCAGTTATGCCAGCCGAAAACAGGTAAATGTTACTTTGTCATCTACCGGAGCTGAATTTGTTTCACTTGCTGAGGCGTCTCAGGAATTTTTATGGCTTGTCCAGCTAATGAAAGAGTTTGAAATCAACATTATTAATCCGAAAATTTTTGAAGACAACCAAAGCTGCTTGAAAATAATCCAGGATGAAAGAATATCACCTAGAAGCAAACACATAGACGTGAAATACTATTTTGTTCGTGATTTGTTAAAATCCGGGAAGGTAAATTACGAGTATTGCCCTACCGATTCCATGCTGGCAGATATTTTAACTAAGCCTTTGCAGAAGATAAGAATATGTAAGATACGAGCGCTGATTGGTTTACTTAAATAATTTTTAATGTGCTTTATTAACGACTTTCGAATTTGTACTTATAAATATATATGCATATCTTAACAATATTTTCAATATTGAGAAGGGGTGTTAGTAAATATTTTTATTGACATCCCTGTCATGTATTACAATATGATACAACTATGTAAATGTAACTAATTTATTGTACGTATTCTGAGTAATAAAGAAACTTTCATTATAACACTTACTAAATTAAAAAGTACCAGAAATGTTATGGAAGTAAGCGCATTTGGTTATTATGTGTGTACATAGTTTATTCAAAAAGAATTGTAATAAAAACTATATACCTACATTAAATAAGAAACACCGTCTTCGTCAAATAAACTTTCCCTGCAAAACCGGTTTTGGCTTCTATAGTATAAAACATCTTGCGCCTGGCTGATGGCTAGGGGTGCTAAAAAGCTTGAGATTGCAAAGCTTGTGTATGTTGTTTAATTAAAGTAATATAAAAAACTACATACATACATACCTAGTGCTTTTCCATAATTTTTTTTTTAATTTTGTAAGAAATGTATTGGAAGTGTATTTTTATCTCCCAATGTAATTTTTAGGTCTTCTAATTTTTCTTCTCAAGAAGAAGATGTTTTGATTTCATTGGTGGAAAAATATTTTAATATTTTGGAAAACAAAAAAACCAATGCGGTAAGCTGGCAACAAAAGAACACTGCATGGCAAAAAATTGCTGATGAATTTGGATCTCAATGCCACATTGTCCGATCGCCAAAAAATTTGAAAGACAAGAACGACAGTATGAAAAGAAAAGCAAAGACTGCAATTTCGTACCACCGAAATCAAATTTATAAGACCGGAGGTGGAACTTACCAGAGCAAAGTTACAACTAATGATGAAAAAATTTCGTCATTATTGGGAAAATCGGCTACTGGCTTTTTAAATGAATTTGATTCGGATAAATGTAAGTAAAATTTGTATAAAAATGTTGTCTTGTATGTAACTAAATAAATTGTCCTTAGGTGTAAACCCGGTAGATGTTATAGAAATTGATTGGCTTGAAGATGAATGTTGGGTGGAAAGCAGCCAGGGAAACCAAAATGTAGAGCTTTCAAACAAAATTGATAAGGTATATATGTATTAATTTTTAATCATTGGCGACTTTATGGTTTTGTTTAAAATTTATTTGCTGTATTCATTAAACCTATTAATATATAAGACGATTTATTTATAATATATTTTAATTTTTTTTAATATATTCGACTGATTCGTGGAACAATTGGAATCCTACAAAGCTAAAAAGTAAGAAGTCTGAAAAGCTACAATTTAAAAAGGCGGTGTCAGTCGATAAAAATAAGCAGCTTTTAGAAATGCAAAAAGCATTTTTTGAAAATGAGGATAAGAGGGCAGAAGAGCGACACCAACTTCAGATGAAGGAGCTAAATTTAAAGACGGAGTTGTTAAATTTAGAAATAGCTTTAAAAAAGTTGGAGATTGAACTTGTACCACATGAAAACTTTGACTGATAGTTTATTAAGTTTTTTTACCTTTTTTATGAATTTTTTTTGTTTTTATTGGTTTTTTACTTTTTTTGTGAATTTTGTTTTTGTGTTTTTATTGCTTTTTTACCTTTTTTTATGATTTTTTTTGGTTTTATTACTTTTTACCTTTTTTCTGATTTTTTTGTTTTTATTTTAAAAAATGAAAAATACCTGTGATTATTTTTATAACTTAAGTTTTAATACATGAATACCTGAATTGCCATTGAAGGCTGTGAAATATTTTTTATAAATAAACATTTATTAAAATATACTTTTATTACTATATTTGTTTTATTGAATTCATAAACAAAGTTCCAATAGATTGTATGTTACTTATACATATATAGAAAAAAAGTTTAAAAAGCTGATGTTTATATATGTCCATGACACTTCTTAATTATTGACATACATATATTTCGGTTTTTATAACTTCATAAAAATTTAAATTATTGTTCATAGCTTTGAAAAGAAATTTTCTATTAGACTATTTCGCGTGCTTGAATCTTTTAGAATCCTGCACAAGTTGTGTAAAACTGAGCATGATACTATTATTGCCAATGTGTGCTAATCGATACTCTTATTCCCATAGATAATACTGGAAAGCTGCGCTTTAAGGCTCCAAAGCATCGTTCTATTACATTTCTTGTTCTTATTTGAGACTCATTGTAAAGCTTTTCTCCTTCAGTCTGTGGATTACTTATTGGTGTCATCAAATATGATTTAACACCATAGCCTCCATCACCTAAAAGGATGTATTGTCCAAACTCGCCACTTTCAAATCTTGCTTTAATAGGACTGTTACTAAAAATATAACTATCATGCGCCGAGCGAGGCCATCTGGCCACAATATCAGTTATTTCTAGGTTATAATTGCAAATGGCCTGTCGAGAATTTATATAAGTTAAGTTTGTCCTTAATCAATAAATAAAAAAAACAAACTTTCTTTTTATTCGGTCAGCGTGACCGCGCTTTATTGAAGTCAAATTAAAACTTAAAACTAAAATTTACAAGCAATATTTATATTCTGTATTTTTGTTTATTCTAGCAAATTTCGCCGATGGCGTGACTATCAATTCTGCATAATTCGTTTCTTAAGAAATTTAAAATGATTTTCTTTAATAAGTCGTTGCACTTATTTCTAAAGAAATTTAAAATGATTTTTCACAAAATGCCGATGTAGGCGTCTTTGTATTTTTTGTAATTTTATTTCAAAGAATAATGTTGATTGAGTTTACTTTAATTTTGATAGATGTTTACGTTAACTAATTTTATTTAAAAGAATAATGTTAACTGATTTTACTTTAATTTTGATAAATGCTTACGTTAACTAATTTTATTCTAAAGAATAATGTTAATTGAGTTTACTTTAGTTTTAATCAATGTTTACGTTAACTCCTCCCCTCTTAAGTCGATTGCCCTCGATCGATTATTTATTGAATTGGGGAGTTGCGATTTGCAGAAATGGTCCATCTTTTATATTTGGGATATAGCTCGTGGCTATTTGTGGATTTGACGATATGTACTATTTTTGCTTTATCTTGTGAATTATTACAAATGTTATCAAAAAAAAAAAAATTTTAATTGCCACGTCTGTGCTTAAAATAATTACATGTGTATTTTTGTTTTTGTTTGCTAATATTTTAATGTTATCCTCATGCTGCAGCTGTTTAATATATAAATTTTCAAGTTTTAAATTAAGTTTTGTGTTATTATTATTATCTGTAATTTTTGTAATCATGTTAGGTAAAACAAATGTATCATATATCCTGTGTAAATTAAATTTAAACAACTTTAATGTTTGACGGTTGAAAATTGACTGTAGTCTTTATTATTCTTTCTTTTATTAATATTAATATTATTTTATTAATATACATATAACAAGCTGTAGAATGTTGCCAAATATTCATTTGGTAACTTGATACTCATACAAAGCATGTGTATCATTGTACACACAAATAACTGATGGTTCATTGTGTATTATGCATCATCAGCACTTTCCCACACTAGGTTTAAGTATATGTATGTATTCTAGCTTAGTTTTAAGTATATGTATGTATGTATGTTTTAGTTGAGTAGGAAAAAGTTTAATAATTTATTTTAGAAAGAAAAACATAGAACCAATAATACAATGTGAAGTATGATTTCGTATAATAATATTTAAACAAGTATAAATATAACAAGTTAATATTCGAATAATTCTTACACCCCCACTCGAAATCTACTTAGTATAAACTCAAAAGCTTACAAAATTTTAACTGTTTTTCTTTAGAAACAGGTTTAGTTAAAAAATCAGCAAGTTGATCATTTGTAGATATTCCATTAAATGAAACTTGATTTAAAATTCGTTTTTCCCTTATATAATGATGTCGTATATCGATATGCTTTGTTCTAGGATGGTATACTTCATTGAAACTTGATTTAAAATTCGTTTTTCCCTTATATAATGATGTCGTATATCGATATGCTTTGTTCTAGGATGGTATACTTCATTTGTAGCTAAATGAATTGCACTTTGATTGTCGCAATAAATTTCAGTTGGTATCTGGTCGTTAAATTCAAAATTTATTTCCTTTTCTAGCATTCGTAACCACATTATTTCTTGTATTGCTGCTGATAACGCCATGTATTCAGCTTCTGTTGTAGATAGTGCAATGGTTGGTTGTCGTTTACTATTCCAAGATATTGCCGTATTTTGTAGCAAATTTACAAAACCAGTAATAGATCTTCGGTCTTCCAAGTCATTACCCCAATCGGAATCTGTATAAGATACAATATTGCGATTACCATTAGTTTTAAAATGTAATTTGTAATGTATGGTTCCTTTTAAATAACGAAAAATTCGCTTTACGGCAATCCAATGAATTTGCGATGGGTTATTATTAAATTTACTTAAGAAATTGACAGCTTGACATATGTCTGGACGAGTGCATTGAGCGGTAAATAACAAACTTCCAATAGCTTGTTGATAGGGAATATTTTCCACAACTTTATCTTCGCATTCAGTTTTCGAGAATTTTTGATTGATATCCATCGGTGTAGATATTGGGTTACAGTTTTCCAGCTTGAATTTTTTCAACATTTTTAGAATATATTCTTCTTGGTCTAATGATATGTATTCCTTAGTTTTATTTATACGCATTCCCAAACAACGGTGTGCTTCCCCTAAAAATTTCATTTTAAAATCGTTCATTAATTTTGATTTAAGTGACTCATAAAAAACTTTATCATTATTAAATAAAAGCATATCGTCTACATAAAGAGCTATTAAAGTAATTCTGTTACCTTCTTTTCTATAATAAATACAAGGATCAAGTTCAGAACGTTTCATACCATAGTTTTGTAATGCTTTATTTAACTTATAGTTCCAAACATAACTTGCTTGTTTTAAACCATACAACGTTTTTTTTAATTTTAAAACATGACCTTCAGGAACTTTCATAACTGATGGTGGTTCAACATAAACGTCTTCAATTAAATCACCTTGCAAAAAAGCTGTTACTGCATCCATCTGCTCAACCATCAAGTCATATCTTGCAGCCAAAGCCGTTAAATATCTAATTGATGTATACCGAACTACTGGTGAAAAAGTTTCTTCGTAGTCGATACCTTTTCTTTGAGCATAGCCTTTGACTACAAGTCTTGCCTTGTAACGAAAAAAGTTGTCTAGTTCTATCTTCTTTTTAAAAATCCATTTGGTTTTAATTAAGTTACAGCTATCAGGCTTAGGAACTATTATCTATGTTTTGTTTTCTTCTATTGATGATAGCTCGCTTGAAATAGCTTCTTGCCACTTGAGTTTTTCTTTTGATGAAAGGGCCTCTTGAATGTCTTTTGGTTCATTTTCGGAAAACTCAACACAATAGCTTAGCCAATCCCAGCTTGCTTTTTCTTTATTGGCAATTCTTTCACTTCTTCTAGGAACAGCTGCTTCTAAAAAATCTTTATTTTTGTTTACAGTTCCAATACTTTGGCAATCATTGATTATACGTGTATCTTCGACACTATTTGAAACTTGCGGGATTTCTGCCTCAGCATCACACAGCATAGACCTAGCCTTTTCGGTTAACGTTCTATTTACTCGTTCTGCAAACCCATTTTGTTCGGGATGTTGTATACCCCACTTCTTTAAGGCATCCTCAAAAGTTTTGTTGATGTATTCTGTGCCATTATCGCTTCTTAATATTTTAATTTTATGATCTGTTTGATTTTCTGCAATTGACTTGAACTCCTGAAATTTTTCGAAAACATCAAATTTATTTTTTAAAAAATAAACAAAAACTTTTCGTGTGTAATCATCCACAAATGTTAAAAAATAACGATTACCAACCAGCGATTTTTTTTCCATAGGTCCACAGACATCAGTATGTACTATTTCTAAAACTTTTAAAGCTCGGTTTCCTTCATTTGGAAACTTCAACTTAACATGCTTACCATCAGCACAACCTTCGCATATTTTTTCAGTTTGCTTTTCTGTGTTAAAATCAACTCCAATAACCATACCATTTTTAAGCTTCTTTAAACCATCATAATAAAGATGCGCAAAACGTTTATGCCACAATTCCATTGAATTGCTTAAGCTAGCATTTAGTACTGTTTCGGGATTTGAAGCACATAGGCTATACATACCATCTTCACAAATGGCACTTGCAATTATATTTCCGTTTGAACCAAGAATTTTTCCTCCGTTTCTCTCAAATATTACACGGTTACCAACACTACACAGTTGACTCACCGATAATAAATTTTCAGTTATTTCTGGGACATATAAAACATTCTTTACTGGAATAACGTTTTCCCCGAACTCACCATTAATATTAATTTCAATGTCACCCTTCGACTTTACCTGAAGAGCAGTACCACTTGCTGTCTTTATTTCACCATCAAAAGGTTTAAATTTCCTAAAAACCTTTTTTTCTTTCTTCATGTGTGCCGAAGCACCACTATCAATATACCATTTTGATTTTATGTTGCTTGCAACATACTTACCGCTCAATGCATAAAATGAAACATTATTTTTTTTATTCATTTTTTTTCTTAAAGTTGGACAATCAGCTTTAAAATGTCCTAGACCATTACAACCAAAGCATCTGCGTTCGGATCGTTCGGATCGTTCGGATTCTTTACCCTTTTTCTTTTTTTGAAATATTTTTTTACTTACTAACGCTTGGCTTGATGTTTCTACACGAACATCCTGAAGTAATTTCATCTTAACGGAATCTGATGTTAATTTTGACCCACAGCTTCCAAGAGACATTATCATGGGCCTATACATATCAGGCAACCCTTTTAATAGCAAACAACTCAACCATTCGTCATCCACAACGAAACCAATTGATGCCAATTTCTGAGACGTCGATACAACTTGAGACACATATTCATCAACTGAGCAACAATCATTTAACTGAATTGAGCATAGGTTTTGTAACAACCCAACTTTTCGATCTAAACCTGAATCCTGAAACAGATTCTGAAGTGCCTTCCATACCTGACACGTTTTTTCGCATTCACGAACATAAACATATAACGATTTGTCCAAAGCCAAAATCATACGACATCTTGATTTTTGATCATCTTCGGGTACATAGTTTTCTATTTCAAAATTTACGTACTTCCATAAGTTCTCCAATCGTAATTGAGTTTCAATGGCAAAACTCCATGTTGTCCAGTTTTCAGAACCAACCAGCTTCTCAAATTTTTCATTTTGTCCATAAGCCATTTTACAAATTCGTTAATTCTTTTTTTTTAAACTAAAGTGCCTGGGCTCATAACCTTTTAGTTGAGTAGGAAAAAGTTTAATAATTTATTTTAGAAAGAAAAACATAGAACCAATAATACAATGTGAAGTATGATTTCGTATAATAATATTTAAACAAGTATAAATATAACAAGTTAATATTCGAATAATTCTTACAGTATGTATATGTATGTATTCTAGCTTAGCTTTAAGGTTAGTTTAGAATTCAATTAATAAAGTAGCGTAAAAGAATAATTAGTACACCTCCCTTTTTCAGAAGAATGATCTTGTAGTATACCAAGATCATTCTATATAAAGAAAACTTAAGTTAATTATATTGACACATTTTTTTTTCTTAACACTTGTATATATTAATATAGGTTAGTTACTAAAATAAACTTATATTATTATTTATTTTAGTTTCGAGGTATAATAAACGTGTTACATATTCTTAGATCTACTGGGTGTAGGGGATCCGCCTACTTAATTTATACTCTTATATTTATTTATTATGAAATAATTTTACTCTATCTTTATGAACCGTACTGGTTTTATTGTTATTTATTCTTATTGATATGTTCTTATCTTCTACCTTGATGACCTTATAAGGCCCTGTGTATAATTGGTCTAATTTTCGTCCAGATGTGTTCTCTACTAAAACCATGTCATTAGTTTGAATGTCTTGTGGACTCGACATTTTGTCATAAATTTCCTTTTGCCTAAGCTTTGACCTTTCAATTAACAATTTGGCTCTTTGGTGTGCTAATTGTGGCCTATATTTAGCTTCTTTAGCATAGGCTTCAATATTATATATTGGGTCTACCTCCCCTTTTAGAAGAAGGTTGAGCGGTGTGGGCGGTTTCCCGAACACCAGCTCAAATGGGCAATAACCATGTACTGATGAAGGGGTTGTGTTGTAACAAAATTCAAGGTATGTAACCCATTCGTCCCAATCTGTCTTGTTAGGTGATAAATAAGTTCTCAGGTACTCATTGAGTGTTCTATGAGAACGTTCAACGGCACCCAAGGTTTCATGGTGGTATGCTGTGGAATGTAATTGCTTTATACTAGCAACTTACAAAGTTCTGAAAGTACTTGATTTTTGTATTCCGCGCCCATGTCTGTGAGTAGTGTTTTCATAGGTCCGAATTTAAATATGCAATTCATGAAAATCGCTTTTGCCACATTTTTAGCTGATTTATCGGGTATTGGGACGACAATAAGATATTTAGATAGGTCACATAACATTGTGACTGCGTATTCATTTCCCCCGTTTGATTTTACAAATGGCCCTATTGTGTCTATAATGACAATGTCAAAGGGATTGGCAGGGGTTGGTGTAATTGCTAAACTCTCTTTATGTTTTGAGCGCACCTTGTTCAACTGACATTGTACACAGTTTTTTACATACTTGGTAACTTGCTTAGTCATGTTTTTCCAAAAGTAGTTTTTTCTAAGTTTATTTAATAATCGTGTGATATCTGGGTGGCCACCAAGCAGGGGATCATCATGATTTTTCCTTATTATTTCAAGTCTTTCTCTTTCGTTTGTTATTATTTTTATTTTCGGTGTCAGCGCTATTTCCAGATTGTTCAATTTATTGTTCGCAATTTCCTTAAAATCATTAACTCGAGTTTTTTCAAATATTATATCATTGTGCGATAGTTGCAACTTTTGAATGCCTATACTATTAGCCATATTTTCTAGCTTTGGTAAGAATTGATCTAAATCAATTTTTCCATTAATAATAAATTCATCCATCGCAGTTTTAATAAATATACGTTTCCCTTTTATTAGCATACATCTAAATGTATCTGCTATTTGGGCAAATTTTAAACGAACAAATTTTTTAACCTGATTTTTATTAGTGATTTCGTATGCGCTAGGTTTCTTGCCTATTTGTTCCGTATAATAATTCGTTATAGTGTTATTGATTTTTATGTTTTTGTTTTGTAGTCGTGTAGTGACTTTAAGTATATTGATGTGTTCACCCATTTCTTTAATGTCACTAAAATTAATGCGAGATAGAGCGTCAGCCCCGCAGTTTTGTTTCCCCTGTATATATTCTATTGAAAAGTCATATTCTTCAAGATCTAGTCTCATTCGGGTGAGTTTAAAAGAAGGGTTTTTCATTGAAAACAGGTAAACCAATGGTCTATGGTCGCTTCTAACTAGAAATTTCGTTCCATAAACATACGGGCGGAAAAAGTTGATAGCCCAGTGTATCGCCGTCAGTTCTTGTTCGATAACTGCCTTATTTGACTCGCCTTTAGTAAAGGCTCTTGACGCATAAGCCACTGGTAGATGGATACCATCATATTCTTGACTAAGGATAGCTCCGCAAGCCTCTTTGCTTGCATCAGTTGTGATGCAAAATTGTTTCTCAAAATTCGGATATTGTAATATTTCAGGTGATAAGAGGGAATTTTTAAGGTATTGAAATGCATCTTCGCATTCCTTTGACCAAACAAATTTCGTATTTTTTCTCGTTAACCTTGTAAGATGTATTGCATACTTAGCAAAGTTTTTTATAAACCTACGATAATAATTGCAAAAAGCAACAAATCTTCTTGCATCTTCAGGATTTCTGGGTATTGGGTAGTTTCTTATAATTTCAAATTTTCCCTCATCTGGGTAAATACCTTCGTTCGTACATTTATGCCCCAAAAATGTTACTTGATATTTAAAAAATATGCATTTGTCAGGGTGCAATTTTAAATTGAATTTTTTACAAATTTCAAAGATATCCTTAAGATTTTTGAGCATATGATTTTCTGAGCATCCCAGGACAACAAGATCGTCCATATACAAGAATGCTTGTGACGGCTTGAGACCTGCAAACGCCATGGTCATCATCCGCTGGAAGGAATTCCGGGCTATTTTAAGCCCGTAGGGAAGTCTTTTGAACCTGTATGATCCAGTATTAGTGGAGAAGGAAGTAATGTCTCTTGAGCAATCGTCCAGCTCTATTTGATGGAATCCGGACATCAAGTCAAGGCACGAGAAATACTTGGCTCTCCCCAGTTGGTCTAAAATATCATCAATTCTGGGAAGAGGAAATTTGTCCGCTATGAGCTTTTTGTTGACCTGCCTATAGTCAATAACTAGCCTCCATCTTTTTTCGTTGCTATTTGGTAACGATTTTTTGGGCACTAGCAATATTGGGCTATTAAATTCGGATACTGAAGGTTCTACAAGGTCATCACTAATGAGTTTTTCCACCTGACTATTGATTTCAGATTTTTGTGATTCAGGGGTCCTTTAGTTTTTTATATAAACTGGTGTAGTATCCTTCAATCTTAATTTTTGCTTGTAAAAATTATTACAAGAAATTTTTTCATCTTCTAAACTAAAAATATCTGTGTATTGTGAACATAGTGTTGTTAAACTTTGATATGCAAATTTTGGGAAGTTACATTAAAGTTTTTCTAAAATATTCTTTGATCTTGATTCACTGATTTTATGTTGGTTTTCTGAAAATTGGACTAAGTTGTAATTATCCAAATTTTCGGTAATAACATTTGTATTTGAGATGAAAGCATTTTCATCCGTCGTGTTAACAATACGGACGCAGGGATATTTATTTGAGGTGATAGAATTGGCTATGTATATACCAGGAGCAACTTCCTGTGTAGGTACAAATATAAAGCTGTTCTTTGTTTCAATATTTATTCTTCTAATGACTTCGCTTCGTGAGGGTACTGATAAGATATTTTGCGATGTAGGTTGACTTTTTAGTTTGAAAGTGATTGGGTTTGGGAAATCATCCGGTCTAAGTATTAAAAGTTGATTATTTTTGCCAAAATCAAGGATGCAATTGTATTTTGTAATTAAATCAAGGCCTAAAATGCCATCAGTCGGAATTGGAAAATTGTCATCGACAATAAGAAAGTCATGTTTAATAAGAGTATTTTTGTTAATTAAATCGCCTGTGATTTTTCCTATTGTGTAGACTGGGCTATTACCTATACCAGTAAGTTTACATCTGCGTGAAAGATTGAGATTTTCCTTAGTCTTGATACAAAAGTTTTTTAAAACAGATACACTGGCACCAGTGTCTATTAGAAACGTACTGAAATTGTCGCTTATTGTGTTCTTGATAGAGCCGTAGCTCGATAAATTCAGATTAAAGTGATAAATGTTTTCATGAAAATTTGCGGAGTTGACGCTATCATCGTTTTTGTTTAGTTTTCCCCCAGATGGGTGTTCAGGGGGTTGTCGCCGTTTCCCTGTTCATCGCTATTAATAACACGGACATTGCTATTAAAGTTGGGTCGTCTATTATTATTATTATTATTGCTGCGATCATGATCGTCGCGGTTATTACGATTATAATCGTTGCGGTAATTTCTGCCTCTATTATTATTTTGATAACGATTATTATGGGCATTATTACGATTATTATAATTTCTATAGTTATTGTGGTTATAATTTTGTCTGTTTCTACCTCTGTTTCGGTATCCTACAAACATGACTGAATTATTTGGCTGATCTTCTATTTCCAAAAATTTGGACGTAACCTCCTCGATTGAGTTGAATGTACCAGCTTGCATAATTAATTTGACTCGTTCAGAGTTCGCATTTTGTGTGACTGACTTTATTGCGGCTCTTGTAGCAATTTTGTTTGCTGCCCCTCAGTCATACCATCTGATATGTATGTATTTGCAATTTCTTTTTTAAGTTGTTCAATTTCCCTTACATATTGTGTTTTATTTTTGTCATGCGGTTTGATCGCATTTAGTTTTGTTATCAAAGTATCAGCAGAGTCGCCTTTAACAACATTTCTTAATTTTTCAATTACGGATTTAATCGAACTGAGCCCTTCTATTTTATTGCGTACATTACTAGTAATTTTTGTATTTATAATATTTAGGAGAAGGGAATCAGGATTTGTTCCCTTTATTGAAACTAATAAATTAATAGCATCTATAAATCTACGCAAATTATTGAAACTACCATCAAAATCTGGCAAGATTTTGCTAGCCGTTTCGAGAAATTTGATGGCGTCCGCCATTATCAACTCTAATTTTGGAAGTTCTATTATTTTGTTGTTTGGTGGGAAAACAAAAGACAGTTTAATTTCCTCAAGCGTCTTTAATATTTTGTTTTGAAGGTTATTGACACTTGTGATACATTCTTTTAAATGTTCTGTAGTTAATTTATTCTTAATTTGGTTAATTTTAAATTACTGTTTTGTTATAATTCAATTCTAAAAGTAGCAGATGCTTATTGATAGTATCTGTACCTGGTTTTTGTGTTTTATTTATGCACTTAAAACTTTTATCAAATTCAGCCCTATAACCATTTAATTCTTCAGATATAGCTGACCAGTCTTCCTGAGCCATTAAAAGAACAAAAGGAAATCTTTTTTTTCTTTTTGTGTTTCGTTAATAAAATTCTGATTATATTTGTCGTCTCTTAAAAACCGCATACGTTAGCCGAATAATGTAGGCAATTACTAGTAATACTAAAGTGATCACCATTACTATTTCAAAAACATCAGATTTGTTATCTTCTTTTTCTTTTTGTAGCTGTAGTTTATTATTTGTCATAATGTATTCTGTTAGTTGTTTGTTCATGTCTTCGTCTTCTTGGTGTTTCCCTACTTCGTATCCCGCAAAAATAAAAGGGATTACCTTTAAAATATTTTTCCACCAAGCCATTTAAAAAGAAATATTCAAAATAAAAGGAAATTTAATTTTTACAAATTCAAAAAAAAATTAAACATTTTAATATTGACTAGTGTGATTTAAATCGAACGCCATAAAAAAATTAGTTTAGAAGAAGGTTAAATTAAAATAAATAAAAATATTTCAATACTTTTTGTTGTTTTTCTGCTGTTGCTGCTTTTGTTGGTGTTGATTTCCCGGTTCTCTTCACAATCAGCTGATGAATTTTGTTTGTTGTTCTTGTTGTCGTTGGTGGCTTTCTCTCTTTTCCTTTTTTTATCGTTTACTTTCAGTTTTCCTTATTTTTATTTTCAGGGTTTTATATATTTTCAGCTTTTACTTTATTTTCTTTTCAGCTCCTTATTTTACCTTTATTTTCAGGCTTTTAATTTTATATTTTAATTTCAGGTTCTTTTATTTTATTTTAAGGATTGTATTGGGCAAAATTTATTTTATATTAGTTTCTAGGTTTTAAGTTCATATTTATTTTTAGGTTTTAATTTTCTATTTATTTTTAGGCTTAAATTTCACATTTATTTTATATTTTTAATTAATATTTCCTTTTAATAAAGTTTTTTTTTTCTATATATCATTAACATTTTTTTTTCAGCCGACTGTCCACATTGTAGCATCAAATCCCGTTACTCTTTTCATATGCTGGTTAAACACAATATTTCACATTGCTGACAAAAGTCTTTTGTCTTAATTTTTTTTTTTTTTTTTATAATTTTCTTCATTTAGTCACGGTCGCCATGTAAAGTAAATTTAAACAACTTTAATGTTTGACGGTTGAAAATTGACTGTAGTCTTTATTATTCTTTCTTTTATTAATATTAATATTATTTTATTAATATACATATAACAAGCTGTAGAATGTTGCCAAAAATTCATTTGGTAACTTGATACTCATACAAAGCATGTGTATCATTGTACACACAAATAACTGATGGTGCATTGTGTATTATGCGTCATCAGCACTTTCCCACACTAGGTTTAAGTATATGTATGTATTCTAGCTTAGCTTTAAGTTTAGTTTTAAGTATATGTATGTATGTATGTATGTATATGTATGTATTCTAGCTTAGCTTTAAGTTTAGTTTAGAATTCAATTAATAAAGAAGCGTAAAAGAATAATTAGTACAAAATTAACATTAACATAAGTTTTATTAAGCGCATTAATTTTACAGTTTTCGAATCTGATAAGAAACGTTCCTTTCTGCTTTATTTTTAATTTACTGCAGTCATGAGTGATAATTCCTTCGAAATTCTTAAATATAATTAATCCTTGAGTTATTTCTGTAATTACGGTTTTTTCTGAATTTTCGAGTTCACATTGGGCTTCCTTAAAATCTAAAATATTTGATAGGCATTTATTATTTAATGCAATTAAATTTTTTTCCAAATTATCTTTTATGTTTATATTATAAATGTTGTTATTGCTATCAGCCAATATTTCTGTTTCATTTAATACAATTGATTTATTTTAAATATTTGGAAGTGGCTCGAATTTTATTTTTGACAAAATATTAAAAGAAAATTAGGGTATGAGTAATGTAAAAATGATATTGTTATTTTGAAAAAGTACCACAATTTTTATGTTCCTTTAACTGTCGAAGTCTGCGATTACATCTAGTTCCTTTTGTGTCAGAATATCAGCGGGGATAACGCCTAGCTTACATGAAAAAATTATTTGTCCAACATCTTCAACGTGATTGTTCAAAAGAAGAATGTCATTGTTAATCCTATATATGTGCTGAATGAATTGGACTTCATCCTCGAGTGTTTTGATTCTATTTTGTGTTTCATATTGAAACTTATTAATGTAATTGCTAATGAGGGCTTGTTGTTTATTTATATGCGTTGTGATGTTATTAATCTTTCGCTCATTAGATTGCTTACAAGAGTTAAGTTGTTAATTGTTCTGTCAGTAGCCCGTTCGTTGTCATGTATTTTTGAAATTGTTTCGCGTATTTCCTGTTCGTCTTCGCTGTCCATGGATCCTGCAATTATTTTTAAGCCTTTTCCTACGATATTAAAAAGTCCTCTTCTGGATTTGGAGTTATTGTGTAGGTTCGTGCACTGAGCAATATATAATTTTTATTAATTGTATTGATAAGTTGTTTGTCTTCAAAAGTGGTAGCGTTTAAAGTTCCTATGTTTTTGGAGATTAAAAGCATCGTCTCCTCCTATGCGGTTAGGTTTATAAAATGTAGAACTTTACTATAATAGCTAATCGTCTTCTGCTCGCCTGTCTTAATAGGTATATACCCATTATTATTGGTTAAGTCCTGTACATCTAGTTGTTGTGCGTTCGTCGCTAGTATCCATATAAGGAACGGTAGTAGGAGTTTCATATTGTTCTATATAAAAAAAAGTAAGTGTAATGTTATGAAGTTCGTATCAAAAAGGTTTAAGATTGCTTAATATTATTTTTATGCACGATTTTTCCTGAGCTGGTTTTGACTGTGGAATTAAAGTTCTGTGCAACCGTTTCTTTTTTATATTTAGCTGATAATTTATTTCCTAATCCTTTATTAATTTTGACAAAAATTTCTTCACCCGTTAAGTATTCTTTCGGGGGTACCCTGTTTGCATTATGATAGGCGAGGTAATTTTTTTGTTTCTCTAAAAGTCTTACGGTGGTTTTTTCCCTGTCTTTTGCTAGTAATTCAGGATCGGTACCAACCTGTCTCCAAAAAAATGCTTCTATAGGTTTTTTCCCTGTAACGGTATGTATTGATAGATTGTAATCTTTAACGGATCTTTCAAGTAATTTCTGGAATGACCGGTGTATTTTTTCCGTCTGTAAGCAGCGCATTATTTCCTGTAACGTCGAGTGGAATCGCTCCACTTGGCCGTTAGAACTACTTGTGTAAGGGGCGGTTCGAAAGATTTTTATACCGAATTCATTTTCTATCATAAAATTTATAGACTCCGAATTAAACGACTTTTCGTTGTCCATCACGAGGCTTTCTGGAAAGAATGTAAAAAGAATATCCCTTAAGGGTTGCCTTATATCTTCGGTCGCTTTAGATTTTATGGTTTTCGCCGTAGCGTACTTGGAAAATTTGTCGATTGCCATTAGCACTAACTCCTTCCCAACTATGAGTATGTCTATATGAACTATTTGCCCTGGATGCTGAGGGATGGGCGTTGGTTGTATCTGGGGTTTTGGTGGATGACGGTCGTACTTGTTCTCTTAACATATGACAAACTTTTTAATGACGTTTTTAATTTTCCTTGACATTGCGGGAAAATAACATTCCTCTAGGATTTGCAATTTATTTTCCCTTGCATTCCTGTGAGCACGTTTATGAATTTTTAGGATTATTTCTTCCTGTTCTTGGTCGTTCTTAATATCCCTGACTTGTTTATTAGAAAATCTTATTTTGTAATTCTGGAAATGGTCTGAAAATATTTCTTGTATTATTCCTATGGTTGATTCAGATGCTTTTATGCAATTAATGATTGATGGATAAAGGAATTTTTTCAAAATTTGTACCAAATTTTCTGCGTTAAAGTGGGGTTAAAAAATCGTATGTCTGTGGTAACTAGGGAACACAATTTCGAATTTATAATTAGGAATCTGAGCGTTCTCAAGGAAGATTTGGTTTTTAAATGCATTTATGGGTGCATCGACGTGATACATAAGTTATGAGACGAACTCTCGGCGCTATTTCTTGCTATAGATAGTGTATGGGTATTAGTTTCGCGTGGTATTCTTGAAAGGGCATCCGCAACGAGGTTTGCTTTCCCTGGTTTATATAGAAGCTCGTAGTTATACTCTTCTAGGATGGCCTTCCACGTTTTCATCTTGCTGTTATTGTTTTTGTTGCTTAATGCATAGATGAGAGGTTGGTGATCCGTGTATATCTTAACATTTGCTGGTCCGTATAAGTAATTACGGAATGAATTTATTGCCCATATTATGGCAAGGAATTCTTTTTCATTAGCGGCATAATGTTCTTCTGCCTTGCTAAGGGTTCTGGAACTGCGCCCAAAGCATATTTTGATGCGTCAGTTGTGAGTTCCATGTCTTTGGTGAAATCAGGGTGTGCTAGTAGTATGTCTTCGGATACCAAGGATTTTTTTATTTTGTTGAATGCTTTTTTGGCTTCCGAACCAAGATTTATTGGGATAAGGGAAGATTTTTTCTTTAAAATTCTACCTTTCTCCCCTCTTAGGAGCGATGTTAGGGGCTTGGCTAATTTTGCGTAGTCCTTCACGAATCTTCGGTAGTATCCGGATAAGCCTAGGAATGACCTGAGTGCCTTAAGTGTTTTGGGTTCTGGGAATTTAGCTATTGCTTCTATTTTGGTTGGATTTGTTCTTATTCCTTCCGCGGATATAATGTACCCTAAGAATTCGACTTCTTTATGCAGGAATTTGCATTTATCTAATTGCACTTTAAGGTTTGCGTCTTCTAGAGTTTTAAAAATTTTACTAATATTTTCCAAGTGCTGGTCTTCTGTTTTGCTAAATATAATGATGTCATCGATATATACGTAACATCTTTTCCCAATATGATCACGAAGAATGTCGTCAAGCGCTCGCTGGAAGATCGGCGGGGCGTTCTTCAGACCAAAGAGCAATCTGGTAAATTCATATTTACCATTACACACGGAAAAAGCGGTTTTTTCGTAATCTGCAGGCTTCAGAGGAATTTGGTGGAACCCGCTCTTTAGATCAATTACAGTGAAGATATTGTTTTCGCGTACTTGCGAAGTGACGACGTTAATTTCCGGTTTCGGATAACGGTCAGAAATAGTCACCGAATTTAGTTTTCGGTAGTCGATAACCATTCTATATTGTTTGTTTCCTGCTGAATCAGGTTTTTTTGCTAACAATCCATACTGGAGAGTTATATGGGGAACGCGATGGTTTGATAATTCCGTCCTCTAGAAGCTTATCAATTTGTTTTTCAATTTCGGATTTTAACGCAACAGGGTATGGGTAGAATCTAGTATAAATAGGTGAGTCGGATTCCGTACAAATCTCTCCTATTACCTTAGTTGTGTAAGTCAGTTTTTCATCGGGCTCTGAAAATAGTTTCGCGTGCTTAGCCACAATCATACCTAATTTTCCTTTTTGTGTAAGAGTCAGGTGATTAACTTGTATTTCGACTGAGTTCAAAGGAGCGTGGGATTCAAGTTACTTCAATGGTATTTTTGTACCATTTTTATTTGTAGAAAATTTTTACTTACGTGAATAACTGCATCGAGCTGTCTAAGCGTTTCATTTCCCAATATACCATTGAATGATTTTAAAGTTGGCATTAGGCAAAATTTTATTTTTTCCTTAATATTGAACAAGTTAGCGAAGGTATGTTCTTTAATTTCAACATCACCTGCTACTGATTTTGCATAAAAAACGTTCTTATTTGCTAGGGGGTGTTTGACATACCGTGGTTGAATATAATTTTTAGTTGACCCGGTATCGATCAAGATTTTGAGCTTTTCGTTGCTCCTCGTTGTAAACTCTATGTAAGGCAGCGAGGAGCTTAATTTTCTAAAAAATGGATATCATTAAAGTCTATATATTGATCGCCCAGGACCTGGGGATCTTGGGTGGAGTCTAGATAATCGTCTAAGATTTGTTCTTCTTCCTCATCCGATTTCTGAAGCTGAACCTCAATTTTCCTTTGTGGTTGGTTGACTGATGGCGGTGGTCTGTCTCTAGTATAATTAGGACGTGGTCTGTTCATATAATCAATTCTCCTAGTGCGTAAACTTTCATCTACCTCCATTGGCTCTGGGGCAGGTTGTGGTTTGTGATTTTGTGGTCTAGGGGGTGGTTGTGATTGAAAATCAAAGCGTCTGTCCGGTGCGAATCTCTGCTGAGGATTATTAAAATAAAAATTTTCGCGAGTCGCTTGTGGGTTATGTGCAAGCTGAGGGTAGAATGTCATAGGACGTGAGCGAGGAGGAAGTTGTGGATTACGATTAAATTGATTTGGATTATAGTTACGCGTTGATTGGTTTTGTAAATTATATCCACTTCTGTTAAATTTATTACCATGAGCATAATTTGCTCGATATGTTTGATTTTCGAGCATAAGTGAAGTGCCTGAGGGAGGTCTACTGGCTCTCTCATTCCCAAAAGTTTCGGGAGGTCCCCGTTTAGTCCCCGCACAAATGTGTCGAGGGTTTTATCTCTGTAAGTTTGCGTTAGCAAGCAAACAGATTCATTTGACGCATTCAGAGTTCCTAGTTTGTTCAATATCAAAGATAAATGTTTATATACCCTTTGGTAGAAATCCTGCACAGAGGATCTGCCTTGAATAAGTGAGGTCATCTGGTACTCGAGAGTCGCCAGATCTCTCTTATCTGCAAAATGCTAGGACAGACATCTTGAAATAGATGTCCAATCTAAAGGAGTGTTATATGATTCGAGAGCTATGTCGGCCTCTCCAACAATTTTATTTCTAATAGTGTTTAGTATGCCGTAGTATCTTGGTGTGCCCTTCGTGCTCTAATAAATCTGAAGAACACGCTTTACACTCTTCTTCCAAGAGTTAAATTCGCCCTGATTCCCAGAAAACTCCCGGAGACTCTTAACAATATCGGGAATCTTGTCAAGATCTCCTAAGTTATTTCTGAATCGTTCCTCTATTTCTTGGTCCCTAACTATATTTAGTCCTGCGTTAGGATTAAGCGTCTCTTGAATTAATTGTGGTCCTTGTCTAGTAAATACTTCTGTTGCAATATTAGACATTAATGTGCTTAGTTCATCTAAACTAACTTGCGAGTTAGGCAACCGATTGCTACCTTGAGGGAGGACAGAAGGCCGTATTAAATTTTCAGGGTTAGACATAATTATTCTTTTAAATATTTAAAAAAAAAACCCTTTTTTCTTCTAATTTTTTGTAATATAAAAATGTTTTAAAATTTATTTTCACTTTAAATTGTAATTTATATACATATACATATATTTTTTAATTTAACCTTTTGTAATTGAGTCTAAGCTTATTTCTAAAAATACCTTGTGTGGATAGATGGCTAGCACGTTATGCGACCTTTTTGCTGCTGCTACTAAGGGGCCGTTTCTATCACGATCTTTATCTTGTAGTTTCCTTGATTTCTTCACTGTTTCTTGATAGTTTTTCAGATTTCTTTGCTTCTCCTTTAATGGATGGCTGCTTCCCACTTTTTCGATTTTTTTATTTTTAATGATTTCGTTGTATGGGGAGAGAAATAAAAATATTTTGCACAGTTTATGTTATTTTCCCCTTCTTTCTCAGGTTCTTTTCTTCTCTCTTTTTTTCCTTATTTTTTTATTTTCCAGTACATTAGTTTTTATTTCTATTAAGACTTTTTAATAGTCTGGTTCTTATTCTTATTAAATTATTATTTAGTTAGTTTTTTTGTCAAGCAATCATTTTAATTGTTGAGGTCTTTTGGTTTACACGCATTTGGTTTACGCTATAATTTTTTTTGTAACCGCACTTCTTGAGGGCTTTTGGTTTACACGCATTTCTTGAGGGCTTTTGGTTTACACTATAAAAAAATTTGAAACCGCACTTCTTAAGGGCTTTTGGTTTGCACTATAATTTTTTTTAACCGCACTTCTTGAGGGCTTTTGGTTTTTTATTTCTTCGCGGGTTTTATGTTACCTATGCGCTGTGCTACTTGAGGACTTTTTGCGGTAGGTTCCGTTGTTCCTTTTATAAAAACATTTATTTCTGTTTTTTTTAAAGGATACCCGACTTTATTCGCTCGGGCGCCAGTTAAGTTTGTCCTTAATTAATAAATTAAAAAAAACAAACTTTCTTTTTAATCGATCAGCGTGACCGTGCTTTATTGAAGTCAAATTAAAACTTAAAACTAAAATTTACAATCAATATTTATATTCTGTATTTTTGTTTATTCTAGCAAATTTCGCCGATGGCGTGATTATCAATTCTGCATAATTCGTTTCTTAAGAAATTTAAAATGATTTTTTTTAATAAGTCGTTGCACTTATTTCTAAAGATATGTAAAATGATTTTTCACAAAACGCCGATGTAGGATTCTTTGTATTTTTTGTAATTTTATTTCAAAGAATAATGTTGATTGAGTTTATTTTAATTTTGATAGATGTTTACGTTAACTAATTTTATTTAAAAGAATAATGTTAACTGATTTTACTTTAATTTTGATAAATGCTTACGTTAACTAATTTTATTCTAAAGAATAATGTTAATTGAGTTTACTTTAGTTTTGATAAATGTTAACGTTAACTTATATATGCAAATAGTATTTATAAGAAATATTTCTGCGTCAACACCGCCAGGTGATTGTATTTTGACATGGGTACAATCTATGGCTCCTATCACTTTAGGAAACATTGCAATGCTATGAAATTGTGCAGACACTTTTCTTAAATCCTCCAGAGTTTGTGGCATTTGAACAAATTTTTTGGAAAGTTTCGCGATCGCAATGGACACTTTTTTTACCACGCGACTACCTGTTGCTATGGAGACTCCACAGTAATCACTAATAACAATAAGGAAGCTGCCTGTTGCATAGAACCTTAATGTAAATAAGAGCATTTTCGCAGGAGTTAACGCGTAGTTTCTATAAATAGAAAATAAAAAATTATTAGAAACATTAATCAATAATACTACTGACGCATCCCACCTAGTTGTTGCAGACTCCAAATCGTTCTGTAAAAGATGAACAACATATTTGGCTGCAGATTTTGATAGCCTAAACCTTTGTCTAAATTCTTCATCAGGTAAAGAAAAATGCTCCCGTCGTGTAAAAACTTTTTTCTTTTTTGCTTTAAAGCTTGTAATATTGAAAACATTACAAAAATGCAAATGTTGATTTCTTCTTTCCATTTTCTTTTTTATTTTTATTTTACTAAAAGCATTTAACTGGAAGATTTTATTCAGTTAAATTTAACAGAGACTTTTTGATTAATTTCTGCCGGTTAGATGCTAACCGTACTTTGTGAAATGCAATTTTGCCTAACTTACGGTTAAACTTCCTGTTAAATTATAATCGGACTTTGTGAAAAGGGACGTAAACCGGAAAATTTTCTTGAATTAAATTTAACAGGGACTTTTTGATTAATTTCTGCCGGTTAATTGCTAACCGTACTTTGTGAATTGCAATTTAGACTAACGGTTAAACTTCCTGTTAAATTAAAATCGGACTTTGTGAAAAGGGCCGTTAATCCTTTTTTTGTTTTTTTTAATCTTTTACTTAAATTATTTGTTTTTTAATAATCTTTCTTTAAAATATTTCAGCCTGCTCCGGAACTATATGATCACAGTGTCGATGTAAGAGAGCACACTCTTGAACAATGGAAAGAAATTATATATGAAGAAGTCATGGATTACGAAGCACATACAAGTAATACCAACTCCGGGTCTACAAGCATGTGGTAAAAATATGCGTTTGGACTTTTTCAGTAAAAAGCTTTTATTGTTTATAACATTTAATAACAATAAAAACACTAACAAACATTTACAATTATGTATTTCAAAGCTGCAATTTTTTTATTTATAAATTTATACAGCTAACTGTCCTTTTTTGCAAACCTATAGCAAACTTAAAATAACTGCAAACAAAAAATTTGTATTTACAAATTTTAAGGCCCGTTTTTTAACATGCCTTTGAAGTACGTTTAGTACTATTCAACAATAAAGGTTGCATTTGCAGGATTACATTTTTCATCAAATTACTTCCATATATTTTTTATTTATAAACAAAAGAGGGTAAAGAAAAGTATACTTTTCTGCACCTCTTATCTAAAAACAATAATTTTATGAAAAATTTCATCGTGTGAATGTAGTTATTGTTTTTTTATTATTTGTTGGGTTATTTTCTTTACAACCCGTGAACAAAACGGCGATTTTATACCTCTTCCCTTTGGAATTTTATCTAATTTGGTACATACATAGATTGATCTTGTCATATAAAACATGGTGCAAGTTTTTTTAATTTGAGGTCAGCCTAATAGTCAAATAAAAACTAGCACCAAACCCCTTTCTAGCCCTTACCCTAACTTGTACCTTTCTTACCCCTACAGTAAAAAAAAATTTTAGTACGTTTTAAAACTTTTTTAACAAAACATTAATTATGATTAAATTTAAAAAATATATTCACCGAAACAGAACTATTCTATGTGCTAGATATTTCGACATTGCACGTATTAGAAATTTCATTACTTGCATGGGATTTTTTCTAATCTTTATGCGCCCAATCCTGTTTTTGCACGATCTTTTTTACACGATTTTGAAATAACACGGTTAATAAAAAGCAATGCTTTCCTAATTGTTTTAAGGAAACGTTTAAATTATTTCTTTGTTTTGTGCCTTAAAATCATAAATTTAAATAAAATAACACTGGATGTAGAAATAGAAATGAAATTCATGTCGATAGAAATATTAACCTTTTAGACCACCTATGAGGTTGAACTAATAAAACGTAGCTTAATTTGTTGAACTGTTTTTTTTGCACTATTTTTTTACACGATGTTTTCTGGGACGTATGTACCGTATAAAAACAGGATTAGGTAAAAACTATGAGTACTACTTGCTTTTATAAAAACGGTCTTAACTTTTAAGCACGTGCCAAGTTGGGCCCAAAGTTCCCGATATTATGAAAAAACGCGTTTAGTCCTATTTTGAGTATTTTTTAAACTACATATGTAATTCGTTGAATAAAATACAATTTAAATTACACTCTGCAACAAAACTCAGCATATTAAAAAATATTTTTGATGTTCTGTAGTCTCCTTAGAACAGTCAAAATTTAAATTCTATAGATTTTCAAATTTTTTTAAGGTGTATTTTTTGAAGACGCCGCTTAAGTAATTGTACCATAAGTAGGCAAGAAGTTATTCATACCTTATAAGAAACAATAATGCCCATAAAGCGAAATTATGTTAAATCTTTGCTAACATAATTTTTAAATTTCGGAACTTTATATTTATTTATGTATTTATTTAGCATTAGTACATAATTACAAATTAGGGACTAATGATATTGAGGCCATGGTTACTGGGACCTTAGGCTATTAAAACGCAATGCTGAAAATATGGCTTTTTCGTCCAATGCTTAAAAGACCATGAACTGCCTCAGGGTTTTTTTCTGGAACGCTAACGGCATCCGCCAACACAAAAACGAACACGAATATATTTTAATAAACAAAAAAATTGATGTCATGTTGATTTCTGAGACGCATATGACATATACAAGTAATTTCAAAATTAGAGGCTATTCTTTTTACGACTCAAAGGATCCCAGAGAAAGATCATGTGATGGCTGTGCTGTAATAATCAGATCAACAATCAAACACCAATGGATGGGTGGTCTCTAAGAATGTTATATACAAGCAACAAACGTTTGCGTTGATGAATTTTTCCATGGCCTAGTTATTTTGTCAGTGTATTGTCCACCCAGGTTCTCCATAACAAAGGATCAGTTGAACAGTTTTTGCAAATCTTTAGGTCCCCGCTTCATAGCTGCTGGAGATTATAACGCTAAGCATACGTACTGGGGCTCTCACCTAATAATTCCCAGAGGTCATGTTTTGTATGATTCCGTATCTGAAATGGAACTTAACGTTATTTCATCTGGACAACCGACATATTGGCCAACTGATCACAATAAAATTCCAGACATTATCGTTTTTGGCGTAACAAAAGGTATATCCCCGGAACTTACCGAAGCTCAAGCCTCGTTGGGTTTATCTCCAGACCACTCTCCCACTTTAATCACTATTTTTAGTCCTCATCAAATACACACTAGTGATATTTTTTCATTTAAAAGAGTTAATTGGTTAAAATACAAAAAATTTGTCAGCAGCCACTGCTCGGAAAACCAACCGCTTAAAACTCCCGAAGACATCGATGATTGTCTGAGCAGCCTTAATGAGAACATAAAAAAAGCCATTGATCATGCTACTTCTTACAAATCTTTAGGTCCCCGCTTCATAGCTGCTGGAGACTATAACACTAAGCATACGTACTGGGGCTCTCGCCTAATAAAGCCCAGGGGTCGTGTTTTGTTTGATTCCGTATCTGAAATGAGACTTAACGTTATCTCATCTGGACAACCGACATATTGGCCAACTGATCACAATTAAATTCCAGACGTTATCGTTTTTGGCGTAACAAAAGGTATATCCCTGGAACTTACCGAAGCTCAAGCCTCGTTGGATTTATCTTCAGACCACTCTCCCACTATAATCACTATTTTTAGTCCTCATCAAATACACACTAGTGATATTTTTTTCATGTAAAAGAGTTAATTGGTTAAAATACAAACAATTTGTCAGCACCCACTGCTCGGAAAACCAACCGCTTAAAACTCCCGAAGACATCGATGATTGTCTGAGCAGCCTTCATGAGAACATAAAAAAAGCCGTTGATCATGCTACTTCTTACTATCGTCAGACAAAATACAACAAAATTTTTTCAGTCGATGTGCAACAGCTTTTATCTGAAAAAAGAAGAGCCCGATTAGAATGGCAAAAGCACAGATCACCCCAACTTAAAGCCAAGTTGAAGGAATGTACAAACCAATTAAAAAATGTGCTAGAAGTTCACCGATTGGCATCTCTTAAGGAACACCTCGAATCCAGGCCATGCTTAAAAGACCATGAATTGCCTCAGGGTTTTTTTCTGGAACGCTAATGGCATCCGCCAACACAAAAACGAACTCGAATATATTTTAATAAACCAAAAAATTTATGTCATGTTGATTTCTGAGACGCATATGACATCTACAAGTAATTTCAAAATTAGAGGCTATTCTTTTTACGACTCAAAGGATCCCAGAGAAAGATCATGTGATGGCTGTGCTGTAATAATCAGATCAACAATCAAACACCAATGGATGGGTGGTCTCTCCGAATGTTATATACAAGCAACAAACGTTTGCGTTGATGAATTTTTCCATGGCCTAGTTATTTTGTCAGTGTATTTTCCACCCAGGTTCTCCATAACAAAGGATCAGTTCAACAGTTTTTACAAATCTTTAGGTCCCCGCTTCATAGCTGCTGGAGACTATAACGCTAAACATACGTACTGGGGCTCTCGCATAATAAAGCCCAGGGGTCGTGTTTTGTTTGATTCCATATCTGAAATGAGACTTAACGTTTATATTCAGACCACTCTCCCACTATAATCACTATTTTTAGTCCTCATCAAATACACACTAGTGATATTTTTTCATTTAAAAGAGTTAATTGGCTAAAATACAAAAAATTTGTCAGCAGCCACTGCTCGGAAAACCAACCGCTTAAAACTCCCGAAGACATCGATGATTGTCTGAGCAGCCTTAATGAGAACATAAAAAAAGCCGTTGATCATGCTACTTCTTACTATCGTCAGACAAAATACAACAAAATTTTTTTAGTCGATGTGCAACAGCTTTTATCTGAAAAAAGAAGAGCCCGAAGAGAATGGCAAAAGCACAGATCACCCCAACTTAAAGCCAAGTTGAAGGAATGTACAAACCGATTGAAAAATTTGCTAGAGGTTCACCGATTGGCATCTCTTAAGGAACACCTCGAAGGTCTAGATCGGACTCCTCAGACGAATTATTCACTATGGCGATGAGCGAAATATCTTAAAAGACCCGTTATGGCGAAACCACCATTACGTAATCTGAGGGGGTCCTGGGCAAGAAGTGATGAAGAAAAATGTGATCTGCTCCCAAGTCATTTAACAAATGTCTTCACTCCAAATACATGCACTGACATGAGTAAATTGCCGCCTATTGTTGCTAGATATCCTATGGAAATACATTTTCAGTTGTCAGATGTCGTTGAGGCTATCAATGATTTAAAAACTAAAAAAGCTCCTGGCATTGATGAAATCAGCAACAAAATGCTTTAAGAGCTGCCTTGCACAGGAAAAAGAATAAATATTTCATTTTATTTCTAACGCCATATTACGGCTCGAACATTTCCCGCCAGTATGGAAAGTTGCCGTGATCTTAAACTCGTTGTGTGCGCATGTGTTACGCGAGTGTTAATAAGAGCGAATATTTGTAATAGGTGGCAAAAAATTTTTATTACATACATACATATTGTATACATAAGTGAAAAAAAACCAAAGCAAACTTAATAAAAAAAAGCAAACGGTAAATGAATTACAGAAGTCGTCGTGACAGTGGGCCTAATAGCAGAAATGCTTATATTGTGTCAAGCCCCACAAGCGTAAGCAATGAAAACATTAGAGACCCTGAATACAATAAAAACTATTTGAGTGAGAAACCAGAAATAAATACAAACAATTTAAGTGCAAGTGCACCAAACTTAAATATGTGTTTTGAACAAGGGACAAATTTAGTCCAATCTCTTTTTAAAAATTATAAAAAAATACCGAGGTACCGTCCTCATCGCGGTCTTCCTTATTGAATATAGAAATTGAACCTACAGTTGCTAAAAACGGTCACAATACATTTTCTTCACAAGCTCCAAAGGTCCAGGTAGGAATGGACCGTTATATAGCAGTTCTTAAGAGGGGAAGAAGCCCATAATCGGCAGAGGTTACCAACCCAGCAAAAATTTTGAAAGATGAGGATAAGCCGACCTCATCGCAAAACCCTTTCGCTACTTTCCAGGAGGAAAATGATGCCCCATTACCCGAAAGGAAATCATTTAAGCCTCCCCAAATATAATTGAGAGAGAAAAACTCAAATGACCTCATAAAGTTTTTAGTTGAGTTAATGTGCAAAAACAACTTTTATGTTTCGAACATAAAGCGTGGTGGCATTTATGAAACTAAAATTCAAGTGAATCACGAAAACGCTTACCGCACTACGGTTTCCGAACTTGAAGCATAAGAAAAGTTTCTACACCTACCAACTTAAGAACGCAAAAGGTCTCCAGGTTGTTATCAAAGGTATTGATTCAAATGTTGACCCAGAGGAGATTAAGGCCAGTTTGTGCAGCAAAGGCTTTAAAGCCAAGTTTGTATCAAACATTAGAAACAGAGAAAGGTATTCCCTATCAATATTCCGAGTAGAGCTTGAGCCTGGTGATATAAATTTAAAAAAAAATGAGACTTACCCTATTTACGACCTAAAATATATTTTGCACCGTAGAGTTGTAGTTGAAGGGTCACATAAGCGATCTGGGCCCGTGCAGTGCTTGAACTGCTAGGAGTATGGTCACACCAAGGCTTATTGCAAGTTGCCTTCTGTTTGTGTTGTGTGTGGTGACCTGCATGCTACGACCAAGTGCAAAAAGCTAAAAGATGATCCTCGGGTAAAGAAATGCAGCAATTGCGGAGGAAACCACACGGCCAACTATAGAGGTTGTCCCGTTTTTGATTCAGTGAAGCGCTTATCTAAGCCGAAAGTGGTTCCTGCCCCTCCCCAGCCTTTAAATATACCAACTACAAACATGCCTCCATTAGCACAACCAACTACAAGTTAAGTTTCCTATGCCATCGCATTAAAGTCTAACCAGCCCAATGCACGTAAGCCTACCCAGCCTACAACACAACAAGAGATGCCAACAAATGAACCAACCGAGTCCAGTTTTAGCCGCCTCGAAGCCGTAATTGACAATATGGTTAAACAATTTACGCAGATCATGGCGCAAATGGCTGGCATGAAGCAAGAAATGCAAAAAATGCAGTCTGCTCTTCTGTAGGCCATGAACTGCCTCAGGGTTCTTTTCTGGAACGCTAACAGCATCCGCCAACACAAAAACGAACTCGAATATATTTTAATAAACCAAAAAATTGATGTCATGTTGATTTCTGAGACGCATATGACATCTACAAGTAATTTCAAAATTAGAGGCTATTCTTTTTACGACTCAAAGGATCCCAGAGAAAGATCATGTGATGGCTGTGCTGTAATAATCAGATCAACAATCAAACACCAATGGATGGGTGGTCTCTCCGAATGTTATATACAAGCAACAAACGTTTGCGTTGATGAATTTTTCCATGGCCTACTTATTTTGTCAGTGTATTGTGCACCCAGGTTCTCCATAACAAAGGATCAGTTGAACAGTTTTTACAAATTTTTAGGTCCCCGCTTAATAGTTGCTGGATACTATAACGCTAAGCATACGTACTGGGGCTCTCGCCTAATAAGTCCCAGAGGTCGTGTTTTGTATGATTCCGTATCTGAAATGGAACTTAACGTTATTTTATCTGGACAACCGACATATTGGCCAACTGATCACAATAAAATTCCAGACGTTATCGTTTTTGGCGTGACAAAAGGTATATCCCTGGAACTTACCGAAGCTCAAGCCTCGTTGGATTTATCTTCAGACCACTCTCCCACTATAATCACTATTTTTAGTCCTCATCAAATACCAACTAGTGATATTTTTTCATTTAAAAGAGTTAATTGGTTAAAATACAAAAAATTTGTCAGCACCCACTGCTCGGAAAACCAACCGAGCAGCCTTAATGAGAACATAAAAAAAGCCGTTGATCATGCTACTTCTTACTATCGTCAGACAAAATACAACAAAATTTTTTCAGTCGATGTGCAATAGCTTTTATCTGAAAAAATAAGAGCCCCAAGAGAATGGCAAAATCACAGATCACCCCAACTTAAAGCCAAGTTGAAGGAATGTACAAACCAATCGAAAAATTTGCTAGAGGTTCACCGATTGGCATCTTTTAAGGAACACCCCGAAGGTCTAGACTCGACTCCTCAGACGAATTATTTACTTTGGCTATCAGCGAAATATCTTAAAAGACCTGTTACCGCGAAACCTCCACTACGTAATCTGAGAGAATCCTGGGCAAGAAGTGATGAAGAAAAATGTGATCTGCTCGCAAGTCATTTAACAAATGTCTTCACTCCAAATACATCCACTGACATGAGTAAATTACCGCCTGTTGTTGCTAGATGTCCTATGGAAATATGTTTTCAGTTGTCAGATGTCGTAGAGGCTATCAATAATTTAAATGCTAAAAAAGCTCCTGGCTTTGATGAAATCAGCAACAAAATGCTTTTAGAGCTGCCTTGCACAGCAAAAAGAATAATTCTTTTTATTTTTAACGCCATACTGCGGCTCGAACATTTCCCACCAGTATGGAAAGTTGCCTTGGTAAAGATGATTCCTAAGCCGGGAAAAATTCCTTTGAAGGTGGAGTCTTACAGGCCTATAAGTCTGTTACCAACTATGTCCAAATTGTTTGAGAATTTGCTTAAAAACAAGCTGACTCCGATCCTGAATGAAAACAACTGCATTCCAGATCACCAATTTGGATTTAGAAATCAGCATAGTACCATTGAACAAACCCACAGATTGGTACAGGTTATAAGAAAAGACTTTGAGGAAAAGAAATACTGCTCCGCGCCCTTCATAGATGTCTCTCAAGCATTCGACAAAGTATGCTATGAAGGCCTGTTAAACAAATTAAAGTTCAACCTTCCATCTAATATTTTTAACCTATTAGAAAAATACATAGCCAGCCGACAATTTATGATTAAAGAGGGAAACCAAATAAGTTCTTCCCAACCAATAGGGGCTGGTGTACCTCAAGGGAGTATACTAGGTCCAATTCGGTACTTGCTTTACACAGCAGATATGCCCACAAACAATCTTACTCATACGTCGATATTTGCTGATGATACCGCCTTTCCCAGTATTCATAAAGACCCTAAAGAGGCCACAAACAACTTCAATTTAACGTATCCCAAGTAGATAAATGGGCTAAGTTATGGGGTATTAAAATAAATGAACAAAAATGCACCCACATTACTTTTACGTTACGCAAGGAAACGTGCCCCCCAATTCTTATTAACAACCATACGGTGCCTCAACGAATTGAGACGAAATATCTTGGCATTCACCTGGATCGCCGCCTCACATGGAAGTCACATATAGATGCGAAGTTGACACAGATGAAACTTAAAACGGCCCATATCAGTGGATAATCGGTAAAAACTCTGTGTTACGTCTTGATTGTAAACTTTTACTTTACAACTCAATTTTTTAAGCAAATTTGGTGCTACGGGATACTATTATTGGGCACTGCTTCCGCCTCCAACATTAAAAAAATTCAACGCTGTCAAAATAAAATCCTAAGAATGATAACTGGTGCTCTTTGGTATGTTAAAAACAGCAACATCCACAAAGATCTGCAAGTTCCACTAGTTAAAAGCGAAATTTTTAATTATGTGGACAAGTATTAAAACAAGCTGGAAACACATCAAAATCCGCTCGCTCGAAACATAGTGGACACACTCGTCTGAAAAGAAGGCACACTATTGCACTTAGATGAAAATACTGAATTAATAAATTTTGTTATGAGAACTTGAATTTTAGTCTGGCACTGGCTGGTCTAATAAAAATTAAATAGTTTTAAGATTTGAATACTTATTGTTAGTTCGCCTAAAGCGAAGATTCTATAATAAAAATATAAAAAAAAAATAATCCATTTGTTGACTGTTCCTAAGTAGGTTTGATTTAGTTCTACAATTAATAAACACAATCCTTTAAGATATGAAAAAAAACTGAAATTGATTGTAGAAATACCTTCTATACCGCATTTACGTTTAGGATAAAGGTCAAAAACAAAGCCTTGTTTTATTTTCAGGACTTGCATTTTTGGCAGTTGAAATACACTTGAAAATTTTAATTGTTAACACTAAAAGGTATAACTGAAAACAAACCCCTCTCTTTGTGTTGTTTATTTAAAAACTATAATTTTATTTAGTAAATTAATAAACTACAATTTTAATAAAGTCCGCGTGGAAAATGCTGGGTGGACAAAATTCATGTAATCATTTCTAGGAAATATTATTTGCAAAACATAAAAAATGGTGTTTGTCAAATTCGCAAGTGGTGAGTTATAAGTGTCAGAAGTCAGGTAGTGAGTTTGATGAAAACCTTTCAATTGAGCTGGCATGGCATTATTAGTTTGACTCGTTCAGAGTTCGCATTCTGGATTAATGATTTGGTCGCGGCTTTTGTAGCAACTTTATTCGCTGCTACTTCCGTCATGCCGTCTGACATATAGACATTTGACAATTCATTAGAGAGTTGTTCAATCTCTTTCACGTACTGGGTTTGGTTTTTGTCATACTGTTTGACTGCGCTTATTTTTGTTTTTAGAGCGTCAGCGGAGTCTCCTTTGATAACGTTTTTCAATTTTTCAATTATTGCTTCAATTGAATCGAGTCCTTCTATTTTATTCCTGACATTGCTCGTTATTTTTGCATGTATTATATTTATAAGGAAGATTTTGGACTTGCTCCCTTTATAGATACTAGAAAATTATTTGCGTCAATGAATTTACGCAAATTTATGAAATTACCATCAAAATCAGGTAAAATTTTGCTAGCGGATTCTAGGAATTTGATTGGATCAGTCATAGTTGACTCTATTGGGATACCTTGGGGCAGGTTTAATGTTTGAAGCTTTATATTATCAGGATTGGGAGGTAACGTGAATGGCAATTCAAGTTCTTCACAAACTTTTGAAATTTTTGTTCATAAGGTGTTTAGAATCGTTTCGCATTCAGTGAAATGCTCGTCTGTTAGTTTATCCTTAATTTGATTAACTAAGTTAACTGTTTTGTTATAATAGGTTTCTAAAAGTTCCAAATGCTTGCTGATAGTTTCTGTACTTGGTTTTTTAGTTTTATTTATACATATGAAACTTTTATCGAATTCAGTCCTATAAGAAAGAAGCTCCTCAACCACAATTGACCATTTGTCCTGAGCCATTAAAACGAACCAAAAAAAGGGAATATTTCCTATACATTTTTATACTTTCTTTATTTTATATTCAAATTATGTATTCCTTTATTATTATTAAAAAAAATGTCCTTTTAAATCATATTATATTTTAAAATTGTTTATTTTAATAAGTTAAGAGAGGCAAACAATAAAACTTTACACTTTTTGTATAGGATTTAATATTTTCTTATTCGTGTTAAAGCATCCTATACTAAATACGTACATATATATTATTTTTTTGTGTAATTACGCTTCCAATATGTGTAAAATATATAAATATATTCGTGTTTGGATATGAGCACAATATATAAAAATATATAAAAAATTTAAATTTATCAGCACCTTGATCGTGAAGGTTGGGATAGTCTTGAGTTGGTTGCCTGAAATACCAGATGTTTGATGACCTTGTTTTGTTGATGTTAATCTTATTACTACTGTTTTTATTTTGTCTTAATGTTTTTTTATATAGGGGTTGAGGCAGTTGACTTATTGTTAGTTTTTTTAAGAAATAGGCAACGATTAATATTACATACTAAGCCTTAACCACCTTCTATAATTAAGTGGGAATTGATGTCATCCTTTTTTACCTCCTTTTGTTCTTTAGTCTCTCCAACACTCTTACCAATTTCGCATCCCGCAAATATGGCGGGTACGGCTTAGAGCACTTTTGACCACCACCCCATTTCCTTTTTTTTTATTTGTATTATTATTTTCACTTTTGTTTTAATTATCCGTACATGGGCCCTGTCACGGTCGCCATCTTACCAGTTTATTTCACCAGCTTATTATAAAGCTGTAATATTATTTTTATTAATGGCAATTTATTCAATCAGATTATTATATTACTTTTATTAACTTGTTCTTACAATAATGACAGTGGTAATAATAATATTCAAATTCATAAAACTAAAACTTATATTCTAACGAAAAGTGCAATGAATGCATGTGGTGACTAATTCTCTTTGTTGAACAATTATTTCTACAAGTAACCTGAATATGAACCGTTCTCAAGTTTCCGTAATTGCCCTAAATATTTAGCAATTCTTTGATGACACATTCATTCTTACATTATCTCTACAAGTGACCTAAATATGCACCGTTCTCAAGTTTCCGCCATTGCCCTAAATACTAAGCAATACTTTTATGACACATACATTTATTACCGTATGTCGCGTTAACTATCAAGTTTGGTGGTAACTTAACGATTTTTTTAAGAAAAAATTTAAAAAAGCATTTTATGTTGAAAAATCAGTACAAACCGTACTTTTTTTTCAAGTATCAGTAAATAACAGTACACAGATTTTTAGTCAGTACACTAAACCAAAAATCAGTACATTGTAACGATTCTATGCGTAGGTGTTTAAGTTTGGGAACATTGCTATCTAATTATTCCGGCTGTGCTTGTCGAGGGCAGGGGCGATTTTGGTGTTCCCAGCTAGATGTTATAAAATTTAAAACCAATCTGAATATGTAACTAGGGACCTAATTTAAAGTAGCTTAACTAAAATACAACAACTCACTATGCAAGGGTAAGCCAAAAAGGCAAAAAGAAGATGCTGTTGATGATGGTAGTGTAGCGTGAGGTGACAGTCCCCACACCATTCCTTTGCCCACCCTCTCATCTAACAAATAACGTGGATTTCCATTGTCAGCCCTAAACAAAAACTAAAAAAAATTATTTACCCATGTCGTCCCATACTGATCACTTCACTTTTCGTTTTTTTAAATGCAACACAAAGTCATAAGTTACTTTTTAAAACTGTTACATTTTCTTAATAAATAAAAATAGCTTTATTAAATAGATTATAGTTATAAAAAAAAAATACAAAAGGGTATCTAGTTTAACAGAAATGTTAAAAAAAAATCATTGTGAATTACCAAGTGGAATTACATGAGTTTAACACAAAAATACATATATTGATTGAATATTGAAATAACAACACTAGTTCAGAGGTTGTTATATGGGTAACATGAAAAAAACAAATTTAAAATTAAGTTATGCATTTAAGTGTTTACGGTAAGTTTATTATTGGTTGCTTAGGGTATATAAAAGAGAGTAACTTTGATATGGCTGATAGTGTACGTCTGTTTATAGGTATATATTATTAAAACCGGAAATAAAAATAAAATCTGAACTTACACGTACATAATCCAACGAAGTCAGCTTGTGCTGGGTGACCGTTGATTCGCTGCGTATTTAACTTGCAAAATTAATTTGAACAATATAAACAATGGATATGTTAAAGTGCGAGGTAAGTAGGTACAGGGGTGTTTAAGGCTAGGTGTGAATGACTGAATTTTTATGTAATTTTTAATGCTTAAAATACCGTTTTCTTTGTATTTTTTATTTTTTTAACCTTTAAATGGGAAATTTACGAAAACTTTAATTGAAATGCCCTGTTGTGCATTGCCATGTCCTAGTTAGATAACAAGATTCAATTAAAAAAAATACTTAAATGGAATAAAACAAACTCAAAAAATCAAAAAAAAAAAAACAGTTTAAGGGGAAAATCTTAAATTTGGCCATGAAAGTAACAGAAAAATAGATTTGGCTTATATTTTCATTGGAAGTAGTTGATCCTGTAGTGTTTTATCAAAATTAGAAACTTTTTTTAGAATGTATATTTTAAACTTGTAAGAAGAGAGTAACAAAGAATGCAGAATTGGGTCACGTTTAGTCGCCTCAACTGCTGGTTAGTTCACTAATTTCAAGCAGTCCCTTATCGAAATTAACTGGTAATTGACACTTCGTAATATCCTATGCGACACAAAAAGGAAATTTTAAAAAACTCCGTAGAATTTAGAGATTAACTGTCTGACATATTTATATCTTACCTTTAAATGTAACTCTTCAAATTCGCTTTTCTCAAGTAGTGCAGAGTCCAACGCACAATCTCCACAGTCCCCAAAACTATTGTGTTACAGGCTTCTCAAACCCAAAAACCAAATAATTATTTGCGTCTTAATCCGTCTTACGGCCATTTTCACAATCTGTGTTTATTTTAATTTATAAAGAACATTAACAAACCGCCGATATCGTTAACCAGAACTATTTAACATGCGCTTCACCATCTTTCGGCTAGTTAACACTAACATTATAGAAAAAGTATGGTAGTACTGGTTTTTATTATTTACGAAAAATCGTGCAATCAAAGAAAAGAATCAAAAAAAGTTATACACATGGTACAATAACCTTAAGATAATTGTACCATGATTATACAAAAATTATTTGCAATTTTTTGATGCAAGAGAAATATATATTCAAAATAAAGTTTAATTTAAAATAGTTTATATACAGTTCCTTGGTAAGTATAAATTGTTAAATGTGCATACATATAAATCTATTAATTGTGGGAAATAAAAAAACCTTTTATACGCGCAAAGAGAAATGCTCCCGTCGTAGAATATTGAAAAGATTACAAAAATGTAAATGTCGATTTTTTCTTTCCATTTTCTTTTTTATTTTAGTAAAACATTAACGTCCCTTTTCACAATCTGTGATTATTTTAATTTAACAGGAACATTAACAAACCGCCGATATCGTTAACCAGAACTATTTAACATACGATTAGTGTTTTGCGTTTCACCATCTTTCGGTTAGTTAACACCAACATTATAGAAAAAGTATGGTAAAACCGGTTTTTATTATTTACAAAAAATCGTGCAATAAAAGAAAAGAATCAAAAAAAAGTTATACAAAATTATTAGCAATTTTTTTAAAGCAAGAAAAATATATATTTAAAAAAAATGTTTCAATTAAAATAGTTTACATACAGTCCCTTGGTAAGTATAAATTGTTAAATGTGCTTGCATATAAGTGTATTCATTGTAGAAAATAAAAAAAACATTTTATACAGATTTTAAATGGAGGAAGAAAGTTTCTGCTTGTTGCCCTTAGAAGATTCTACCATAGCTTCAAAATCCAAGCGAGCCAGGTAAGATATATAAAATTTAATAACTAAACGAATAAATTTAGTTTACTTACTGTTAGTAAATATTTTTATTGACATCACTGTCTTGTATTACAATATGATACAACTATGTAAATGTAACTAATTTATTGTACGTATTCTGAGTAATAAAGAAACTTTCATTACAACAGGTTATGGGCCCAGACACGCGTTATTAAAACCGTTTTTTTTTATCGAAAAGTCTAAGTTTAAAAGAATAAAAGCTAAGCAAAATGAACACCGCGATTGCACTATTTCCAAAATTATCAAATAACAACTACCATGTTTGGAAGTTTAATATGGAGTTGTTGCTTTTGGAAAAAGAATTGTAGGACGTGGTGGTAGATGTTCCTCAAGAACGTGATGCAAAATGGTTGGCTCGTGATGAAAGAGCAAGAGCTGCAATTGGCCTAGCTGTGGAAGAGTCCCAGAAGATTTTAATAAAACAGCTTAAAACAGCAAAGGAATTCTGGGATACCTTAAAGAAACATCACGAAAAGGCAAATATGACGAACAAAGTGAGTCTTCTTAGAGTTATGTCTTCGAAGAAATTGGTTGATAGTCAAAGCATGGAGAGTCATATAAATAAATTCTTATCGATCATCGATCGTTTGCGGGACTTAGGTGAAAATCTTGAAGAACATAAAACTGTGGCATTTTTGCTGGGCACGCTGCCGGATGACTACAATAATTTGATCTCGTCTTTAGAAATGCGTTCGGAAACTGATTTGACAATAGATTTTGTGAAAGAAAAGTTGCTTCAGGAGTACAAAAGGAAGTCTGGTTGTGAGTTTGAAAACGAAGCTGCGTTCAAAATTCAAGATAAAAAGTTTATATCAAAATGCTACTCATGCGGCAAGCCAGGTCATTTAAAAAGAAACTGCATATACAAAAGAAAAGATAACAGCAGCAATCGTGTCAATGTCGTGAAAGATGATAATGATGTTTGTTTTGGTGTAATGCAACAAAGACCAGAGTCTGATTGGTTTATAGATTCTGCGGCGACAAACCACATGTGTTGTGAAGAGAAATATTTTACAAATTTAAACAAACAAGTGGATACTGTATACATGGCAAATGGTACTAAAGTAAAGGTGTGCGGAGTTGATGACTGCATACTCCATTGTGAGAACCAACAAATTTGTGTTAAAAACGTTTTATACATTCCCGAGTTAGATGGAAATTTGTTATCCGTTCGGCGATTAACTGATATTGGTTTTGAGGTTATGTTTGATTGTAATGCTTGCAAAATTTTAGGAAAAGATAAAATTTATGCCACAGGTTACCTGAAAAATAATTTGTTTGTATTGAAACACGAAAATAAAGCATTTAATGTGTCAAAATGTAAAAATGAATGCATTCATGTTTGGCATCGTAGACTTGGCCACCGAAATATACAAGCCATTAGTGCGTCTGTTTCTAAGGAGTTAGTACAAAGGATAAAGGTAATGAAATTCAAGTGTTCATCAGATTGCGAAATTTGTTTTAGAGGGAAATTGGCTCGTAATAAATTTCCAAAAATGTCAAAATCCAAGTCTAAGGGTGTTTTGGATTTGGTACACTGTGATGTATGTGGTCCGATGCAAACCACAACACCTGGTGGCAATATATACTTTTTGACGCTGATTGACGACTATAGTCGATATTGTTCAGTATACTTTCTTGCTTCAAAGGATATGGCATTTGAGAAGATAAAACAATTTGTTGAACAATGGGAAAACCAATTTGAAAAACGATTGAAAATACTTAGAACTGACCGTGGCGGTGAGTCAAGCAAATGCAGCAATATTTAAAAGAGAAAGGCATTATTCACCAGCTCACTGCACCCTATACTCCCGAGCAGAATGGAGTCGCAGAGCGGAAAAATAGAGGTTTGATGGAAATGGCAGATATGAATATTAAATTTTGGGCCGAGGCTGTAAGCAACGCTAACTATATTCAGAATCGGATTTTATCAGCGGCTGTAGATTTAACACCATTTGAGTTATGGTATGGAAAACGTCCGAAATTGGATCACATTCGTATTTTTGGTACTTTGGGATACGCACAAGTTAACAAACAGAAACGTAAAAAACTAGATGAAGTAGCTGTCAAATATAGACTGGTCGGGTATGCAGAAGAGTCAAAAGCTTTTCGCTTAGTGAATACTGAAACGAATAAAACCATCATAAGCCGCGATGTGAAATTTTTGGAATCCGTAAGTGGTGTTATTGAAGGTGGTTCATCCGCCAGCAATGATGGTGATCACATGGATGAAAATCGTACCTTAGATGTTGGTAGTGCTGGAAACGACAATGACACTGGCGAAGTTAATCCTGAACCAGTTGAATCGCGTTTTAATGATGGGTTTGTGTTAAAGCGCTCTGAGCAAATCGAATGTCTTGAAGGTGTTCTGAATGGATCGATAGATGATAGCGGAAATGATCAAATAAGTACAGATGATTTTTATGGATTTGAATCTGTGGAGGAATATCCATCATCGTCTGATTTGGAATCGTCACCAAATGAGATCGAAGTTGCTCCTAGAATGTCTCCTAGAAATAATAAAGGTATACCTCCTAGAAAGTACGGATACAAAATGTATGAGGAAAACGATCCCGTAAGTTATGAGGCTGACCTATCTGCACCAGAAAGCAAATACTGGTTAAAGGCAATGGAAGAGGAAATAGCAGCACTACAAAATAACAATACGTGGGAATTGGTAAGGTTACCCAAAGACGTCAAAATAACCGGATGCATATGGGTTTACAAAACTAAACAATCATTCAATGGCGAAAAAAATATAGAGCTAGGTTGGTTGCAAAAGGGTTTTCTCAGAAATATGGAGAAAATTACGACGAAGTTTTTGCGCCAGTTGTGAAACAAGCTACATTTCGGAGTCTACTGGCGATTGCAAGCTACAAGCAGATGAAAGTACGTCACGTCGACATTAAAACGGCATTCCTCTATGGTGACCTGGATTCAGAAATATTTATGAAACAACCAGAGGGTTACATTGCGCTTGGAAAGGAGAATTTCGTTTGTAAATTGAAGCATAGCTTGTATGGACTTAAGCAATCGGCTCGTTGCTGGAATCTCCGTATCAATAAAGTGTTAATTGATTCGGGATTCAGAAGGGGAAAAACTGAACCCTGCCTGTACGTAAAAGGTGGTGGTAAGTGGATCATTTATGTTGATGATGTTGTAGTCGCATCACAAAATAATGTCGAAATTGATAATGTTATACGCATTTTAAAAAGCCAATTTGAAATAACCGATTTGGGCGACTTGAAGCTTTATTTGGGTGTCGAAGTAATGTTTAGGAATGGAATGTTTTATTTATCACAAGAAAGATACATAAACAAAATTCTAAATAGCTTCAATCTTCAAGATGCGAAGGCATCACCCATACCTATGGATCCTGGATATCTAAAATCAAATTCCGAGAATCTTCTTCAAAACAATAATGTGTATCGCAAGGCTATTGGTTCGTTATTGTACGTTTTAAATAACACACGTCCGGATATTTGTGTGGCTATATCAATTTTATTCCGGAAAGTAACCAATCCGAATGAAAATGATTGGACGAGTTAGAAAGTACCTTAAAGGAACCAAGGGCTTGAAGTTGTGTGTGGGTTTAAAGTCAGATTTGGAATTGAAAGGATTTGCTGATGCTGATTGGGCAGGAGACCCGAATAGTCGTAATTCTACAAGCGGTTTTATTTTTAAGCTTGGTGATGCTGTTGTCAGTTATGCCAGCCGAAAACAGGTAAATGTTACTTTGTCATCTACCGGAGCTGAATTTGTTTCACTTGCTGAGGCGTCTCAGGAATTTTTATGGCTTGTCCAGCCAATGAAAGAGTTTGAAATCAACATTATTAATCCGAAAATTTTTGAATACAACCAAAGCTGCTTGAAAATAATCCAGGATGAAAGAATATCACCTAGAAGCAAACACATAGACGTGAAATACTATTTTGTTCGTGATTTGTTAAAATCCGGGAAGGTAAATTACGAGTATTGCCCTACCGATTCCATGCTGGCAGATATTTTAACTAAGCCTTTGCAGAAGATAAGAATATGTAAGATACGAGCGCTGATTGGTTTACTTAAATAATTTTTAATGTGCTTTATTAACGACTTTCGAATTTGTACTTATAAATATATATGCATATCTTAACAATATTTTCAATATTGAGAAGGGGTGTTAGTAAATATTTTTATTGACATCCCTGTCATGTATTACAATATGATACAACTATGTAAATGTAACTAATTTATTGTACGTATTCTGAGTAATAAAGAAACTTTCATTATAACACTTACTAAATTAAAAAGTACCAGAAATGTTATGGAAGTAAGCGCATTTGGTTATTATGTGTGTACATAGTTTATTCAAAAAGAATTGTAATAAAAACTATATACCTACATTAAATAAGAAACACCGTCTTCGTCAAATAAACTTTCCCTGCAAAACCGGTTTTGGCTTCTATAGTATAAAACATCTTGCGCCTGGCTGATGGCTAGGGGTGCTGAAAAGCTTGAGATTGCAAAGCTTGTGTATGTTGTTTAATTAAAGTAATATAAAAAACTACATACATACCTAGTGCTTTTCCATAATTTTTTTTTTTAATTTTGTAAGAAATGTATTGGAAGTGTATTTTTATCTCCCAATGTAATTTTTAGGTCTTCTAAGTTTTCTTCTCAAGAAGAAGATGTTTTGATTTCATTGGTGGAAAAATATTTTAATATTTTGGAAAACAAAAAAACCAATGCGGTAAGCTGGCAACAAAAGAACACTGCATGGCAAAAAATGAATTTGGATCTCAATGCCACATTGTCCGATCGCCAAAAAATTTGAAAGACAAGTACGACAGTATGAAAAGAAAAGCAATGACTGCAATTTCGTACGACCGAAATCAAATTTATAAGACCGGAGGTGGAACTCACCAGAGCAAAGTTACAACTAATGATGAAAAAATTTCGTCATTATTGGGAAAATCGGCTACTGGCTTTTTAAATGAATTTGATTCGGATAAATGTAAGTAAAATTTGTATAAAAATGTTGTCTTGTATGTAACTAAATAAATTGTCCTTAGGTGTAAACCCGGTAGATGTTATAGAAATTGATTGGCTTGAAGATGAATGTTGGGTGGAAAGCAGCCAGGGAAACCAAAATGTAGAGCTTTCAAACAAAATTGATAAGGTATATGTTTGTTGCGACGGCTCGTTTGCCTCGCTTTTGTAAATGGGATTATTCTGGTGGTACACCAGAATAACTCAATGCTTTGAAATTTCTGTATATTATTATCCTGGTAGTTCACCAGAATAAGGTTATAGAAATTCTAAAGGAGTTCTCAAGGTGGTACACCAAGAGAAGCCGATCACTAAGTTAATTAACAAGAACAGTCGTAAACGTAATGATCGCATTTATTAAAAATGTTCATGCTTATATACTAAATAATTTACAAAAACAAATAATTGAAATAAAATTAAAAAATAAAAGAAATTATATGTAAAGAATTTATGTGAGCCGGAATTGCTTACATTTCATTAAAATGTTTTCCCACAGATAGCCAGGGAAAGCGTTGGATTTCATACTGTCTGGCTGGTAATTTGAATAGCACCTGCAAAATAAATATTTTATGTTTGCATGTGCAGTCAAAACGAAAAGCTGACACATCAATTCTCACGCTTTGGCTGACTAGACTGTGGGAGAATCAAAACAGATTTGAAGAACAAAAATTAAGGGAGTTTATTAAATTTCAATTCTATTAAGATTTGTTTTATTTTGTTGCAAAATAAAAAAAATCATACAGAATTAACATACTGCCCCCCTTAGGAGGACCGGGAAGAATAGTTAAACAGCTCACATAAATCAATACCGGGAACCTAATCTAAGCAGTGTCAAGCTGATGAATCCACTGAAATGTCCCATGAGGACCTTGGAGCAGGCTGCGGCACTGCACGGTGAGCGTTGACCTTCTTCTTTCGTATGTAGTTCCTTAGTAGGATGATGAATATAATTAAAATGAGCGCCAATCCAAAGTAACTGGCTGTCAAACTATGTATTTCATGATGGCTTGTCGTTACTGGGATATCGCGTAGCTGTGCTTTCACTTCTGCCTGTAATCGGTTCATTTCCTCAATACTTGAACGGTATATCAAAGATTGCGTCAGGTTGTCCACATCATGCATTGAATTGAAAAATGACATCCCGTTGGATGTATTGGATTGATGGAGAGTTGATGTGATGGTTTGATAACTGCTAACCGTGATCATCTCGTTTTTTATAGTACACCCTGCTGGGAGTGTTATTAACCCCGTACCTTGCACAAGCTGATAGCTGCTCTTTCCATTGCAAACTGTACTTAATTTGAGTTGTTGATGGGTTGCGACGAGCCATTGATTCCTTTCAAACAGTTGATGCCATACGTTGTTGTTAGCTATTACTTCTATATTGCAGCTTGAATCAGATTCATTATTGAATAAATGTATCTCGCAGCTGCATAGTGGTGCACCCTTGTGGTAAGTAGCTTGGACATTTGGGCACAAAAGGGTATTGCGCTCCAGTGTATTGCAGCCAAGAAGTTTGCTGTCATCTGTTGGGAAATATATATCACGATGAGCATTAAGGGCTATCATTTTTGATGTCGGTATGATAGCTACTAATGAATTGTTTATTACTTGTGGGACTGGTGTAAGGTAGAATAAATCATATTCATTTTGATTTGACAAGGGAATAAACAAGGTGCAGATGATGTGCTCATTGGAGATTGATGCATGAGCTGCCGCGATGCCATATATATGAATGATATCAACTACTGGTAATGTTAAATCTGTTGGAAGATTAGCCTTTATGTTACCCACTTCAGTAGCAAATTGTTGTGGGGTTAGCAGAATAGGGCTGATCCGGCTATGATAAGTATCAGCCAACAAGTTAATCATAGAGGTGTGCATTTTTTGAACCTTGTCCGCTATTATAACTAACTGGATGCTTAGGGATAAAATGAGCTGCGAGCGTTGGTCATTGTCTGTGCGGTTCATGAGTTTGATGATTTTAAAGTTGATTTTTTTCAAAACCATTTTGAGTCTGAGCGTCAGTCTGCTTCATTAGGTTAACGGTAGAGTCCAAGAATGAAGTTTGATTCCGCAGGAGCTCTTGTAGACGGGCTTCATCGTTTTTGATACCGTTGATGGTGTCGGACATTTGCTCCGCATATTTTGAATCCAGAACACCGAATAAGGAGTTTGCTACGTTGCCGACAATATCTTTTGCGCCTCGTTTTTTTCGTTTAGCAAGATTTTCTAGACCAGCATGCATGTCGTTCTGGATGTTGCGAAAATGGTTTATCAGTCCGGTACATTGAGTGTGGATATATGAGTAATTACAGGCATTCGTCAAGGCATTGGTCCCGTTAATCAAAAGCTGTAATTCATTATGAAATGGTGCCAGCTCAAAATATATCAGAAGTTTCCACTCTGAAAGAACTGGTTTGATTTTACCAATATGTTCGAAGTGTATACCAGGGTTGCCTTTAATCTGAGTATAAGTGACTTGTTGGCACGTCACTAGTGGAAGAAACAATGCTAGGATCACGAGTATGCCTGTTGTGGTCAAGTGGCCACGTTTTGGAGGTAGAGAATTTTTGTTAAAGTCGCTGGGCGCGCCTCTTCGTTTGAGGGGTTGTGAATTATCTCTTCCTTCATCGTCATCTGGTTCTATCGGAAGAGGAGCGAGTAAGTGGATGGCTCGCTTAATGACCCCAGTTGATGTTTTTACCGCCGCTGTCCTGACCAAGCCATCGGGTCCAGGAAATGTTTCAACTACTTTTCCGAGTCGCCAGTTCATGACAGGTAAATTATCTTTAATTACGACAATGGTGCCGAGCTGTAGGTTTTGTGATTTAGTTTGCCACTTGCTACGCTGCTGGAGCTCATTAAGATACTCCTGTGACCACCTTTTCCAAAACTGATGTTTTATTCGGGAGACTAATTCCCAACGTTTTGCCGAGGTTGAGGATGTTGTTTGTGCAGTCGCGTCAACCTGGGCCGTGAGAGGCTCCCCAATCAAGAAATGACCCGGTGTCAATGCAGCGTCATCATTCGGATTACTTGGTAATGGTGCAATTGGCCTTGAATTCAGGATTGCTTCAACCTCTATGACCACGGTTTCCATTTCCTCATAAGTCAGGGATGCGCTTGATATTTCTTTGACCAAAAGACCCTTGGCGGATTTTACAGCAGCTTCCCATAATCCACCGAAATGCGGAGATCGCGGAGGGATAAAATGGAAATTAATGTTTTTAGTCGCGCATTCTCGCTGGATATTTTCCTGAGCTGTTGTAGAAAATACAGCAGTTGACAATTCTGCAAGTTGATTTCGCGCTCCTATGAAGTTGGTAGCGTTATCGCAATAAAGGTTTTGACAATGCCCTCTTCGACTTATAAATCTCTTGAGGGCTCCAATGAATGCATCGGTTGTGAGATCCGTTACTAGCTCTAGATGAACTGCCTTTGAAGAAAAGCAACAAAAAACCGCAATATACGCCTTCTGAGGTCGTTTTCCTCTAGTCTTGAAGTGTACCCATATTGGGCCGCAATAGTCAACTCCTGCGTTGATAAAAGGCCTTGCGGGTGTCACCCTCGTCTCTGGCAAATTTCCCATGATTTGTTGAAGAAGCCTTGGTTTTGATCTTGCGCACTGTATACATTTATGGACAGCTTCCCGAGCCAAGTGCTTTCCCTTAATGGGCCAGAAGCGTTGTCTTACGGTTGCAAGAAGCGCAGTAGGACCGCAGTGTTTATTCTCCCTGTGTATGGATTCGAAGATTAATCGGCTGATTATGTCATTGAACGGCAAAAGCATGGGGTGTTTGGCATTATAACTCAATGCGGATTCTTCTAGCCGACCTCCGACTCTTATGATATTATTCTCATCTAGGAATGGTGATAAGCTTTTAATCTGACTCGATTTTTTCAGTTCCTTCTGCCTTTGCAAATCTTGGATGTCTTCCTTGAAGTTCGAATGTTGTGTAGTTCGAACGATGATAACAAGAGCATCGTGAAGCTCAAAAGGGGTGAGAGTAGGCCTGTTTTGTCTTTCTTCCTTGCTACTTTTGGCGTTTTTGACGAATCTAAGAACATATCCGATAATTCGTTGAAGCGTTTTCAATGAATTCCTGTGGTTTATTCTGTGTAGCAAGTTTTCACTATCAATCGATGCTAGTAAGTTGTGAGGGATTTGTTTCCTTTCAATAACGGCTGAGTCAGAAGTTGGACTAAAGGCTGAAGGCCAATGTTTTTCGTCTCCGTGAAGGAAAAATGGCCCGTACAACCAGTGGGGTGTCTGTTGTAGTTGTTGTGGGCCTAAACCTCTAGATATGATGTCCGCTGGGTTGTCCTTGGAACTCACATGTCTCCATTGTTCAGGTTTCGTGCTCTCCTGAATAGAAGCTATTCGATTTGCAACGAATGTATGAAGGGAGGATGATCTCGAGTTTATCCAGTTCAACACTATTGTTGAATCAGTCCAGTAGAATGTTGGTGTTGTAATCATGTCCAATTCGTGTTTAACTTTTACCGCCAAATTAGCTCCTAACTGGGCAGCACATAATTCTAGCCTTGGAAGCGTTTGTTGCTTAAGAGGCGCTACCCGAGATTTTGCACATAACAAGTATACCACTACCGTTTTGTTTGGTAAAAATGTTCTAATGTATATTGCTGCCCCATATGCCTTTTCTGACGCATCGGAGAAGACATGAAGTTGTGGTTTGTGTGAAATATTACCCTTATATACATGTCGCTGGACTTGAAAGTTTTCGAGTTCTTTGAGATTGTTCCGAAAGTTTCGCCACCGAGAGTCAAACTCGGAAGGCACGGCTTCATCCCATGAAAGATTCAGGCTCCACAGCTCTTGAACAAACATTTTCGCTCTGACCACGACAGGAGATAGGAGACCCAGTGGGTCAAAAATGCGTGCCAAATCTGAAGTGACTGTCCTTTTGGTTACAGCTTTGATTGGTTGTACGTTGACCTTGATTTTAAGTTGGTCACCTTTGGGTAACCAGGCCAATCCTAATGTTTTAGTGTAGTTGGTTTCCTCTGCGGAGAAATCGAGGCTGACTTCTTGATCACATTCTGGGATATTACAAAGTAGTTGAACGTGATTGGCGCTCCATTTTCGTAAGTTAAATCCATACCGCGCCATGACTTGCTGCAGTTGGCGTTGGGTGTCCAAGGCTATACTTAAGCTGTCAGCTCCACCCAGCCCATCATCAACGTAAAAGTTCTTCTCCAAAAAATTGGCTGCTAAGGGAAACTGGAGTTGGTTCTCCCGGCTTATTTCTTTCAAACATCTGATTGCTAGATAGGGTGCTGGCCTAGTTCCATAAGTAACGGTATTTAATGTGAAATAGTTGATGGGCTCGGTGATATCCGGTCGCCATAGGATTATCTGGTATGGCCTATCCTTGGGATGGATCGAGATTTGGCGAAACATTTTTTCTATGTCTGTTGTGAATACGAAGCGCGGTAATCGAAAGCGCAGCAAAATAGTGAATAAGTCATTTTGTAGAGGTGGTCCAGTATGCAGAATATCGTTTAACGATTTTCCGGATGACGTTTTAGAAGAGGCGTCAAACACAACTCTAATTTTAGTGGTACTGCTTTCGGGTCGTAATATGCAGTGGTGGGGAATAAAGTATTTTGCCCCTTCCACCTTGTCTATGTCGACCTTGGTCATGTGGCCTAATGCTTCATATTCCTTCATGAATTGTGTGTATTGATGCTTTAACACAGTGTCTTTGGATAATCGTCGTTCCAATGACAGGAATCGATTGAAGGCGATACTATGTGACTCTCCTAAAGAACTTGGGTCAATACAAAATGGGAGTCTTACTATGAATCTTCCTTCCTTGTCACGTGCAGAGTGCTGGTTAAAATGCGCTTCACACTGTGCATTTTGCGCTGATAATTGACGGTGTGTGCTTTCGACTTCTTCCAGTTTCCAAAATCGCTCGATTGCCTGGCTCATCTTGTCTTCTTCAGTCAGGACCCCACATAAAGCTGTTGGTAGATGCTGGCCAGCCACTCTTCCGGATACCAGCCAGCCTAATATTGTATTTTGCAAGACTGGGAGGTTATCGGAAAGTTTAATCTGTCCAATAGCAAGTAGTTGATGATAATATTCTGCTCCTAAAAGAATATCGACTTTGTCTGGACGATTGAAGTTTGGGTCTGCCAGTGCTATATTGTTGGGAATAGGCCACCTGTCAATATTAATATGCTGCGAAGGTTGAGGAGCAATTATTTGTGGCAACACAAATGCCTCCAAACGTGCTGAAAAATTGTTGAGTCGAGATTGAAGTGTAATGTTGACTCGGTTTTGAACATTGGTCTGGTTTTTTCCGATGCCATTTATGGAGATAGATGCAGGCCTAGCAGGGAGTCCAAGCCGGGTAACTAATCTTTCTGTAACTAGGTTGACTTGCGATCCTGAGTCGAGAATCGCCTTGCATTCGGTTTCCAGACCATTCGCCTTAACTTTTACCAATGCTGTTCCCAGTAAAACATAGGGCCTGGGAGTTGCAGAATTCACAGTCCTGCCTTCTACTACAACTGCTGGTGTAGTGACGAGGGAAGCCGCTTGTTCCGATAATTGATTACTAGTCGTGGCTGGCTCAGTACAAGGTTTACGTTCGTCTTTGGTTGATTTAATTGGCAGATTAGAGGAATTTCCTTGTTCTGCTGATGTCGCAATCTGTCGTGAGTTAGGTTCAAGGTGAACCAGCGTATGGTGCTTTTTCCCACATTTTTGGCAGCGGCCTGCGATCGCGCATTGTTTGGTGGAATGACTATTGCTAAAGCAGTTTACACATAACCTTTGCTTCTGTACCAGGTTAAGTCGCGTATTTGGGCTAAGCGATAGGAATTCCTTGCATCGATATAATGGATGATTATCTTTCTTGCAATTAATGCATTGTCTGCTTTCGAGTTGGGGTTGTATAGTAAGCGCGCAAGTTTTAGGAAGATTGACGGCAGCTTTCTCCTTATATCCCATTGCTTCAAGAGTATGGAAGTAGTTCTCGATGAAGCTTAAAAAATCGCTGATTTTTTGTAGCTCCTTGGGCCTGGCAATTGTTTGTTCATATTGACTGTGTACGGGTTTGTCCACCTTTTTAACTAAAAGGTGGATTAGAAGTGGATCCCATGACGTAGTCTCGAGACCCATGTTGGATAGAGCTGCTAAGCACTGCTTTGTTGTATCATGTAGTCGCTTAAGAGCGTTCAAAGAGCCAGCACCAGGTGGCTGATCTAGTAACCTTTGAATTGCTGTAGCCACCATAACCCTTTTGTTATTATAGCGGTTTTCCAGCAGTAGCCATGCCGCTTGGTAATTTTCTCCCGTAATCGCGAAATGAGCAATGATATTAGCTGCTTCACCGATTACGTTATTCTTTAAATACCACATTTTGTGAGCGTCGGATATGGGTTGCTCATGGATAATTCTGGTAAATAGATCAGAGAAGGAGGTCCACTTCATATAATCACCATCAAATTTGGTGATGTCGATTGTGGGTAAGGGCAATGACGGTGATCTAGCTACAATGCCCGAGGTGGCGGAGTGGAGGTATTTAGTAGCACTTGTGAGCTGGATGATTGCTGTTTGGGCTTCTTTTTCGAGGTGCACATATTTCGTTGAATTATAACCAACTTGATCTGGATCAGGATATTTGTCCAGTACCTCGTCGTTAAGCTGTTTCACTTGCTGCCACAGGTGGGTAATTGTGGCCTTTTTTATCTCGTAGTAGGTCATTTCTTGGTCGCTCATTTGAAGCCCTTCTAGTTGACGGGTTAGAGCCGCCATTTTTCCCAGAGACCGGCTAATGAGGCCATCATGACCCTCAGTTGCACCACCACTTGATCGTTCGGTGTTTGAGGTTGAGGGACCCTGAGGTTGCTTGGTGTCTGATGCTCGACCTTGAGTCTGAAGCTCACGTTCTATCAGTGTGATATACTTTGTTGCCATAGACCTTACTTTGGTGTAGTAGTCAGAAACAAAGTATTCGTCAGCTGTGTCTACATCCTTCGAACTTCGTAGATTGTTGTCCGCATCCTCGAACTCTGCCCAAGCAACCTTGAGCCTGGCCAGTCGTTCTTCATAGTAAGCAGTCGTCTTGCGACTACTGGAATCCTTGTTGAGGTTCCTTATTATGATGGCGATGCTTTCGCCGATTTCCTTCAGCTTCTGGAGAAGCTTTTCTGAGGGTTCCATGGTATGGAAATATTGCAGGTTGGGTTCCTGTCAAATGTTGAGTAAATGATCCGAAGATTGCAGGTCCTGTCACGGTCGCCAATGTTTGTTGCGACGGCTCGTTTGCCTCGCTTTTGTAAATGGGATTATTCTGGTGGTACACCAGAATAACTCAATGCTTTGAAATTTCTGTATATTATTATCCTGGTAGTTCACCAGAATAAGGTTATAGAAATTCTAAAGGAGTTCTCAAGGTGGTACACCAAGAGAAGCCGATCACTAAGTTAATTAACAAGAACAGTCGTAAACGTAATGATCGCATTTATTAAAAATGTTCATGCTTATATACTAAATAATTTACAAAAACAAATAATTGAAATAAAATTAAAAAATAAAAGAAATTATATGTAAAGAATTTATGTGAGCCGGAATTGCTTACATTTCATTAAAATGTTTTCCCACACATAGCCAGGGAAAGCGTTGGATTTCATACTGTCTGGCTGGTAATTTGAATAGCACCTGCAAAATAAATATTTTATGTTTGCATGTGCAGTCAAAACGAAAAGCTGACACATCAATTCTCACGCTTTGGCTGACTAGACTGTGGGAGAATCAAAACAGATTTGAAGAACAAAAATTAAGGGAGTTTATTAAATTTCAATTCTATTAAGATTTGTTTTATTTTGTTGCAAAATAAAAAAAATCATACAGAATTAACAGTATATATGTATTAATTTTTAATCATTGGCGACTTTATGGTTTTGTTTAAAATTTATTTGCTGTATTCATTAAACCTATTAATATATAAGACGATTTATTTATAATATATTTAATTTTTTTTAATATATTCGACTGATTCGTGGAGCAATTGGAATCCTACAAAGCTAAAAAGTAAGAAGTCTGAAAAGCTACAATTTAAAAAGGCGGTGTCAGTCGATAAAAATGAGCAGCTTTTAGAAATGCAAAAAGCATTTTTTGAAAATGAGGATAAGAGGGCAGAAGAGCGACACCAACTTCAGATGAAGGAGCTAAATTTAAAGACGGAGTTGTTAAATTTAGAAATAGCTTTAAAAAAGTTGGAGATTGAACTTGTACCACATGAAAACTTTGACTGATAGTTTATTAGGTTTTTTTACCTTTTTTATGAATTTTTTTTGTTTTTATTGGTTTTTTACTTTTTTTATGAATTTTGTTTTTGTGTTTTTATTGCTTTTTTACCTTTTTTTATGATTTTTTTTGGTTTTATTACTTTTTTACCTTTTTTCTGATTTTTTTGTTTTTATTTTTATTTATTTTTAAAAATGAAAAATACCTGTGATTATTTTTATAACTTTCATTCTAATGAAAATAGAGAAGAATGTGTTAGAAAGTTAGATGAAAGATATAGGAAAAAACTAATTGATTACCGGAAAATAAGATCGAGAATATTTGGACAGAACAGTGGAGTTAGTAGATTAGCTAAAGTTAAAAAGACTAGAGGCAGATTTAAAAGCAAAAAGGAAATATATAAGACATTACGAAAGTCAGTAGTAAGATGCAGTGCAATTGAGGAGATTTTAAAAACAGATCCTAGGGCTTATGCTAGAATCAAATTAGGGGATACAGAGGTGGAAGGACTTTTAGACAGTGGAGCCTCGATAAGTTTATTAGGCAAAGATTCGATTGAATTAATAAATAATTTGGGTGTAGAGTTAGAGTCCGTTTTTACCAAGGTTAAAACAGCCGGAGGAAAAGGTTTTGATGTATTGGGAAAATTCAAGATTTTAGTAAAATATAATGATCAAGAGGAAATTATAGAATTTTTTGTGTGTCCAGATCTTTGTCAGCAGGCATATTTGGGCGTAGATTTTTGGAAAAAGTTTAAAATACCGCCGAATATTTTTGACATGGAGGAGATATCGCCAGAAATCCTATCAGAAAAGTTTCCGTTAAAATTAGAGGAAGTAAAGAGACACGAACTGACAGATGAGCAGAAAAAGGAATTGGAGAAGGTAAAAAGACGATTCCGAACTTTTGAAGAACATGGTTTAGGCCGGACACAATTGGAAGTACACAAAATAGATTTATTCGAAGGCGTAGAACCAGTTAAAGACAGGCACTACCCTGTGTCTCCAGCGGTGCAACAGTTAATATACGCGGAGGTAGACCAAATGTTAAAACTGGGCGTAATCGAAGAAAGCCAAAGTCCATGGAGTAACCGTAGCACGCTCGTCAGAAAACCAGAAAAGAACCGACTGTGTTTGGATGCACGAAATTTAAATAAAAGAACAGTAAAGGATGCGTACCCCATTCAAAACATTGAAGGAATACTGAGCAGATTAGAGGAAACATATTTCATCAGTAGTGTGGACTTAAAATACGCCTTCTGGCAAATTGAATTGGAAGAAAAGTCGCGCAGCTACACTGCTTTTACAATACCAGGGCGTCCACTGTACCAATACGTGGTAATGCCTTTTGGCTTATGCAACGCTGCTCAAAGATTATGCAGACTGATGGACAAAGTGATTCCACAAGAGTTAAAAGCAAATGTCTTCGTTTACTTAGACGATCTGCTTGTTATTTCATCGGATTTTGAAACACATATGAGCGTTTTAGAAAAAGTTGCTGATTGTCTTAGTAAGGCGAATCTAACAATTGGCTTGAATAAATCAAAATTTTGTTTTAAAGAACTGCAGTATTTAGGTTTTATTGTAGGAGGTGGGTGCATGAAAACAGACCCAAAGAAAATTGAAGCAATAAAAGCGATACCCCTGCCTAGGTCCGTTAGAGAGGTGAGAAGTTTTTTAGGCACGGCAGGCTGGTATCGCCGCTTTATAAAGAACTTTTCAGCACTAACTACCCCGTTAACTGACCTAATAAAAAAAGGTGTAAAATTTGTTTTAAATCAGGAGGCAATAGATAGCTTTAATATGCTCAAACGAGCATTAACAACAGCTCCTGTTCTAGCCCATCCAAATTTTAGGAAACGTTTTTATATTCAGTGCGATGCATCTAGTTATGGCGTAGGCGCAGTATTGTACCAGAAGGATGATGATGGGAATGAAAGACCTATTTCATTTTATTCGCAAAAGTTGAACCCAGCACAGAGAAAATACAGTGTCACTGAAAAGGAATGTTTGGCCGCGGTGATGGCCATAAAAAGGTTCAGGCCATATGTGGAACTTATGCCATTCACAGTGATTACTGACCACGCCAGCTTGAAGTGGATAATGTCATTGAAAGATTTGGATGGACGATTAGCTAGATGGGCTCTTAAACTGCAATCTTTTGACTTCGAAATTGAACACCGAAAAGGCTCGGAAAATATAGTAGCCGACACCCTATCAAGAGCCGTAGAGGAAATTCAGCCAGATATACAGAACTTATTGGGATTTGATACGTTAGAATTCGAGTCCGACGAATACAAGGAATTAGTGGAAACAGTCAACAAAAATTCTAACAAACTAATTGATATTAAAGTAATTAATGGTATTGTTTATAAAAGAAATAATTTTGCTTCAGAAGTAGACCATTGTGATGAATTTGTATGGAAACTATGGGTTCCCAGTTCTCTCACAGATGCCTTAATTAGGGATGCGCATGACCCTGAAGATAAAGCTCATGGGGGGGTAAACAAAACCTTACATCGTTTACGAGTAAAATATTACTGGCCAAACATGTTGATACAGGTCCGAAACTTTGTTAGAAACTGTGTGGTTTGTAAGGAAACTAAATCTGTAAATGTGAACCTTATGCCTCAAATTGGCGCTGAAGTTGTCTCTTTTAGACCGTTTCAAAAGTTATATATCGACTTTTTGGGGAAATATCCCCGATCAAAGAAAGGTAACACGTATATATTTATAGTCATGGATCACATGACTAAATTTGTGTTTCTTAAGGCAATGAAGGAGGCGACTGCATCCAAGGTGGTTGAATTTCTAGTTAATCACGTTTTTCACGAATTCGGAGTGCCTGAAATCATACATTCCGATAATGGCAAACAATTCACTTCGAAGGAATTTCAGAAAATGATAGGAATGTATGAAATCAACCACATGAGGACTGCTGTTCACGCTCCGCAGTCAAACGCCTCTGAAAGGGTTAATCAGAGTGTATTAGCAGCAATTAGAGCGTATATGGAAAACGACCACCGGGATTGGGACCTAAATTTACCTTCGATCGAAACCGCGTTACGTTCTGCGATACATACAGCCACAGGAGTAAGTCCATTTTTTGCTCTCTATGGGTATAATATTTTTACTTGTGGGTCTGATTATAAATTAGCTAAACAACTGAAAGCGTTGGACGAAAATGAAATACAAATGGAAAGGTCAGATAAACTAAGGCTTATCAGAGAGAAGATAAAAGAGAACCTACATAAAGCATATGAGAAAAGTTCACTAAGATTTAATAGAAAAGCTAGAGTAGTACGTTTCGTCCCAGGACAAGAAGTTTTTAAAAGAAATTTCATTTTAAGCGATTTTAAAAACAATATTAATGCCAAGTTTTGTAAAAAGTTCAGTAAATGTAGAATACGGCGCGTCATTGGGAACAATATGTATGAAATAGAAAATCTTGCTGGTACACCAATGGGGATATACCATGCAAAGGATTTGAAACAATAAGGGGGTAACAAAAGGTTATAAAAGTCTAGTCCGAATAGTTTTTTTTTACGTTTTTCCGATTTGCAAAAGTGTGACATTAAATTTTGAAATCTTACCGCAAGGTGTGGTTTATCCGTTGTTTGTCCGTAAAATTAAGAAAAAATGATTGGGAAGTAGTGCAATATTCATATGATGATATAAACAAAGTTATCCTTGTAGTGCAATAAATACTGTATGTGCAATATTAGGTTAAGTTTTTGTGTTGTCATCTATGTATGTTGATTATTTTACCAATTATTACACTCATTAGTACCTGAAAGTAGATTAAATAGGAACAAAGTACCTGACATGATAATAGTAATAGTTTTATGTACTTCCCTAATTATTCTGGTAATAAATTTTAATGCCCGGCTAACTCTGTCAAGAACGCAGTTGGTAGTGGTGTCGTGGGTGTGACCTACGTTGGGCGCTGAGAGAAACATTAGCTTTATGGAAGAATAATGCTTGTTGATATTTTTTGCCCATGGTCTTATATCTCACACTGTCTTCCCAGCGACTTGTCTAGGGAACCCAGAGTTTTGTTGAGATTCCCAGGCAAATAAATATTTGAAAGGTTAAAGTTGTTTTGTTTTATACCATCATATTTGGTATGGGTACCAATATAGTGATTCTTTTGAAACCACATTTTAATCACATCCAAAATGCTGTAAATGTTTTTCAGGTTTTTAATAGTAATTTAAGCGTTGATATTAAAACTAACAAAAAAACCATGGTGTAGATTTACTTTTTCATAGATCCAAAAATTCTTCCTTTAATAAAAGTGATTTTTTCTCACATCCTGAATGCAGAAAAATAAAAAGGTAAACAACATTTTGTATGGATTTTTTTTAGCATCGAAATTGTTGATTATATGCGGTTTGAATTCTGCAAGAATGAATAGCATCCCTCCAATGACGACCCTATGTAAAATTCATGGGTTTTACACCTAAGTTTGGGTGGGCTGGTTCTGGATTTTTTTTACTTCTTTGTCCTCACCTTTGTGCTGGGAATGAATGTCGTCCTTGTTGAACAGTATCTGTTTTATGCTGTATCCGTATTCTAGTTTGTGTAACGAGTATTATTGACTGTAAATGGTGCTCTCCCGAATGGTCTGTTGCTTTATAGTTTAACTAATGTATTTTTAATTAAATAATTTTAATTTTAATTTGTAAACTTTGTGTTGTGCCTGTTTGATGGTTGAAAATTAGATAAATGTGATATAGATGTTGCCAGTAAGTAGTAAGTTAAATGTCAAATGTCTTATATGGTAAAACAGTTTTTATTTAGTAAAAGTGGCAAGGTTACAGCAGGGTGGTAGTGCCGTGTCCGTGAGCAAAAGAAAAACCGGTAAAATTTCTCTTAAGGGTAAGATAATTTAAATTGGTAAAACAACAATTAGAGTTCAAATTGGTAATAATTACGCACTTTGGCTTAATTAAGTTTTACTTGGGTACCGCAAAGTTTTTTTTATGTTTAGTTTTTGTTAGTAGAAAAATTCAGTTAGATTAACGCCGAATTTTGAGGAAAGTTCCATTTTTTAAAATTAATTTTCGATACAGTTTAATAGTTACTCTCGACGAATAAAGTGGTGAAGCTCAGTGAATAATTTATTTAAAAAAAAAAAAAAAAAAAAAAAAACTAAAAGTACAGTCCATGCCAATAAGGAAAGAATATATATGAAAGTTGCCAAAAAGAAAAATTCCTGATTAAGTTTTAGTATAAACTTTGTATGAAACGATAAAAGCCTACCTTACGGAAGAAAAAAGGATCAATACGGCTATTAAAAGGAACACCTAGTTGTGCTTAAGTTCCTATACTTAAGGAAATATTGCGGGAAAAACAAATTCCGTAAGTTTAGAGTAATTTTTGGTTGTTAAAACAAACAATCTTCAACAGAAATAAATATATGTACTTTGATGCTAAAAGGAAAATTTTTGTATGTGTAGTGGTACGAGGTGTTCCTGCAGTGGACCCAAAGAGGGACAACAGGGCAAAAAGAACCTCTGCAAAAGGGACAGATCACAAGTAGTTTCTTTGATCCTGAGAGTAATTGTGGGTAAATAAAACCGAATATACAGGAAATAAAACAAGGTAACTAAATATATTAAAGTTGGCAAGGCTAGGAATAGTCAGTGGTGCTAAAATCCGGTTAGAGTTGAACGACCGACATCAAGAGCTTAGATTCCACACTAGGCGAGAGTGCATTCAACAACCACAAATAGGATACAAAAGATAGATAAAAGTTAGATAAAAGTTAGATAAAACAACTGAATGTAATAAAGTGGCATTAGGGTAGTGTTAAAAACTATAGGTTAAGAAATCGTGAAAAAGTTTTTTTGTGTGAATTGTGTTATATGTTTTATGTGAAGTTTTGTGAAAGGGTCCAACTAATAGTTTAAATATTAAGAGAAATAAAAGTGAAAGACAAGAGAAAGTTATACGTTAAATTGATATCCTTCAGAGAGCTCTTTTAGGGATAGTTAGAAAAGATAAAGAATCTTTATTTGCGGAGCAAATTGAAAGGCCCCAAAAGAAAATATTAGTGATCCTTAGATAGGTTAATTGTGTGTTTTTGTTGTTTGTTTTTTTTTGTTATAAATAAATTGACAGAGAATTAAGTTTTTTTTTAATATTTGAAAATAACTATTATATTAAATTCACTAGCAAATATTCTCAACTTTTCGCCAGGGAAAAGTATGATCAATATTTGTTAGGGCTGGTGTAAATACCAGAAAGGAAAAATAAAAAGTTGACAGAAAGAAATTCAAATTTTATTAAAGAAAGAGATTAACAAAACCTGGCGCGTATTTGGTTATATAAACCGTTCGTTTAATGTTTGAAGATAAAGAAAAGAAAAAGATTTGAAAAAAAATAGAATTTTAATAATTTTAACAATAAAATTTTTTTTATATAGTAAAGTTAAGAGTTATTATTTGTTATTTATTGACTTGTAGTTTTAAGAAATACATTAATATCTTATTTACATTTATTTATTACGAATACAGATTTAAAAAGCCACTCTATTAAGTTTTGATTTTTGTTAGTTTTGTAAGAAATTTTGTTGTAATAAATGTCTTGAAAATATGTGTAACAGTATGTGTGGCTAAATTGTTTGTTTGAAGGAGTTACGCACAGTGGTTCCATGAGGGTAAAATGTGAATAGGAAATAAAATTGTTTGGTGAGGGGTTGATGGTATAATTTAAGGGTCATTTTTGAAAATATGGAAAAATGACTATGGTAGGGTGGGTGACGTAGTAGGAGTGAGACCTTTCCTACATAAAATGTTGCGGTGTTCCATAGAAGATCGAAGTGTTTGATAGTTTTTTTTATTTGTTTATATTTATAAGTATTTTTATTGGAACGATGCTGTACGTGTGTGTATGCGGGTTGGGTTCCCACGCCGATGGAATGAGCTAGTCGAGGCGGCATCACACTGTAAGGAACGAAATGGAGAATGGCAGCAGAGGTATCGTAACAATAAAATGGCGCCCAAAATGAAACCGTTAGGATTATCGTCAGTAAAATGACGTCCATAGGGAAATTCGAATTGGAAATTATTTTTTTTTTGTAGTGGTGGTAAGCGTCCTAACAAGACAGTGAATTGCTTAGTTAGTTTGCGTCTTACTTGATAAAACTATAAAAAAATAATGAAATGATTCAAAGTTAAAAAGGGGGGCCTGTGATCGTCCTAACAAATTTATGAAAGTTAGTTTGCGTATCACATAGAGATTGTAGTCGTCCTAACATAATGTTAATATGATTAGTTTGCGTGCTACAATTGAATTGGGATATGGGGGAAATTACGTCGCCTTAATTGCAATTGTCCTAACAATGATTGGAAATAGTTAGTTGCATATTGTGATTAAGACAACACTGGGAAAGTTAATTTTTTTTTGGGAACATAACAACGAACGGAACGACGTCAATAATCATCAACACTCGCCAGCATATCGTACCTCAGAACGAAAACACTGTAGCGTAAACCTTCATTTATGTATTTTTGTATTGTTTGTGTGTTTGGAGTTTATATTTTATGTATTTGTTATACTGTTTTGTTTTGAATATTTGAATATTATTTTGATTTGCTAATTTGAGAAAAATAAATAAAAACAAATTAATAATTAATTAAAATCTTTTATAATATCAAAAAGAAAATTTATTTTAGCGTTAAAAATTTTTTTTGTATGAAATTTTATAAATAGAAATATATAATTTTTGTTTGTAAAATTTTGTATTATAATATAAAAAAAAAAAAAATTAATTAAAAATACATAAAAAAAAAAAAAAAAAAAAAAAAAAAAAAAATCTTTAAAAATAATAATCAATTATAATAAATATTTCTTTTTGTAGTAACTGTGTAGTAGTATAAGTGAGTAATTTGTGTTAAGTTATTTTTATGCATGTTTTGTTTGTTTATGTTAAGTGTAGTTGATTTGATTATATGTATGTTTGTCTTTTTTTTGCATGATAAATAATCGTTATATTTAAGTGTAATTTAATTTATATTATTTTTGAAATTTTTGTTTTACCTACATATTTTATATTTTTTATATATTTTTGTATTTTGCATTTAAACAAATATTTTACAGTTATTATTTTTTTGTTTTGAGCGTTATATTTTGTTTATTTTAAAATTAGTAGATAAAGATTTTTACAATGCCGGTAGAAAGAACACCACCTAGGGAAGATAATAGTACTTTAGATGGGATAGTTGATATGTCTGAGACTATTAACTTACCTAATAATTCATCGACAATAGGTCCTACCCAAGCCAGTCGGATTATTCCAGGGCATAATACAGGGGCCATACCTAAGTCGACAAATCCCATACTTGGCATTAATCTTAATGTTCCACCACCATCTACTAGAGGTTTTGCCATAGGTCGTAGTCCAAGAGCTTATGCCGGATTGATTCGCGATCTGATATCCGAGTCGAACAAAGATTATAGAGCTGATCTTGAAAGTCGCTTAGATAGGAAAATTCATAATTGTTTGAAAGAGGGTTTTTCAGAATTGGTTAGGGAGATTAGAAAAATTAATATTGAGGATGATAAGTCAAGGGAAGCAAGTTCGGTGACTAGCGAGGAAAATTTTGAGAACGTAGACCTTACAAAAGCTCCGAGGAAGAAGGTAAATGAAAGTTTAACAAATAACGCGCGAAAGAAGTTAGATTTTGATAATCGATCGTTAATGAGTGGTCTAAATGAAGAGAGAGATTTTCCAAATAGAAATTTACCACAAAGAACACCAGACAATCCACCTGCAAGCGAAAGGCATTACCCGTATAATGGACAGTTAAGAGTGGATAAATGGGACGTGAGTTTTGATGGGAACAATGAGCATCTTTACGTGGAAGATTTCATTTTTCGTTTAGAATATTTGCAAAAGTATCACTCATGTTCATGGAGGGAGTTAAAAGGAGAGTTTCATAAGCTACTTAAAGGAGAAGCTAAAGATTGGTTTTGGGTTATGGTCCAAAGCAAACCAGTAGAATCTTGGGAAGAATTGAAGACAGTTTTAAGACTGCAATATGGGTCGAATCGTAGCGAGTATGAGCTGATGCGAGACTTCGAGGAACGTCGGCAGAAACCTGGAGAGTCAATTGACGAGTATTTCCAGACTATGAGGAAACTCAGATCTCGGTTAAAGGTACCATTACCGGAGTATGAAGTCATACGTATCATGAAAAGAAATTTGCGGATGAACATCTCACAAATTATATATCCAATGCAAATTTTTACTGTTGAACATTTGAGAGATGAATGTAAAAATATCGAGCGCGATTATATAAAACCTCATGCAGCAACAGCTAGACCAGAACCACCTAAATATAATTACCCGAGAAGGCGAATCGAAGAAATATCTCTGGAGGTGGATGAAGCTCAAGTGGAAGAAATTTACCCCAAGAAGAGCGACAAACAAAAAGCCAACATGAACATGAACAAAATAACGTGCTGGAATTGTCGTGCGCCTGGACATACTTTCATGGAATGTTCTATATTGCAAAGGAGCATATTTTGTTACAAATGTGGACTGCCTGGAGTCGTAACACCTTCGTGCCCAAAATGTGCGGAAAACGCGATGCGGAGTGTGTCAATGACGGCGGAATCACGCTCCACGCAAACCAACGCCGGACAGTAGACATAAGCGTACAGACAGATAATGAAAATTTTAATCAGACAAGCTTTCAGAATAATGCTAGTATATTAAGAAAGACAGTAGTTGAAAACGTCGACGGGAATTCTAATGAAAATAGAGAAGAATGTGTTAGAAAGTTAGATGAAAGATATAGGAAAAAACTAATTGATTACCGGAAAATAAGATCGAGAATATTTGGACAGAACAGTGGAGTTAGTAGATTAGCTAAAGTTAAAAAGACTAGAGGCAGATTTAAAAGCAAAAAGGAAATATATAAGACATTACGAAAGTCAGTAGTAAGATGCAGTGCAATTGAGGAGATTTTAAAAACAGATCCTAGGGCTTATGCTAGAATCAAATTAGGGGATACAGAGGTGGAAGGACTTTTAGACAGTGGAGCCTCGATAAGTTTATTAGGCAAAGATTCGATTGAATTAATAAATAATTTGGGTGTAGAGTTAGAGTCCGTTTTTACCAAGGTTAAAACAGCCGGAGGAAAAGGTTTTGATGTATTGGGAAAATTCAAGATTTTAGTAAAATATAATGATCAAGAGGAAATTATAGAATTTTTTGTGTGTCCAGATCTTTGTCAGCAGGCATATTTGGGCGTAGATTTTTGGAAAAAGTTTAAAATACCGCCGAATATTTTTGACATGGAGGAGATATCGCCAGAAATCCTATCAGAAAAGTTTCCGTTAAAATTAGAGGAAGTAAAGAGACACGAACTGACAGATGAGCAGAAAAAGGAATTGGAGAAGGTAAAAAGACGATTCCGAACTTTTGAAGAACATGGTTTAGGCCGGACACAATTGGAAGTACACAAAATAGATTTATTCGAAGGCGTAGAACCAGTTAAAGACAGGCACTACCCTGTGTCTCCAGCGGTGCAACAGTTAATATACGCGGAGGTAGACCAAATGTTAAAACTGGGCGTAATCGAAGAAAGCCAAAGTCCATGGAGTAACCGTAGCACGCTCGTCAGAAAACCAGAAAAGAACCGACTGTGTTTGGATGCACGAAATTTAAATAAAAGAACAGTAAAGGATGCGTACCCCATTCAAAACATTGAAGGAATACTGAGCAGATTAGAGGAAACATATTTCATCAGTAGTGTGGACTTAAAATACGCCTTCTGGCAAATTGAATTGGAAGAAAAGTCGCGCAGCTACACTGCTTTTACAATACCAGGGCGTCCACTGTACCAATACGTGGTAATGCCTTTTGGCTTATGCAACGCTGCTCAAAGATTATGCAGACTGATGGACAAAGTGATTCCACAAGAGTTAAAAGCAAATGTCTTCGTTTACTTAGACGATCTGCTTGTTATTTCATCGGATTTTGAAACACATATGAGCGTTTTAGAAAAAGTTGCTGATTGTCTTAGTAAGGCGAATCTAACAATTGGCTTGAATAAATCAAAATTTTGTTTTAAAGAACTGCAGTATTTAGGTTTTATTGTAGGAGGTGGGTGCATGAAAACAGACCCAAAGAAAATTGAAGCAATAAAAGCGATACCCCTGCCTAGGTCCGTTAGAGAGGTGAGAAGTTTTTTAGGCACGGCAGGCTGGTATCGCCGCTTTATAAAGAACTTTTCAGCACTAACTACCCCGTTAACTGACCTAATAAAAAAAGGTGTAAAATTTGTTTTAAATCAGGAGGCAATAGATAGCTTTAATATGCTCAAACGAGCATTAACAACAGCTCCTGTTCTAGCCCATCCAAATTTTAGGAAACGTTTTTATATTCAGTGCGATGCATCTAGTTATGGCGTAGGCGCAGTATTGTACCAGAAGGATGATGATGGGAATGAAAGACCTATTTCATTTTATTCGCAAAAGTTGAACCCAGCACAGAGAAAATACAGTGTCACTGAAAAGGAATGTTTGGCCGCGGTGATGGCCATAAAAAGGTTCAGGCCATATGTGGAACTTATGCCATTCACAGTGATTACTGACCACGCCAGCTTGAAGTGGATAATGTCATTGAAAGATTTGGATGGACGATTAGCTAGATGGGCTCTTAAACTGCAATCTTTTGACTTCGAAATTGAACACCGAAAAGGCTCGGAAAATATAGTAGCCGACACCCTATCAAGAGCCGTAGAGGAAATTCAGCCAGATATACAGAACTTATTGGGATTTGATACGTTAGAATTCGAGTCCGACGAATACAAGGAATTAGTGGAAACAGTCAACAAAAATTCTAACAAACTAATTGATATTAAAGTAATTAATGGTATTGTTTATAAAAGAAATAATTTTGCTTCAGAAGTAGACCATTGTGATGAATTTGTATGGAAACTATGGGTTCCCAGTTCTCTCACAGATGCCTTAATTAGGGATGCGCATGACCCTGAAGATAAAGCTCATGGGGGGGTAAACAAAACCTTACATCGTTTACGAGTAAAATATTACTGGCCAAACATGTTGATACAGGTCCGAAACTTTGTTAGAAACTGTGTGGTTTGTAAGGAAACTAAATCTGTAAATGTGAACCTTATGCCTCAAATTGGCGCTGAAGTTGTCTCTTTTAGACCGTTTCAAAAGTTATATATCGACTTTTTGGGGAAATATCCCCGATCAAAGAAAGGTAACACGTATATATTTATAGTCATGGATCACATGACTAAATTTGTGTTTCTTAAGGCAATGAAGGAGGCGACTGCATCCAAGGTGGTTGAATTTCTAGTTAATCACGTTTTTCACGAATTCGGAGTGCCTGAAATCATACATTCCGATAATGGCAAACAATTCACTTCGAAGGAATTTCAGAAAATGATAGGAATGTATGAAATCAACCACATGAGGACTGCTGTTCACGCTCCGCAGTCAAACGCCTCTGAAAGGGTTAATCAGAGTGTATTAGCAGCAATTAGAGCGTATATGGAAAACGACCACCGGGATTGGGACCTAAATTTACCTTCGATCGAAACCGCGTTACGTTCTGCGATACATACAGCCACAGGAGTAAGTCCATTTTTTGCTCTCTATGGGTATAATATTTTTACTTGTGGGTCTGATTATAAATTAGCTAAACAACTGAAAGCGTTGGACGAAAATGAAATACAAATGGAAAGGTCAGATAAACTAAGGCTTATCAGAGAGAAGATAAAAGAGAACCTACATAAAGCATATGAGAAAAGTTCACTAAGATTTAATAGAAAAGCTAGAGTAGTACGTTTCGTCCCAGGACAAGAAGTTTTTAAAAGAAATTTCATTTTAAGCGATTTTAAAAACAATATTAATGCCAAGTTTTGTAAAAAGTTCAGTAAATGTAGAATACGGCGCGTCATTGGGAACAATATGTATGAAATAGAAAATCTTGCTGGTACACCAATGGGGATATACCATGCAAAGGATTTGAAACAATAAGGGGGTAACAAAAGGTTATAAAAGTCTAGTCCGAATAGTTTTTTTTTACGTTTTTCCGATTTGCAAAAGTGTGACATTAAATTTTGAAATCTTACCGCAAGGTGTGGTTTATCCGTTGTTTGTCCGTAAAATTAAGAAAAAATGATTGGGAAGTAGTGCAATATTCATATGATGATATAAACAAAGTTATCCTTGTAGTGCAATAAATACTGTATGTGCAATATTAGGTTAAGTTTTTGTGTTGTCATCTATGTATGTTGATTATTTTACCAATTATTACACTCATTAGTACCTGAAAGTAGATTAAATAGGAACAAAGTACCTGACATGATAATAGTAATAGTTTTATGTACTTCCCTAATTATTCTGGTAATAAATTTTAATGCCCGGCTAACTCTGTCAAGAACGCAGTTGGTAGTGGTGTCGTGGGTGTGACCTACGTTGGGCGCTGAGAGAAACATTAGCTTTATGGAAGAATAATGCTTGTTGATATTTTTTGCCCATGGTCTTATATCTCACACTGTCTTCCCAGCGACTTGTCTAGGGAACCCAGAGTTTTGTTGAGATTCCCAGGCAAATAAATATTTGAAAGGTTAAAGTTGTTTTGTTTTATACCATCATATTTGGTATGGGTACCAATATAGTGATTCTTTTGAAACCACATTTTAATCACATCCAAAATGCTGTAAATGTTTTTCAGGTTTTTAATAGTAATTTAAGCGTTGATATTAAAACTAACAAAAAAACCATGGTGTAGATTTACTTTTTCATAGATCCAAAAATTCTTCCTTTAATAAAAGTGATTTTTTCTCACATCCTGAATGCAGAAAAATAAAAAGGTAAACAACATTTTGTATGGATTTTTTTTAGCATCGAAATTGTTGATTATATGCGGTTTGAATTCTGCAAGAATGAATAGCATCCCTCCAATGACGACCCTATGTAAAATTCATGGGTTTTACACCTAAGTTTGGGTGGGCTGGTTCTGGATTTTTTTTACTTCTTTGTCCTCACCTTTGTGCTGGGAATGAATGTCGTCCTTGTTGAACAGTATCTGTTTTATGCTGTATCCGTATTCTAGTTTGTGTAACGAGTATTATTGACTGTAAATGGTGCTCTCCCGAATGGTCTGTTGCTTTATAGTTTAACTAATGTATTTTTAATTAAATAATTTTAATTTTAATTTGTAAACTTTGTGTTGTGCCTGTTTGATGGTTGAAAATTAGATAAATGTGATATAGATGTTGCCAGTAAGTAGTAAGTTAAATGTCAAATGTCTTATATGGTAAAACAGTTTTTATTTAGTAAAAGTGGCAAGGTTACAGCAGGGTGGTAGTGCCGTGTCCGTGAGCAAAAGAAAAACCGGTAAAATTTCTCTTAAGGGTAAGATAATTTAAATTGGTAAAACAACAATTAGAGTTCAAATTGGTAATAATTACGCACTTTGGCTTAATTAAGTTTTACTTGGGTACCGCAAAGTTTTTTTTATGTTTAGTTTTTGTTAGTAGAAAAATTCAGTTAGATTAACGCCGAATTTTGAGGAAAGTTCCATTTTTTAAAATTAATTTTCGATACAGTTTAATAGTTACTCTCGACGAATAAAGTGGTGAAGCTCAGTGAATAATTTATTTAAAAAAAAAAAAAAAAAAAAAAAAACTAAAAGTACAGTCCATGCCAATAAGGAAAGAATATATATGAAAGTTGCCAAAAAGAAAAATTCCTGATTAAGTTTTAGTATAAACTTTGTATGAAACGATAAAAGCCTACCTTACGGAAGAAAAAAGGATCAATACGGCTATTAAAAGGAACACCTAGTTGTGCTTAAGTTCCTATACTTAAGGAAATATTGCGGGAAAAACAAATTCCGTAAGTTTAGAGTAATTTTTGGTTGTTAAAACAAACAATCTTCAACAGAAATAAATATATGTACTTTGATGCTAAAAGGAAAATTTTTGTATGTGTAGTGGTACGAGGTGTTCCTGCAGTGGACCCAAAGAGGGACAACAGGGCAAAAAGAACCTCTGCAAAAGGGACAGATCACAAGTAGTTTCTTTGATCCTGAGAGTAATTGTGGGTAAATAAAACCGAATATACAGGAAATAAAACAAGGTAACTAAATATATTAAAGTTGGCAAGGCTAGGAATAGTCAGTGGTGCTAAAATCCGGTTAGAGTTGAACGACCGACATCAAGAGCTTAGATTCCACACTAGGCGAGAGTGCATTCAACAACCACAAATAGGATACAAAAGATAGATAAAAGTTAGATAAAAGTTAGATAAAACAACTGAATGTAATAAAGTGGCATTAGGGTAGTGTTAAAAACTATAGGTTAAGAAATCGTGAAAAAGTTTTTTTGTGTGAATTGTGTTATATGTTTTATGTGAAGTTTTGTGAAAGGGTCCAACTAATAGTTTAAATATTAAGAGAAATAAAAGTGAAAGACAAGAGAAAGTTATACGTTAAATTGATATCCTTCAGAGAGCTCTTTTAGGGATAGTTAGAAAAGATAAAGAATCTTTATTTGCGGAGCAAATTGAAAGGCCCCAAAAGAAAATATTAGTGATCCTTAGATAGGTTAATTGTGTGTTTTTGTTGTTTGTTTTTTTTTGTTATAAATAAATTGACAGAGAATTAAGTTTTTTTTTAATATTTGAAAATAACTATTATATTAAATTCACTAGCAAATATTCTCAACTTTTCGCCAGGGAAAAGTATGATCAATATTTGTTAGGGCTGGTGTAAATACCAGAAAGGAAAAATAAAAAGTTGACAGAAAGAAATTCAAATTTTATTAAAGAAAGAGATTAACAAAACCTGGCGCGTATTTGGTTATATAAACCGTTCGTTTAATGTTTGAAGATAAAGAAAAGAAAAAGATTTGAAAAAAAATAGAATTTTAATAATTTTAACAATAAAATTTTTTTTATATAGTAAAGTTAAGAGTTATTATTTGTTATTTATTGACTTGTAGTTTTAAGAAATACATTAATATCTTATTTACATTTATTTATTACGAATACAGATTTAAAAAGCCACTCTATTAAGTTTTGATTTTTGTTAGTTTTGTAAGAAATTTTGTTGTAATAAATGTCTTGAAAATATGTGTAACAGTATGTGTGGCTAAATTGTTTGTTTGAAGGAGTTACGCACAGTGGTTCCATGAGGGTAAAATGTGAATAGGAAATAAAATTGTTTGGTGAGGGGTTGATGGTATAATTTAAGGGTCATTTTTGAAAATATGGAAAAATGACTATGGTAGGGTGGGTGACGTAGTAGGAGTGAGACCTTTCCTACATAAAATGTTGCGGTGTTCCATAGAAGATCGAAGTGTTTGATAGTTTTTTTTATTTGTTTATATTTATAAGTATTTTTATTGGAACGATGCTGTACGTGTGTGTATGCGGGTTGGGTTCCCACGCCGATGGAATGAGCTAGTCGAGGCGGCATCACACTGTAAGGAACGAAATGGAGAATGGCAGCAGAGGTATCGTAACAGCTGTTGCAAGAATAATTCTTTCATCAGAAGATGAAAAGTTTACCGCAGCGTGAGAAGCTGATGGTTGCTCACAATTAGCATTCGCAGACGTAATGTTGCTAGAACTTGCATCAGTAGTGTATCTATACAAAAGGGAGTTGTCAGCACCATTGCAAACTCTACATTTAGCTGAAGTACACCTTACTGCTGTATGTCCCTTCTTCAAACAATTTATGCAAGCTGGCAAAGATTTAATAAAATTAAACCTCTGATTAACCGGCTCAGCAGTAAATGAAGGACAATTCATAATCGAATGTCGGTTAGATTTGCAGAAAAAACATTTGTCAGCAGATTGTTTCGATTTAGTGCAGCTTAGTGAAGTTTTACTGTGCCTTTTTGCAGAATTGTCAGTTTTATTCTCGGTAAACCTCGGTCTTGAACTTGAAGACTCGTCAGCAGAAATATGCTGGTAGCGTTTGTTCAAGGCGGCCTTGCAGTCTGACCATAGTGGGAGCCTTTCGAAGTCCAGTTTCTCTTCCCACTTAAATCTGGTGACTGGATCTACTTAAGACATCACTAAATGTATTAAAATTGCAATCGTAATCTTTTTGTCATTGCCAATTGATAACAAAGAATCGTATATGGCAGAAGCCGTATCGATCATGCTTCGCAAAGCAGAAGCCAAAGGTTTTGAAATTTCGGACAAATCAAAAAGTTTCGAAATGTTATCTAAAAATATGACAATCGTTGGCATAAACTTTTTTTAAGCTGGCTAATGCTTTCGGATAATTTTCCTCTGAAATCTGAAAAGCTTTCACTGTACCTAGGGCTTCATTTGATAAGCATGATATCAGATGATTGAATTTTTCGATGTCTGTCAACGTCGGATCATTTAATAGTCTCATAAAATTCTTATAATCAAAATATTTCCCACTTAATTTAGGGAGCCTTATGTTAGGAAGTCTAGACGGATGTGTTTGTAAACTAAATGATGTTTCAGGTACTTTGGACGGTCTATTTTTTTGACAAAATATTTAAAAACAACGATTTTGTGGTCATACAAACTTCCTCAAGCTCAACTCTGTCATCATTCTCAGGATCCAAATTATCCACCTCTGTCTGAAGGGTCATAGCTTGGTTAATATAGGTCTTTCAAATATCCAAATGACATTTTAATTCAATAGGATTAAATGAAATCGTCTTTTCCCTAATAGACTGTCGAAATCTCATTATATTTGTACGGCCTTTGCTTTATTAGCCCCTAAATTTCCTGAACTTTCTAATTTTGTAGAAGAATCTTGGCGTTTTTTGCCAGTCATTTTTCTATTCTCAGAGCAACTCACACTTTAGCCAAATTAACTAATTGGTATATTCAAGAACAGAATATTCGTTAATCTCGTCGGATACACAATATTCGGGTTTTTGGTTTTCAGATACTTTGTAAGATTGTAAACGTTACTTGATCACTTTGCTCTAAATCCGAATAATATAGCGTAAAGCCACTTTATAGCCTTTGGTTAGAATAAATTTCTGTAAACCAAATAAAAATCGAAAAATTTGCAATTTAACAAACCATCAGAATATAAAATGTTGGCGTGAACACACAAAATAATTATAATTGTACACTTTCATGCAATTATAATTTATATATAACACAATAGTTTTTACACCTTTTACCTCTGGTTCAGATTCCGAGTTACTCTCCTGGTTCTTTCCTGCTCTGCAAAAAATACAGTGGCAACGACGAGGCTTTTGGAATTATGGATCTGGACGAAATGTATTGAATACCAGTGGTTGTTAATGTTGATGTGTTGTGCACTTCACCGTCGTGTTCTATGTCTTTATTTAATTGTTTGTGCTGTTGCACATTGGTCAAAAATTAATTTTTTTTGGCCAAAACTATTTTTGTAAAATATATCAATTTTTTTTATTAATAAATTGGTTATTGTAAATTACTATAACAATGCTTTATCGAATATATGAAATTTATGCATTAAATATCAAAAAGGTTTTCAAGTTTGTTTTAGACAGACATATTTGTTTGCTTCAAATAAAAATATATTAGATAGGATCAACATGTTTTAGTCAATACAATGCATAAAAATTAAAAAAATATTAATGTTAAATAAAATATTTATTAAATATTCTAGCTTTAATGTCCTGCAATACCTAGTTCATTGGGGAGTAATATTACACCATAAAGGTTTTCCTGAAGTATCGATTAATCGTAATGGTATTACAGTGGTTGCAAAGAGGTTGTAATTAGTATTTTGAGGTGAGCTTGAATTATTAAAACCTTGCTTAAATTGAGCTTGGCCACTACTACGGTCAAATTAATAACTTAAGATAAACTCTGACGAAATTAGTGCTCTATTTTAAATATTGATTACACCTAAAATTACTTCTTTTTGCGATTCTACAATTCTCGCTGCAGTATGTTGCAACAGCATTTGTAAAGTTATTTTTGAAACTTTTTCATTTACAAATATATTGCTAGGCCTACAGAGAGCGTTTACTGCCAAAAGTCTATAAAATGGTGGAAATATATTTCAATTCCTTTGTATCTATATTCTCCATGCGAATATTAAAGCATTGCTTTTTTGTGAAGTCGTTTTCAGTAAGAAATGCAAGAGCTTCCTAGTTAGAAAGTCAAACAGGATCTTTGAAATTTTTAAAGCATAACCTTCTGATTTTAAATGGACGCATTAAACTTTTAATTTTATTTTTTTAGACAGCAGCTAAATCATTTTCCCCTTTTTTCGGGCTGAGATACATGCCGCATGAATTAGTAAATCTGTCTCATTTTGCTTTAATGATGAGAGGCCTGTCGCTTCCCTTCTTTTGCTGCGCTCGGAAATTTTCTGAATATGGTAAGTTTGGCCGACCAGCTTTTGAAGAACATGGGGCATCTGTTTGCACTTCATATATTTTGAAAATTACTTCAGTAAGCCACTTGCTATTTCCGGACTTAAAATATTTTAAGGAACTGTGACTTTCTCGTCACTTCTGCCCCAACTTATTACAAAAAAGGCACATTTTTTCTTGTCAGTATTTATTATACTCATCAGAAGAGTTATTTTTGCCGATTGTTTTAATAATATTTGTCAGAAGAGCTTTCTCTTTTACCTCTTTTAAAGAATTTTGCAGCCATATTTTAAAAAGATCGGCATTTTTGATGCTAACGCTACCTAAGAAAAAATGATTTATTTTTAAGAATTGAAAAAAATTGATGGATATATTTACTTATATTATATTTTGTTTCGCACAGGACAAACTCGGACATTTTTTTTAATGTTATAATTAATATGAAAAATATTTTTTTTAAATATTTTTATATGCCTTCAGAAAAAGCAAGTTTTTTTGAAATCTAGCTATTTTATTTTTAAAAGTTCTTTAGACATATTATAAATACTTACTTTCAGCTTGATAATCCATAAATATTTTAATTAAATTGTCTTTATTTGTTTCTTTATTATTCTTCGTTCAAACACTTCAAATGCACTACTCGCACTAAATTGTTTAACAATATCGAAAAATTGTACGTTTGTCGCTGTACACATTAATAGTAAATAACGGTATATAAAAACAAAATATTTCTTTGTGATTTTAAGTGTTTATAACGTCATGAAAAGCTAAAAAGTGCAAAACAAGACAATAAAAAAATACATTTTGGCCAGAAAAAATTTACCATTGTGTGTTAACTTATTATTATGTTTTAAATAAACTGTTCACTTTTTAATGATTTTTAGTGTCACAAATGTTTTTAATTTTAAACTTACTTATCAAAATTATTTGCAGATCGTTGGTGAAATTCAAAATAATTTATTAAATTTTTTAATAAGTTTTACACGGTTTTTGTTCCACTTTTTCACAAGTCCCTGCTCGGGCGCCAAAATGTTTTCTCCTGCTAGTTTTTAGGAGTTTGTTCAACTAGTTAAATTATAGTTTAGACAAGAAGGTGGAAGCTGGTGGAAAAGTGAAGATTCGCAATAAAGAACATGACCGGATTAGTTCATATGTGCTTTGCAAGTAATTCTATTTATACTTATATGCAACTAAAGCCTACTTTCTTAAAACTAGTATTACTCCGTTAATTTTAGCATTAATGTTATTAAATTGAAAAGCAGGTATTATTAGGGAAATCCAATGTTATAAAATTCATGGTTATTATTATCATTACTGCTATTGTTTTTATTAGGACCAACCAGTGAGCATACAGTTTACTTTTTGAGCACCCATCGCTAGAAATAAATTCGTTTGTGGGAAATATTTGGCGATTTCTATGAGTATTTGTTAGAAAATCTAGAGGATGTTAATATATGTCGGGATATACGACTTATTTTCAGTGTGTATTATTAATTATGGCCAACGGACAAAATTAAGGCAAAACTTACGCTTCAGCCAACACTCTACGTGTTATACGGAAACTTTTCCTAGTGATTATTTCCTCTAGCGAACGTTTATGGATATGTTTTCGGCTCTTTATAAGAATAACTTGCATGTGATTAATATTCAGAAAATGTACTATTTGTTGCAAAAGACCGAAGGCAAAGCTTGCGATATAATCCGTACATGTCCGATGACGAATGAAGGTTTTGATATGGCTTAGCAGAATCTTGTTAATAGGTATGAAAATAAGCAAGTCTTAATTAACGCTCAACTGAAAACGCTTTTTAACCTTTAGTCGATAGAAAAGGAATCTGGCCCTGCAATTAAATGTTTACAGAGCACAATAAACGACTGTATTACGAATTTGGCTTTGTTAAGCTTAGAAACTAAAAATTGGGACACACTTGTTGTTTGCATATGCCAGTGATGCCAAGTGTAGGGATTTTTCCCTTTTTGTAGGGATTTTTTTCAAAAATATTTCATGTAGGGAAAAAGGGAAAGATTTCTTACTTTTGTCGAATTGTAGGGATTTTTTCAATTGCAAATTTTTGTTCACAACTAAAAATTATAAAATTATGCAAACTTTAAAAAATATATGCTTCTCTTTAAGTGTATCATTAAAAAGTCGTAAACCTAGTAATACCTCTATAATATGAGTGACATTTTTATTAATAATGACAAGCAAACAATTGTTCAAGCTGATTATTATTTGCTGGTACAAATAATTGTCAAAACAATGCATAGAAATTGCTATATAATTTTTGATGACCCAGTTAAAGTTGCATTGCACTTGTTTTGAGTTATGCAGCTAACTTGTTTGTGGATAATTTTTTATCCATACATACGTTCAAGAAAGATTACGACTTTAACCTAAGTCAAAATTTAATTAAAAAAAAAGAATGCCTGAAAACTTATTGTGCCATAAGGCACCTCATGTTTCCTTGCCAATAGATGAATTTAATGTCGGCAGTGAATGTGAAGAATTGCTAAAAACAAGAATGCCTGAAAACTTATTGTGCCATAAGGCACCTCATGTTTCCTTGCCAATAGATGAATTTAATGTCGGCAGTGAATGTGAAGAATTGCTGAAAACGATCCCAAAAACCAGTGTTTAACACATAAATTCTGATTGCTTACAATTCTATACAACTGCACTTGAAGAAATGCAAAGAAGACTGCCACTAAATGATAAGTCAATCTTCGACGAAATGGAATTTCAAAATCCTGAAGTAGCCATTGGAAATAATAACAAAAATGAATATCAATTTAAATTGTTGCGCGATAAGTATAAATTTTACTTATACTTACTAACACAAGAATGGTTAACTTTGGAGTAAAGTTTTTTTGAGTATGAAAAGCAAATATTGTCTAAATTAGATGTTAATGCACATCTAGTCATTAAAAAAAACTGATTATACAGAATTGCATGAATAATTTTTTTCAATGTAATATTTGTAAGTTTTCTGTTGTTTTTATGTTATTCTTGTAATATTCTTGTTGTTTTTAATGATATTTTTATTCGTTTTTATGTTATTATATACAGTGGTGGATTTACGCCTAGGCCCATGAGGCCAGGGCCTAGGGCGGCATAATATAAAGGGCGCCAAAATTTAATGGTAAAATAAAATAAAATACTCAAAAAGTTTAGAAATTTCTAATTAAAAAAACAGAAAATTTGAAATAAAGGATTATTTAAAACACCCCAATTATGTGTAAAATTTTATAAATTTTTTGGTCGAAAATAATAAACAATATTTAATATTTGAATTACACTGCAGTGGACAAAAGACTGTTAGTAATTATATGTGACTTAAATGTCACATATAATCAAAAAGGGCGGCACTTCAAAGAGTGCCTGAGATGGGCCAGGCCTAAGTCCGCTACTGATTATATAAATGAACTTGAATTTTTGTAGCTGAATTAAAAATGTACAGTAAAAATTAAATTTAATTTTTTTCAAAAATAAAAAAAGTAGTGTAGGGAAAAATTTAGGGAAACAAAAAGTAGGTGTAGGGAAAAAAGGGATTATTTCCCCATAAGTGTAGGGATTTCTAAAAAAATCTCCTGGCATCACTGGCATATGCACAACCTGTCTAACTGAAGTCACATTTAGATTTTTGGAGCAGTTTCAAGGACCCAGTTTCCATTTGCCTAAATGAGTACCATGGATGAGTTTCTTACTGCTAGATACAGGACTCTAGAGTAAATCTCTGATATAATGGGAGCTCAAAATCCATTCTACACAAATACTAGAAATTATGGATCAAAGAGCCCCATCGACAACAGGAAATTTAAACCTTTTGGTACTACGTTAGCTTCTTATATTCCCTCTAAAAAGACTTACTCCGTCCCGAGAATCGTCCTGTTCAATTATGTTCTTAATTTCCTAGGGTGTCTGTTAGTGAGCGCATGGCAACAATAAAGAAGTACAAATGCTGTACTAGTTGTTTCGCTACAACGTATTAGTTTAGAAAATGTAAAAGGTCTAATGTGTAAATTATATGTAAACAGAAACAGCATTCGTTGTTCAATCGCTCGGAGACTAACTCCGAGTCGAACACGAATAATTCCAATGCCGTCACTTTTCGTCCAGTTTTTAACTCCTTCACAGTTTTGTTGAGAACCACAGCAGTTGACATATTGGTTATATATTTCTCGAGACTTCAGCCTACTTATTCAATCCCTGTCCACCATTTTGTTGTTGAAAAGCTAACTGGTCAGTTGCTGACTTGTTCGTTGGCTGACATTGTCGATTTTGAAAAACCCGAATTAAATTTTTTTTCATATTTTTATTATTGAATCTTCGCTTAAGCGAACTAACAGTAAGTCAAAGAATCTTAAAACTAAGTGTGTTTAATATTAGTCCAGTCAGAACCAGGTTAACATATAAGTTCTCACAATAAAATTAATTAATTTAAAAGGTTTCATCTAAGCGCAGTAGTATCTATTCTTTTTAGGCGGATGTACCCACCTTGTAGCAAGATGCTTCAAGCGAGCGATTTTGATGTGTTTCCAGCTTATTGGTTGGCATATCTGCAAGTACAAAACTGGGCCTACTATACTCCCTTGAGGTACAGTGGAATGCAGTTGTTGTTTTTCAGGATCGGAATCGGCTTGTTTTTAAGTGATTTTTTGAACAATTTTAACATTGTGGGTAGCAAATTTATAACCCTATAAGACTCTACATTCGAAAGATCTCTGCTAGGCTTTGGAATCATCTTTACTAAGGCAATTTTCCATATTGGCGTGAAATGTTCAAGTCAAATTATCGCGTTAAAAATCAAAAGAATTATTCTTTTAGCTGTAAAAGGTAGCTCAAAGAGCATTTTGTTGTTGATACTATCCGCGCCAGGAGTTTTTTTTACCATTTAGGCTAGCGACAGCTTCTACAATCTCTGTAAATCGCAAACGTATCTCTAAAGGACGTCTGGCAACAACAGGAGGTAATTCCCTCACGTCTGTGCATGTATTGCAAATGATTTGCAAACAGATCGCAATTTTTTTTGTCAAATCATAAATCGGGTGAGTCTCATTTTTCCTTAATTTGACATCACCAGGTTTGAGCTCCACTCAGAATAGTAGTTGAGAGTATTTTTCCGTTTCTTATGTTTGATACATATTTGACTCTAATGCCTTCATGCACAAACTGGGTTTAATTTGCTCCGGGTCACCATTTGAGTCAATACCTTAAATCCCTACTTGGAGGCCTTTTGCATTTTTTAGTTGATATGTGTTAGTTCTGTTACCGTGGTGCGGTAATCATTCTCTTGATTAACTTGGATTTTGGTCTCATATATGTTACCACGTTTTATGCTTGTAACATAAAAATTATTTTCACCGAATAATTTAACTAGAAACTTAATCAAGCCATTTGAGATTTCCTCCCTCAGATAAAAGGGAGGTGGCTTAAAAGTCTTTATTTCAGTAGCAGGGACCTCATTATCCTCTTGCAAAATTGCAAAACAATTTTGTAATGAGGTTGGCCTTTCATCGTCTTTTAAAATTTTGCAGGTTGAGATGCTTCTGCCAATTTGGGCTTCTTCCCCTTTTAAGAACTGTTACGTAGTGGTCCATCCCTACCTGAATCTTAGGTGCAGATGCAGGAATTGAGCTTGACGCGACTTTAACAGCTGCAAGCTCAACTCCAGAACTTGATAACGATGACCGCCACAAAGATGGTACCTTAAAACTTTTTTTATAATTTTTAAATAGAGATTGGGCTAAGTCAGTCCCTGGTTCAGTGCAATTATTTAAATTAGGCGCACTTGAGCTTAGATTGTTTATAAATATTTTTGGTCTTGCATTTAAATAGTTTTGATTTTATTCAGGGTATCTAATGTTCTCATTGCTAATACTTGTGGAGCTTAATACAAAGTAAGCATTTCGGCTATCAGGCCAACTGTCACCACGATTACTGTTGTGGTTTATTTTTAAATAGTTTTTATTTATTTAATTATAAAACACAAACTGACTTAATGCTATTTTTATCTACTATTTATATTAAACTAAACATGCTGACTTCGTAGAAGTCAGCAATGTTGTGAAAGTGCTGACTCGCATTATCAGGTCAACAACTTTGTGAAAGTGCTGACTCGCATTATCGGGTCAACAACTTTGTGAAAGTGCTGACTTGCATTATCGGGTCAGCACCCTTGTTGTTTGTTTAAATTAAACTAAATCTATACGAGGGTGGCTCTCAACAAACCGTTCGCTTTATTTTTATTTAGTTTGTTTTTTTTTCTCACTGATATGTGTATGTATGTATTTTAATAAATTCGTTTGCCACTTATTACTTATATTACCTGTTACCAATTTTACACTCTCGTACACACGTCCGTACACTACGAGATTAAAAAAAATAAAACTAATAGAGTTTAATCGTTCTCATACGAATGTGCTAAGTGCGATAAAGGTTTTTTGTAACAAAGCAAAAGTGTTTATTTATACTTTATCCTATAATGTAAAAAACTAAGATATTTCGATTAAAAAGTTGAAAGTTGCAAAGTTTTAAGTTCTCACCAAATTTGAAAGCATGGATTTCTTTTTTGTGTTTTGAGTGTCCACTACGCAACAAATCTTCTTCGAAACAAAAGTTGCTTTGATTCGTTCAATTGACAAATTGTCTTTTTTTCCTTTTATATTTAGTGTTTTCTTAACCTCGTAGTGTACGGACGTGTCTACGCGAGCTTAATTTAAAACGAAAATATTTGTAATGGATAAAAGAAATTGTTAATATACATACATACAATGCATAAGTGAAAATAAAAACAAACTAAATAAAAAAAAAACAAACGGTTAATGGGTAACAGTATTGGTCGTGACAGTGAGTCTTATAGCCCCAATGTGTACACTGTGTTAGATTTTGCAATCGTTACCAATGAGAACATTAGATACCCTGAATATAATAAAAACTATTTAAATGCAAGACCAAAAATAATTAAAAACAATCTAAGTGCAAGTGTATCAAATTTGAATAATTGAACTGAACCAGGGGCAAACCTAGCTCAATCTCTGTTTAAAAATTATAAAAAAAATACCGAGGTACCACCCTCATCGCGTTCAACTTTATCAAGTACTGAAGTTATCCCAACAGATTCTAAAGGCGCATTAAGCCAAATTTCTGCGTGTGCTCCTAAGATGCATGTAGGGATGTACCGGTACGTAACAGCTCTTAAAAGGGGAAGAAGCCCGAATTCGGCAGAAGCAACTTAACGTGATAAAATTTTAAAAGACGATGAAAGGACAACCTCATTACAAAATCGTTTTTCCATCCTGCAAGAGGATAATGATGCCCCGTTACTGAAAGGGCCTTTAGGCCACCTCCCATTTATTTAAGAGAAAAAAACTCCAATGACCCTATTAAGTTATTAGTTAAATTAATCGGTGAGAATAATTTTTATGTGTCGAACATAAAACGTGGTAACATATACGAAACCAAAATTCAAGTGAATCGCGAGAACGCTTACCTCAGCACGGTAACAGAATTGGAAAAACTCAAGAAAAACTTTTATACTTAACAGCTTAAGAATGCAAAAGGCCTTCAGGTCGTTATAAAAGGCATTGACACAAATGTTGGCCCGAATGAGATTAAAACCAGTTTATGCGTCAACTGCTTTAAAGTCAAATCTGTATCAAACATAAGAAATAGGGAAAAATACCCTCAGCCATTATTCCGTGTGGAACTTGAGCCTGGTGATGTCAAAATAAAAAAAATGAGACTCACCCAATATATGACTTCAAATATATTAGGCACCGTAAAGTCACAATGGAAGTGCCACATAAGGAATCCGGGCCCGAGGAGTGCTTGAACTGCCAGGAATATGGCCACACTAAAGTATATTGTAAGTTGCCGTCTATTTGTGTAGTGTGTGGGGATCTGCATGTTAGTGACAAACTAAAGGATAATCCTAGGGTGAAGAAATGCAGCAATTTCGGTAGAGGTTGCCCTGTTTTTGATTTAGTTAGACGCTCATTTAAGTTGAAAGTAGTTCCTGCCCCTTCCCAGTCATTAAATATACCAACTACAAACATGCCCCCATTAGCACAGCCAGCTACAAGTCAAGCTTCTTACGTCAACGCATTAAAGTCTAACCAGCCCTACACACGTAAGCCTAAAGCCTTAGTTAGCCGAGCGTTGCTGCAACCGTACTGTAATGTTACGTACTGTAAGCACGTTGGTGCAGTTATAGAATATTTAAAAACGTGACATATGTTTTTGCATTCATAAACAAAATAGCATTAGTAAAGGTATTGTTAAACAGGCACTCGTTTGCCTGAACAAGTAAAATTAGATTTTCGTCGTCCATTTTTATTTTAATTTGCACGAAAACTTTAAATTTATAAATTAATTAAAAACTTATTTTATTTGACTAGTTTATTTTTGATTTTGGTATGAAAAATAAACAGCTGTTTAAAAGACAGTGATGGGAATTAAAATTTTTCAAGTGGGTTTTCGTTATGAAGAGAAAGTACCTAATGACATTAGAGAATATTTTGTGTCTATTTTTATGTATGTCTATTAATATGTTTTATTTATTATTAAGCATCTACAATTTAAATATAATAACCAAGTTATAGTTTATTTAGTTATGTGTATACCCAATAATAGATTTCTATACAATTTAAATCCTTATATATTTTACATTTATTATACACAATATATGTACTAAACGTATGCGCAAGACACTTAAAAGTCTCCAGTTGTGCATTTTTTTCAAGCGAAAATAATTATTATAGTGGTAATTATCTGTAAAGCAAGTATAGCGAAAAAAGACAAAAACAATACTGAAAAAAGCATTATATAAAGTTAAATAATAGACAATAATATCAAGTGTACAAAGAAAATACCTAAATCTTCATAGTTCACAAAACAACATTTCAAAAATGCGTGAAATAAAATAAAAAAAAAACACGCAAAGTACTAATGGTTATTTTATCTTTCTTTTGCATATAAAAGTATATAAAAAAAGTACCATGAAAAAGAGCAAAAAAACCTCAAATTATAAAACAAACAAGTAGCCCATCACTGGCATACAAATGTCACGCAACAACGTAAGAAAATTCTATTTTATACAGAATGGTACGTTGCGGTTACAGTACGTTTTTTTTCGCTAAGCTTTTGCATTGCTTCTCATAAGCCAAAAGCCAACAGCTGATACATTACAGTACGGTTGCGCTCGGCTAATCCAGCCTTTATAAGAATAAAACGCAACAAGAGATGCCAACAACGAACCAACCGGTCCAAGTTTTAGCGTCTAGAAACCGTAATTGACAATATGGTCAAACAATTTATGCAGATCATGACGCAAATGGCTGGCATGATGCAAGAAATGCAAAAAATGCAGTCTGCTCTTTTGCAGGATATGCTTAAAAGGCCTAAGAGTTTTTTTTTAGACGGCAAACGGCATCCGCCAACACAAAAACGAGCTCGAGTATTTTTTAAAAAACCAAAAAATTGATGTAATGTTGATTTTTGAGACTCATATGACATCTGGAAGCACTTTTAAAATAAGTGGCTATTGTTTTTACGATTTAAAGGATCCCAGGCATAGATTATGTGGTGGCTCGGCTTATTAAATCAAGAATTAAACACTAATGGTTGGTTGGCTTCTCCGAATGTTATATCCAAGCAACGAACGTCTGCATTGATGAACTTTTCCATAACCTTGTTATTTCATCAGTTTACTCTCCACCCAGATTCCTTATAACGAAGGATCAATACAACAGTTTTTACAAATCATGAGGTCCCCGTTTTATATTTGCATTGATGAACTTTTCCATAACCTTGTTATTTCATCAGTTTACTCTCCACCCAGATTCTTTATAACGAAGGATCAATACAACAGTTTTTACAAATCATGAGGTCCCCGTTTTATATCTGCTGGAGACTATAACGCTAAACATACGTACTGGGGCTTCCGCCTTATTAGGCCCAGAGGTCTATCTTGTATGATTCCGTGTCGGAAATGGGACTTTGCGTTTTTTCAACTGGACTACCAATCTATTGGCCAACGGACCATAATTAAATTCCAGACGTCATAGATTTCGGCGTAGCAAAAGGTATATCCCCAAAATTTTTTCTAACTCAAGCTTCGTTGGATTTATCTTCTGACCACTCACCCGCAATAATCACTATTTGCAGTCCTCACCAAATAGAAACCAGTAACTTGTTCTTAACTAGAAGAGTAACTTAGTTGAAATGTCAAAAATATATCAGCACCCACTGCTCGGAAAACCAACCTCTAAAAACACCCGGAGACATTGATGATTGTCTTAACAGCCTTAATAAAAACATAGTAAAAGCCGATGAACATGCTTCTTCTCCCTATCGTCAGATCAAGTACAACAAATTTATTCTGCCGATGTAGAGGAACTTTTATCTGAAAAATGGAGAGCTCGAAGGGAATGGTAAAAGTATACATCAACAAGGCTGAGAGAATGTACGAACCGATAAAAAATTGGCTGGAGGTACACAGCATGGCATTACTAAAAGACCACTTTGAAGGTCCAGACGCGACTCCCCAGACGAATTATTCATTAAGGCGATCCGCCAGACGACTTAAAAGACCCGTTATCGCAAAACCATCACTGTGTTATCTGAAAGGATCCTGGGCAAGAAACGACAAAGAGAAATCCGACCTGCTCGCAAGTCATTTAAGGGACGTGTTTTCATCCAATGCATGCACTGACGTGAACAAATTTCCGCCTGTTGTTGTCAGACGTCCCATAGAAATACGTTTCCGATATTCAGATGTTGTAGAGGCTATCGCTAACCTAAATGACAAAAAAGCTCCTTGCGTTGATAAGATAAGCAACAAAATGCTTTTAGAATTACCTTAATCTCGTAGTGTACGGACGTGTCTACGCGAGTGTAATATTGGTAATAGGTGATATTAGTAATAAGCGACAAACGAATTTCTTAATATACATACATATGTATGTACATACACATATTAGTGAAAAAAGACAAAAAACTGCAAACTAAATAATAAAAAAGCGAACGGTTAATGAGTAACAGTAATCGTCGTGACAGTGGGCCTAATAGCCGAAATGCTTACATTGTGTTAAGCTCAAGCGTTAGCAATGAAAACATCAGAGACTCTGTATAAAATAAAAACTATTTGAACGCAAAACTGATAATAACTAAAGACAATTTAAGTGCAAGTACGCCTAAATTTAATAAGTGTACTGAACAAGAGACAATTTTAGCACAAACTTTTTTCAAAAATTATAACAAAAATACTGAAGTACCACGCTTATCATTTGCTAAAGGTGGTCCCAGCTCACTTTCTTCAGAAGCTCCTAAGGTTTAGGTGGGGATGGACCGCCATATTACAGTTCTTAAAAGGGGTAGAAGCCCGAAATACGCAGAGGGTACCAAACCATCAAATATTTCAAAAGATGATGAAAAGCCAACCTCATCGCAGAATCGTTTTTTCAAGCCTTCTTAAATATATTTAAAGAAAGAAACTCCAACGATCTTATTAAGTTTTTAGTTGGATTAATAGGTGAAAATTGCTTTTATGTGTCTAACATAAAACGTGGTAGCACTTATGAGACAAAAATCCAGGTAAATCATGAAAACGCTTACCGCATCACGGTTTCGGAATTCGAAAAAATTAAGAAAAACTTATACACTTACCAACTTAAAAACGCAAAAAGCCTTCAGGTAGTTATAAAAGGTATTGATTCTTTCGTTGAACCGGAAGAGATTAAAGCCGGTTGGTGCAGAAAATGCTTCAAAGTCCAATCCGTATCGAGGGACTTTGATTTCTTTTTCTCTTTATTTGGGATGGCAGGACGATTCAAGATACATTTTTGCAATATACGCGGGCTAAGAACGAATTTCTTATCGCTGCATGCTCACGTGAGTCTCCATCGGCCGGATGTTCTGGCACTTTGTGAGACTCAGGTATCTAAAAATGCTGACCCTCAGGATTTCCAGGTACCTGGGTACCACCTCTTAACACTCTTTTCTCTTTATCGGGGCATTGCGATATACTATATTCGAACGGATGTTGTGTACCATTGTCAGCAACCATTTGACATGTTTGATGCTGAATTTAGCTGTCTTTGGGTTAAATTCAAGATAAGGTGGCACATTCTGCACTTCGGATTTCTTTATAGAAGTCCGAACGCTGGAAGGGATATTCCTATGTGTGGCTTCGACTCCCTTTCTGACTCCGTGACCAAAATCCGAACAGTGAAATTGTTGTTGCTGGTGATTTTAACGTTCACAATTCTTCTTGGATTCGTCATTCCGGCCTTACGACTCCAGAGGGCCGCTATGTTGAGTTATTCGCCGCGCACAATCACCTTGCGCAACTAGTGAACGAACCAACGGGCATTTTGTGTGTTGAAGGGCACCAGAATAATACCCTCGACCTTTTTCTTACTTCGCACCCTGAAAAGTACGAAGTGTATGTTCTTGCCACTCTCGGAAACTCGGACCATTGCACCATTTCCGCCTCCTTTTCGTTCTCCGGGCTTCACAGCGCTTTGACGACAGCCCCGAAGCGTTCGATTTTTATTTACGAAAAGGCTCGTTGGGCAGAGCTCAACGATTTCTTTCGGCAATTTAACTGGAAACTATGTTTCTTGGACAATAATATCAATGCCATGGCGAAAATGGTTGAAAGTATTATTTTACTGGGAATAAAATCCTTTATTCCGGTAAAAAAGATCTCCAGTAAACCTGGGCAGAAGTCGTGGTTTAGCCAGACTTGCAAAGCTGCAGTAAGGTCCAGAGAGGAAGCATTTAGTATGTGGCGTGCCAACAAGAACGCCGATACTGATTCGCTACGCAAACAGGCGAGATCTTCGTGTGCCAAAGTACTCAGGCGCGAAAGGGCTTTGTTCGAACAGCGTCTGCGTGCAAGGGATCTTGATGCCCTCAAAGGCAGCAGGAACTTTTGGTCATTTGTTAAGAGAGTAAGGAATAACGCTGGTTCTTCAATTGCTGCTCTGTTAAAAAATGATATATTAGTCACCGACCCGGTTGAAAAAGCTAACCTTTTGGCTGAAATATTTGCAGCGAATTCACATTTGTCGGAAAACAACCAACCACTGCCCGAGCTTGAAAGATTGTCTGGGACTATGCCAGACATATTCTTTCGAGCTCGTGCAGTTAAAAGGGTTCTTTTGGATCTCAACACTAGTAAGTCCCCTGGGCCGGATGGCATACCAGCACAGGTTTTGAAAGAATGCTCTTCGACGCTGTCGCATCCATTAGCTAACCTTTTCAGTCGCATTTATCATGCCGGAGTATTTCCGATGTGCCAGAAAATAGCTTATGTTACGCCGATCCCTAAAAAAGGGAAGGCTGAAAACCCTGAAAATTACCGACCAATAGCGATCTCCAAGGTTATGAAGAGTATGGTAAACTACCGCCTGGTTAACTATCTGGAGATAAACGGTTTATTAAGCGACCGCCAGTATGGCTTTCGTAGAGGACGGTCTACGGGGGACATACTGGCCTTTCTGACTGAAAAATTGTGTACCTCAATTCATCATTTTGGCGAAAGTAAAGTGGTGGCTCTGGACATATCTAGGGCGTTCGATAGGGTCTGGCACTGTGCGCTTCTTTCTAAACTTGTTGCTTTTGGCGTCGGTATAAAATTCTCTCGATTCATATCGAGTTTTCTCAGAGATCGCACTATTCGTGTTGTTATAGATGGGATCTCTTCAAATGAGTTCAAAATCAATTCAGGGGTACCGCAAGGCTCCGCCCTCTCTCCTACTCTATGTCAAACTTCGAATCCTTTTTATTCCTTTGCAGACGACAGCAGCATATGCCATTCGTACTCGTTTGACCATAGACCTAGCGCTTTGGAGATTGAAGCTAAGAGACAGACGATGGATGTTTCGATTAATAGCAATCTGATGGTAATCTCCGATTAGGACCGTGCGAATAGAGTCAATTTTAATGCCCGTAAAACCCAATGTTGTCTTTTGACACATAAACGCACAATGGATAATGCTGCCTCGTCTGTAATAATGGATGGTATAAGTGTTGAAAAGACAGAGACTCTTGATGTTCTGGGCATGACAATCCAGTGCGATGTCCGCTGGATGGAACACATCTTTGTGGTGTCGAAGGAAGCATCGAAGTGTCTTGGTTTCCTTAAACGGTGTAGGAATTACTTTACACCATCTGATCTTCTCAATATTTATACCACCTATATCCGACCAAAAATGGAATACAACTCACATATATGGGCTGGTGCCCCAAAGTCTATTTTGGGGCTACTTGACCGCGTACAGGAACGAGCGAAGATACTCATCGGCGACGTTGTGGTATCTAATCGCCTTGATTCACTCGAACACCGTCGTAATGTGGGGTGTGTTTCGCTGTTCTATCGATACTATAATGGAATGTGCTCTGAGGAAATCAGGGAACTTGTTCCCGAAACCCGGAACTTTTTGCGTGATACACGTTTTTCTAGAAGAGCTCACCCATACGTAGTCGACTGGCCAGTGAATCGCACCACTCATTACAGGGAGAATTCCTTTATCGGTCGCACAGTTCGTATGTGGAATAAACTTCCTTGTGATGTCTTTCCTGCCACAGTAAATATCGAGAAATTTAAATCAAATGTCCACAAACACTACTCCCTTTATCCTCCTTCCCATAACCTATTTTCCTGATACCAACACAATGCAATGCATGTATAGGGGCCATCCCCTGAGTGCTGGTTATTATTTTAAAAAAAAAAATTTGAGAAACAGAGAGGGGCATCCCCAACCGTTATTCCGAGTGGAGCTTGAGCCTGGTGATTTAAAATTGAAGAAAGGTGAAACCCACCCGTTTTATGATTTAAAATATATTTTGCATCGTAGAGTTGTTGTTGCAGCGCCACATAAGAGATCTGAACCCGTACAGTGTTTGAACCGCCAAGAATATGGCCACACCAAAACTTATTGTAAGTTGCCTTCTGTTTGCGTTGTGTGTGGGGACCTACATGCCACGACCAAATGTGACAAACCAAAAGATGATCCTAGGGTGAAAAAGTGCAGCAATCGCGCTGGAAACCACACTGCCAACTATAAAGGTTGCCCGGGTTTGATCTAGTTAGACGCTCATCTAAGCCTAAAATAGTTTTTGCCTCTACCCAGCAATCAAATATACCAAGTATTACTATGCCCCTTTAGCACAGTCAACAACAAGTCAAATTTCTTATGCTAATGAATTAAAGTCTAATCAGCCCAACACAAGTAAGCCTAATCAGATCAATACAAGTAAGCCTAATCAGCCAACAGCTCCACCAGAATTGCCAGCATATTAACCAACCGGTCCCATTTTTTGCCGCCTGGAAGCAGTAATTGACAGTATGGGGAAACAATATACGCAGATCATGGCGCAAATGGCTGGCATGATGCAAGAAATGCAAAAAATGTAGTCTGCTCTTCTGCTCGCTATGCTTAAAAGGCCACGAACTACCTCAGGGTTTGTTTCTGGATCGCAAACGGCATCCGCCAACACAAAAACGAACTTGAATATTTTTTTAACACGCCGAAAAATTGATGTCATTTTCATTCTCAAAACTCATATGACATCTAGAAGCCCTTTTAAAATAAGTGGCTATTCTTTTTACGATTCGAAAGATCCCAGAGATAGATCATGTGGTGGCTCGGCTATAATAATCAAATCGAAAATCAACCACCAATGGATTGGTGGCATCTCCGAATGCTATATACAAGCAAAAAACGTCTGCGTTGATGTGTTTTTCAATGGCGTAGTTATTTCGTCGGTGTATTGTCCACCCAGATTCTCTGTAACGAAGGATCAGTACAACAGTTTTTACAAATCCTTTGGTCCCCGTTTCATAGCTGCTGGGGACTATAACGCAAAGCACACCTACTGGGGCTCCCGCCTAATTAGTCCAAGAGGTCGTGTGTTGTATGATGCCGTGTCTGAAATAGGACTTTATGTTATTTCCACTGGAAAACCAACCTACTAGCCAACGGACCAGAATAAAATTCTAGATGTAATCGATTTTGGCGCAGCTAAAGGTATTTCCTCGGAGCTTATTGAGGCTAAAGCCTTCTTGGATTTATCTTCTGACCACTCACCCACAATAATCACTATTTGCAGTCCTCACCAAATAGCAGCTAGTGATAAAATAAGCAGCAAAATGCTCTTTGAGCTACCTTTTACAGCTAAAAGGATAATTATTTTTATTTTTAACGCGATAACTTGGCTTGAACATTTCCCGCCTATATGGAAAGTGGCCTTAGTAAAAATGATTCCTAAGCCTGGAAAAGATCCTTCTAAGGTAGAGTCTTATAGGCCTATTGATTTGTTACCCACAGTGTCAAAATTGTTCGAAAAATTGCTTAAAAATAAGCTGAATCCGATCTTGAATGACAACAACTGCATTTCAAATCACCAATTTGGCTTTAGAAGTCAACATAGTACCCCCAAACAAACTCACAGGTTGGTACAGGTTATAAGAAAATCCTTTGAGGAAAAGAAGTATTGCTTCGCACTGTTTATCGATGTCTCACAAGCTTTCGGCAAAGTATGGCATGAAGGCCTGTTAAACAAACTAAACTTCAACCTTCCAGCTAATATTTTTAACCTATTAGAAAAATACATAACCGGTCGACAATTTATGATCAAAGAGGAAAACCAATTAAGTTCTTTTCAACCAATAGGGGCTGGTGTACCTCAAGGGAGTATACTAGGTCCAATTCTGTACTTGCTTTACACAGCAGATATGCCAACCAATAGTTTTACATACACGTTGAGATTTGCTGATGATACTGATTTCCTTAGTATTCATAAAGACCCTAAAGAGGCTTCGAACCAACTGCAGTAACACGTGACCGAAGTTGAGAAATGGGCAAAGTTATGGGAATAAAAATAAATGAACAAAAATGTACCCACGTAACTTTTACTTTACGCAAAGAAACGTGCTGCCCAATCACTATTAACAACCATATGCTACCGCAACGAACCGAAACAAAATATCTTGGTATTCACCTAGATCGCCGCCTCACATGGAAGCCTCATATAGATGCGAAGCTGAGTCAAATGAAACTTAAAGCTGCTCAAATTCACTGGCTAATTGGTAGAAATATTGTGCTCCGTCTGGATTGTAAACTTCTACTCTACAACTGGATTTTTAAACCAATTTGGTGCTACGGTATACAATTGTGGGGCGCTGTTTGCTCCTCTAACATAGAAAAAATACAACATCGTCAAAACAAAATTCTGAGAATGATAACTGGTGTTCCTTGGTATTTTAAGAACAGCAGCATCCACAAGGATCTAGAAGTTCTACTAGTAAAATGCGAAATCCTAAACTATGTGGGCAAGTATTTAAGTAAGCTGGAAACACATCCAAATCCGCTCGCTCGAAGCATCCTGCAACATAGTTGGCACACCCGCCTAAAAAGAAGGGATACTATTGCTCTTAGATGAAACTTTTGAAATTAGTTAATTTTATTGTGAGAACTTAAATTTTAGTCTGGTTCTGACAAGACTAGTATTATTTACTTAGTTTTAAGATTTAAATACTTATTGTTAGTTCGCTTAAGCGAAGATTTAATAATAAAAAATATGAAAAAAAAGATATTACGACTCGAAAATTTCCCGCCAGTATGAAAAGTTGCCTTGGTAAAGATGATACCTAAGCCTGGAAAAGACCCTTCAAGGGTGGAGTCTTACAGGCCTATAAGTCTATTGCCAACTATGTCTAAACTGTTCGAGAAATCGCTTAAAAATAAACTGAGCTTAATCTTGAATGAAAATCATTGTATTCTAAATCACCAAATTGGCTTTCGGAGTCAACATAGTACCATTGAACAAACCCACAGATTGGTGCAGGTTGTAAGAAAAGCCTTTGAGGAAAAGAAGTACTGCTCTGTACTCTTTATTGATGTCTCTCAAAACTTTGATAAAGTTTGGCATAAAGGCCTGTTGAGCAAGCTAAAGCTGAACTTACCGGTGAATATATTCAACCTTTTGGAGAGTTACATAACTGGCCGACAACTCATGATCAAAGAGGGAAACCACTTAAGTTGTTCTCAAATAATACGGGCTGGTGTATCTTAAGGGAGTATATAAGATTCAATTCTGTACTTGATTTGCGCAGCTGATATGCTTACAAACAGTTTTACGCACACGTCTACACTTGCTGATGATACCACTTTCCTCAGTGTTCATAAAGACCCTAAGGAGGCTTCGAGCCAACTGCAAAAGTATGTTACCCAGGTAGATAAATGGGCAAAGTTTTAGGGAATAAAAATTAATAAACAAAAATGCACTCACGTTACTTTTACGTTATGCAAGGAAACGTTCTCCCTAATTCTTATTAACAACCAAACGGTGCCTCAACAAATTGACAAAAAATATCTCGGCATTCACCGCCGCCGCCTCACGTGGAAGTGACATATAGATGCGAAGTTTACACAAATGAAACTTAAAGCAGCCCAAATCAACTGGCTAATTGGTAGAAACTCTGTGCTACGTCTTGATCGTAAACTTCTACTCTACAACTCGATTTTAAAACCAATTTGGTGCTACGGGATACAATTATGGGGCACTGCTTTCGCCTCCAATATAGAAAAAATTCAACGCCGCACTGTGGACCATTCAACGTGAAGGCGGCCAAAACTATTTTTTTTATTGTCACCGATTGAAAATTGTTAAAGTTCATTCGAATGTAGATACTAGTGTACCTCGTGAGCCAAAATGGACATTCTCAGCATTTGGCTAAAATGGAAAATTTCTTAGTAAGATTTTGATTTTTAAACTTTAACTTTTTGGTTTTAAAAGATTTTCAAACGAAATAAATTTTGTATAAATTTATATATGTATATATCTTTTAGTACAAAAAAAAAATTTTTATGGTATTTAGAAATAATTTTTCTTTTAAGGTCCATATTTTCCTAAATTGCCATTTTCAATAGAGCATAACTTCTACAGAGCATCAGAAAGCAAAAAGAAATTAGCACTATTAAGTAGGTAATACTCTCCCCTATACCCCATTGTATACTCGGGATAATCCGACCGTGAGCACCAGACCAATTTTTGTGACACCAGGTCAAATATTTTTTCAAAAATTTGAGTAAACTGGCTAAGCAAATTTTTGTGTAATGTGCTTTTTTAAGTATTTGTGTTTTTTTATCAAACTGCTTTTATGAGAGACGGTTTTAGGATGGATATATATATGTATGTATATATTTAACAAACAGATCTCAAGATGTTCAACACTATTGATATGTAGCAAGCGTTCTAACAGGTAGAAGTACAAAATAGGCCAAAAATTAAAGACTTCTTAGTAAGAAAAATACTTTTGTGAGCATGTACTTTATAAGTTATTAAAGCAATAAACAAAATCATAAAGGACCTGCAAATATTTGTTGTTTTCTAAGATAATGTCATCAAATAGGGTATAAATTTTCTTGTGCCTGAAATGTTTTGTAAACCATTAAAAATTGATATGAAAATTCCTGGAAAAAAAATGTGTGAATGTCTACTGTTTGTGTTGTGATTTTCCCACCCTTCATATGTTCGCATGTGATAGCAATGCTACCTGTTTACAGCGCTACCGTTTTGCGACTAAAGTGGCATTTTAACCCTTTTTTCTCAAAAATCTCCTTCTTATGCCACTTTTTTTTTGAAAATGTTCTTTTTGTGTCCCTTTTTAAAAATTTTCAAGGCTATCGCTGCCTGTCTAGCTGTATTTTTTTGTTGAGTAAGAGTATTTAAAGTAATGTCTTTTTAATTGCTCTTCATTACAAGTTGAAAAATCGCTAAGTACACTTATAGAATCTCGCTAATATGCAATAAAGATGAAATTTGACTACACACACATAAAACTAAAAATTTTGCTAAGGTATTAAAAAAACTGTACGTTGAATGCTCTTATAACAAGAAAAGGATGTACGAACGTCACCATGAATGGTTGTCAAAGGAACTTGTTTTCCAATTTTTTTCTACAAATGCCAATAAATATGGAAAACAGGGTCGACCAGCAAAATAAATTGGCCCCTTGTACTAAAAATTTCACGGGGGCCAAAGGTTGGCGCTTTCTTACAAAATATAAGTTTTTAATAAGTATAAGTTGCAAATTTGACTCAAAATATAGGACTTTGTAAAAAACCAACGTTTTGAACAAGCTCTAATACTTCCCTTTTTACCATAAATCAGCTAAAACTTAAAATGGATTTTAAGACAATCAAAACTATTTTTCTAACCGGTCGATTTTTAGGTTTTATGTCTTAAACCTAAATCAAATAGTCTCACCTAGTAAACAAAAAAAATTTCGTTTAAAAATTCCAATCCAGTCTAACAAATTACTAAGAGTGATAGCTGGTGCTACTTTGTATGTTAAAAAACAGCAACATCCACAAGGATTTGCAAGTTCAACTAGTTAAATGTGAAGTCCTTAACTATGTGGACAGGTACTTATATAAGTTGGAAACACACCCAAATCTGCTCGCTCGAAACATCTTACAGCATGCACGAAACAGTCCTTTGAAGAGAAAGGATACTGTGGCACTTAGATAAAACCTTTATAAATGTTTTATATTTTAATACGAATATTTAAATTTTAGTTTGGCACTGGCTGCATTAATTTAAATTATTTAGCTTTAAGACTTCAAAGCTTATTGTTAGTTCGCCAAAGGCGAAGATTCAATAATAAAACATATGAAAAAAAACCTATTACAGCAAAAATGATAGTCCCTTATATTTTTAACGGCTTGAATATTTCCCGCCAATATGTAAAGTTGCCTTAGTAAAAATGATAAATGATGAATGACGAAAAAAATGCGATCTCTTCGCAAATTATTTCAAAAACGTGTTCACTCCCAATACATGCACAGACGTGAGCGAATTACCGCCTATTGTTGCTAGACGTCCCTTAGAAATACGTTTCCGATTTACTGATGTAGATGCTATTGCTAACCTTAAGGGTAAAAAAAAGCTCCTGGCGCTAATTATATAAGCAACAAAATGTTCTAAGAGCTACTTTTACAGCTAAAAGAATAATTCTTTTTATTTTTAACGCGATAATACGGCTTGAACATTTCCCGCCAATATGGAAAGTTGCTTTAGTAAAGATGATTCCTACCTGCCTGGTAAAGATCCTTCAAAAGAGGAGTCTTATACGCCTATAAGTTTGTTACCAACTATATCAACATTTTTCGAAAAATTAAAAACAAGCTTAATCCGATCCTACATGACAACAACTGCATTCTTAATAACCAATTTGTATTTAGGACTCAACATAGTACCATCGAACAAACTCACAGGTTGGTACAGGTTATAAGAAAAGCCTTTAAGGAAAAAAAGTACTGCTCCGCGCTTTTCATTATTGTTTCTCAAGCTTTCGACAAAGAATGGCATGGAGGCCTGTTTAACAAACTAAAGTTGAACCTTTCAATCAATATTTTTAACCTATTAGAAATGTACATAACCGGTAGACAATTTATGATCAAAGAGGGAAAACAATTAAGTTGCTCTCAACCAATAGGGGCTGGTGTACCCCAAGGGAATATATTAGGTCCGATTCTGTACGTGACTTATACAGCAGATATGCCAACCAACAGTTTAACCCACATGTCAACATTTGCTGATGATACCGCTTTTCTCAGCATTCATAAAGACCCTGAAGAGGCTTCAAACCAATTGCAACAGCACGTAACTCAGGTAGATAAATGGGCAAAGTTTTAGGGAATAAAAATTAATAAACAAAAATGTACCCACGTAACTTTTACTTTACGCAAAGAAACATGCTCTCCAATCCTTACTAGCAACCATAAGGTGCCTCAACAATTTGATATGAAAAACATTGGCATTTACCTTGACCGTCGCCTTACATGGAAGCCACATAAAGATGCGAAGTTGATGCAAATGGAACTTAAAGCTACACAAATTCATTGGCTAATTGACAAAAACTCTGTGTTTCGTCTTGATTGTAAACTTCTACTTTACAAATCGATTTTAAAACCAATTTGGTGCTACGGTATACAATTGGGGCACTGCTTCCGCCTCCAATGTAAAAAAAAATCAACGCCGTCAAAATAAAATCCTAAAAATTATAACAGGTGCTTCCAGCAACAACCACAAGGATCTAAAAGTTCTGCTAGTATTTAAATAAACTGGAAACACATCCGCTTGCTCGAAACATTTTGCAACATAGTGGACATGCTCGTCTGAAAAGAAGGGATACTATTGCGCTTGGGTGAGACCATTTAAATGAATTAAATTAATTAGTTGAACTTAAATTTTAGTCTGGCATTGGCAGCACTAATGAAAATTACTTAGTTTTAAGATTTGATTACTTATTTTGAGTTCGCATAAGCAAAGATTCAATAAAAAAATATGCAAAAAAAATATTTAGTGTAAAATACTTGTCATTTATCTTAACAGCCTCGTATTGATCCATATATTTCGGTTGTAGTGGTTTTCTAATTCCGTGATTATTTATCGAGTATAACTTGCTGCCCTTCAAATTTTTTAAATTAAAAATTGTATCTGGCCAGTTGTTGGAAGGTTAAGGCTTAATGGTATTAATTATTTCTTTTAAGAAACACACATGCATATGTACATGTTTATTGGATTCCAGAAACTCACCAGGGAGAGAAATGTTTTCACCATTTAAAATACCACTATTTAAAATACCTCTGCAGAAGCCTGAAGATCTCCTTTATAAAATGCACGTTACCCTAATAACACGATAGGTAAAGTCTTGGGTTAATATAACATGACAACGACGCCTTGAGGGTTCTATGGTACCTCTCTACCATCCCATTTGATTGTGGGTGGTAAGCAGTAGCATGCTGAATTTTTGAAAAATTACCTACCTCGATTACACATGACTGTATTTGGACACCCAAATCTGGATACCCAATTATTT